>CAOLHI010003298.1:0-188120 GCA_948474755.1 Ctenosaura bakeri
ATACAAAAATGGAAGCTGCTGAAGTCAAGTAATCTGTATAGTGTCTTGAGATGCCATGGAAAAAGAGCCTGAAGATGTTCAAACGGGGTTCTGTAATGTGATGTGACCAGATATAGATAGACAACCATCTGTAACTAGTTACATTCAGCTGACTTGGCAATGAGACAGCCAAATCCATTCCTTCCTTGTTCAAAGCAGGGCTTTCCCTTGAATCAACTTTAGTTGGTACAACTTTAGGTACTGGATGTGTTTACAAAAACAGTGGGACAGAATGTAGGGAATAACTGAAGTGTACTATATGAGGTGCTGTGCATCTTTATAAAAATATCTATTAGTATTTAAAATAATCCCATATATATTCCTAGCAGCTAAACAGCACCTGCTTTTGGATCACAGAAATCCCTTTTCTATCATTTTTGTAGCCATCACAACATTTATCCATGGTAATTACTAACACAGTAAGGACAAAAATAAATTCCCTACTCCTTGGGTGGTGCCGGGATTGGGAGGAGTTCTGGTCTACAGCCATGGACCTCAAAGTCTTTGTTTTGTTCTTGTCTTGTCTCTTTGTGGGTGAACATGCTAATATCCTTCTACATTCCACTAAATGAGAAACATCACAAGACTGTTGCATGATACATTCAAATATGAATGTCCATCTTGTGTAAATTTTGATTTTACAGCACTCTCTGGCAGCACAGATGTGCAGCACAAGTCACAAAGTGTACAAGTTCCTAGTGAGACAGCTTCTTTCTGAGAGGATTTATCACTGGTTAGAGACTAAAATTGTTTAGAATGAACTTCTGTTGGGGACCTTAAGCGTGCATCTCAGCTCCATGGAATCCTGAAGTAGAAAACTCTGTCTATGTATACACATGTATATCAAACTGTCATGAGGTTAACACTCAAAGCCATGTCATGAAGTTCTATATACAGTCTTTCTGAGACCTAAACTGACTTGACTTTCAGTATCTGTATTTCTTATGATATCTGACTAGATGATTGAGATCTAGACTGTTCAACATTTACATTTAAGGGAAGTGCAGGATGCTGAAATACATTTGTGTGTGTATATGCTTTCAAGTCACCTGTTGACTTACAGTGACCCCCTGCATTTATTTCACGGGATTTTCTTAGGCAAGGAATTCTTAAGAGATGGTTTTGACAGTTCCTTCCTTTGAAATATAGCCTGCAGCATCTGATATTCATTGATAGTCTCCTATCCAAGGACTAACCAGGGCTGACACTGCTTACCTTTCATGATTACACAGTATTGGATAGCTTTACATTTAAGGCCCTATATTTTGTGCTCTCTGCCTTTGATCCAAAACAAAGCAGAAGGCAGATGACTGACAAACATGATTGATTTTTATGATGCAGATTCTTATCCATATTGCTCTTACTTTAAATATATTGTTTTATTTGCTTACTTAAAATATAGATTGCTTTTTAGCCAGAGCCTTCCAAGATAGTTTCCAGCACATAATTTCATAAGATGTAAAGAGCAGGAACTTTAAGACAATAAAACAGCACAATAATAAGAACCAGAAATGACACTAACAAACAATATTCAACAACCTCATACCAGCTGAAACACCTGTATGCTACTTTGTGCTGCTTCAGAGCCCTTTTCCTGCTAGTCAGTGACAGGTGGACAAAAGAGACCATCAAGGCAGCTTTTATCAACTGGAATGCAACTGGGTTCTTCCCACTTTCACTCCATAAAATCATGCACAACTTGTTTTCACGAAACTGCGTTATTTTCTGACAACTTTTAATGTAAGCTGGCATAGCTGTAGAGACTCCTGTAAGCCAAAATGCGCAAATTGTAATTCAGATACACCCCCACCCTCCCCATGTGTTTGCAGCATACCGACAGGAAAGTATTGAGTGTCATTGTACTGTCATTGTTTATGGAATTGCATAACAAATGACTTACTCATTTGATTACTAATCATAAGAACAATTCTGTAAGTTTGCAGTTGAGATCAATACAAAGGGCTACTGTCATAGTGAAATCACGATGCCCAAACTAACCCTCCAACTGCTAACATCCTGTTAACTATATCTGCCATCTACCTCTTTTCTTAAAGCCTAAATGACTAAACAAAACATCAGGAAGTGTGTGCTAGGTGGCATAGACAGCCAGCACAGTGTAGTGGTTGGAGTGTTGGACTAGGACTCCAGGGTTTGAATTCTTACTCAGTCATGGAAACCCACTGAGTGACGAGTCACACTCTCTCAGTTATAGAGGAAGGCAATGCCATACCTCCTCTAAATAAATCTTTCCAATCATGACAGGGCTCACTATAAGTTAGAGTCAACTTGAAGGCACATAACAAGAACAATAAGGTGGCATGCATTCCATGTACGTGGCATAATTTGATTGCTTAAAATGGCTGAAAAATGAACTAGTATTGTGTCAAGCAATTACACAGTAATTTATTATTTAGATTTTAGAGTTTCTGAATTGCACCTTTCTGTGATCTAGTAGGGACTAGTTCTTCAAGACCTATGTACATTAGCTAGTCATTTAAAATAGCTGCCTGTATAATCTGTCAGACTGCATGGCTTCTATGTGGCAGAGAAAAAAGAAAGAATTTGTGCCAGCATATGGCTGTATCCTGTAACTTTAATGCTTCACTTTCAATGAGGTGTTGAACATCATGTATCCACTTTACTGGGCAAATTAATGTCATCAGAACTCAGCTTGGAAAAGTGACTTTTTTTTTTTACTATAACTGCCAAAATTGCAGTTGCCATACTGGTTGAAAGATTCGGGGGGGTGGGGTATAGACCAAAAAAAGTAACTTTTCCAAATGCTTCAAGATAAAATGCATTAGCTTCTAGGACACTCCTTGCAGCCTTAAGGGATGGCTGGAACTGCTTTTTCCTCATCTATCTTTCTCTCATGGCCTTCCTACCGAAAGGATGAAGGAGATTGGAAAGGAATAGTTAATTCTGGTTGACTATTCCCAGTGTGCACATAAAGATTGCTACAGTTTTCATTCACCACTTTTAAAAACTAATCCTCTGGCGCAACACATGGCAACTGGCCACACTGATCAACTGTCACCTCTCCAATCTGATCTCAGCAGCCACAATGTGCGATGAAAACTGAGTTACCTAGCGACTGGCACCAATCATTTCACTCCCAAATACTACTACAGCACTATCCTACTGGCATTCCCTGCTGCCAGGCAATAAGCAACCAAAATAGAAAACAACTCCTCCAAAATACACTGGGGTGGTCTGAATCCATTTCTCCAGAAATGAGCCTGATTTTTTGGCCATCTTAACTAACAGTGTTTTAACTACACACAAAGGTTGTGCAACAAACCACAAAGACCAGCAAGGATCATGCAAAAAACAGTGAGGACTTGTGTCCAGCTACTAATATTTATTGAAAGCACTTTCATCCTATTCCTCAGCCAAAAAGGCTCTCAGGCTGGCTTACATATGGTCAGTAAAAACAAGGACAGCTCCTGCCTACAAACTTGCAATCCAAAAAGATGCAACACAAAAGGAAAAAGATCAGCAGGAGAGAGGAAAAAACCCAAACAAACATGCAGTCTTTTTAGTAATGTTGGTGAGATGTTTCCTATCTCACCTTTTTCTACTATGCAAAACTGCCTTAACTAGGCAAGATGGGTAAGAGGGCTTACGCTGGTCATTGTTATTTTATGCCTTCAAGTTCTTCTGACTTACGGTGACCTTAAGGTGAACCTATCACAGGGTTTTCTTGGAAGAAGGGATTTGCCTTTGGCTTCCCTTGAGGCTGAGAGAGCATGACTTTACAGTATATATTTTTATGGAAGCAAATGATGCTGGTACTTCCAGAAGCAAGACAGAAGGGGAAGAGCTTAGGTATGATAATATTGGCTACTTAAGTTGAAATGGTTGTAGCTACTACTGTGATGTTTGACTACAGCACAAATGAGATAAGAGTGTGGAAGAGATAACGTGCACAGAAAATTCCTACAGGAAAAAAAAATACATAGCACTGCCATAAAATCCTTTTGTAGACGGTTTCTAGGGGTCACAGAAATTATAATCTATTTGAAAATTAGTTTACATGAATTGGAAGCTTCCCGTTGAATAATGGAAAGTTATAGAAGCCAAAAAATAAAGGCAACTGTTCATTTAGCAGAAACCATTCTCTGAATGAGAAGTTGGATGAAGTGGAGAAATTGTGTGATGTGAGCAAGGTCTCCAGGCTTATTTATGAAACTGCTCCATGCCTAAAAAAGGATGGGGCAAGCAGAGCCAGGATTCTATTTAATCTTAACACAGTCAATTTTTGAGCCTTTATAACCTGAAAAAGAGAACAGGCAGGCCTTTATAGCAATAAAGCATAGCACACAACTCTAATAACTTTATGGGAGATGTCCAAATCCATTAGTCCTTCAGCAGACATGACAGGACAGTGGGAATTAAAATGCTTTTTAAAAAAAAACAACTTTTTTTTTTAAACCAGATAGATAAATTTTTGAGAATGAGTAATCTAAGACCATCTTCTCTCTCACCCTCTGCCTCTGGAGAAAAAGATAATTGAAAATATAGGCCTCTTGAGTCACAATTAATGTACCTTGGCCAGAACAGTTTGTTTTATCCAGAATTTGGGGGGAAATTGCACTTTGACTTCCAGAATCTCCCAGCCAGCATGGCCACTGGGAATTCTTGAGTGTTGTTGTGCAAAGAAGTATTTTTCCCCCTAAGCTTTGGTTTTGGTCTATTCTGTATCATAACACTGTCCTAAATCTAATTTTTAATCTCAACTAGAACGGGCCAATTAAATCAATTGAATTTAGTAAAGTATTGATTTACTAACTGGGACTAACAACAAACAGGGGTTAGAATTGTGTTACCCTCCAGATGTTGGACTGCAACTTCTAGAAGCTTTATCTACCGCAGCCAATGGTGAGGAATACCAGAAGTCACAGTTGCTCACTCATGCAGTATATTGTAGGGTGTTCCTACACAGGTGAGCCATCAGCTCATGGCTGAAAAAACAGCAACAGGCATATTCAGACAAACTAAAACTGCTGTTTTTCTCACTATGGGAAGAACACATTCCAACTGAAAAACCTGAAGTTTCCTCAAATACTTAATTGGCTGACAGGGTTTCCATTACTAGCAGTTCAGCCACAATTTAACAACTTGACGATTTCAAGATATATAAGGTCAAATTTGGCAAGACTGTTCACACAATCTCCTCATCCCACAAAGGTTCCACCTCATGTCCTGCAAAAAGCACAACATGCTAAACACTATTGTGAAAAATCATTTGTCATAAAGTCTAAAACTATTAGCAGTTTCCCTAGCACTGTTTATTGTATGAAGTTTGCTACTCATTTATCCTCAATGGGACATGTGTGCCACCTGGTAGAACCTGCCATAGCCACTCTTAATGCACAAGCATGAATTTGGCCATTTGATACAATCTCTTCAGCTTGAATGTGCCCAGAGGAGGGCGACAAAAATGGTGAAGGATCTGGAAGCCATGCCCTATGGGGAGCAGTTTAGGGAGCTGGGTATGTTTAGTTTGCAGAAGAGAAGGTTAAGAGGGAACATGATAGTCATGTTTAAATATCTGAAAGGATGTCATGTAGCGGAGGGAGTGGGCTTGTTTTCTGCTGCTCCAAGGACAAGGGGCAATGGATTCAAACTACAGGAAAAGAGATTCCACTCAAACCTAAGGAAGAACTTCCTGATAGTCAGAGGTGTCTGGCAGTGGAATATGCTGCCTCAATGGAGTGTGGTGGAGTCTCCTTCTTTTGAGGGTTTTAAGCAGAGGCTGGATGGCCATCTGTCAGGAGTATTTTGATGTGTGTTCCTGCATGGTAGAGGGTTGGACTGGATGGCCCCTGTGGTCTCTTCCAACTCTATGATTCTATGATTCTATGTCCCAACACCACCTTTTAACCTGTCTTGGGCAGCAGCCTCTCTCATTGCGTTATTTATCCCATTTCCATCAGACTGAGAGCAGTTCTCTTTTTAAGAGAAGACAGAGGAAAAATATATGTTGAGTGGTTTTACCATTTTGCTGATTATCATTTCTCCATCTTCTCCATGCAACTATCACTTCATTGTTCTTCCTCCTGCTTGGAACATAGAGGGAAAGACAAAGAGGTGCCCAGAACTGAAGTGAAGTGCCCAGAACTCGACACAGTATTCCAGATGAGGTCTAACCAAAGCAGAATAGAGTGGTACTGTTACTTCCCTTGATTTAGACACCATACTCCTATTGATGCAACCAAGAATCGCGTTGGCCTTCTTGGCTGCCACATCACATGAAGCTATTTTAAATGCATCCAGGTCTTTAGCATCAAAGGATTAAAAAAGAACTTGCAGAGCCTCTCAAAGCCCTGTCTGTAACGTCTGAGAATTCTTGAAGAACAAGTGAGGTCCCTGCAGGCTAGGCTGGGCAACTGTTATCTCCAACTTCAAAAAGGAGAAAAAGAAGACCTTGGCAACAACTAACTGCTCAGCTTAATGTCCTTACCAGGAAAGAACAAGTCATTAAACAATTTGCCTTTGACCAGTTAGAACAATACTGTCATTATCAGATGTCAGCTCTGAATGGAATATATCTTAAATTCAATAGGGCTTTGGTCCCTCATGATATAGCACTTTAAAATAGATAATAAAGACACTCAAATAGTCAAAGATTTCCTATATCTTGGCTCAGTCAGTAATCAAAATGGGGCTTGCAGTCAAGAAATCAAAAGACTACTATAATTTGGAAGGGCAGCTATAAAGGGACTAAGACAAGATCCTCAAGAGTAAAGATAAATCATTGAATACCAAAGTCAGGATTGTCCATGTCATTGTATTTTCAGTTCCTATATATGGTTACAAAAGCTAGACAGTGAAGAAGGCTGATAGGAAGAGAATGAACTCATTTCAGATGTGGTGCTGGAGGAGAGTTCTGTGCTTACTCTAGACTGCCAAAAGGAAAGATAAATGGGACCTAGAGCAAATCAGGCCTTAGATCTCTCTGGAAGCCAAGATGATTAAACGGAAACTGTCACATTCTGGATATGACTCAGTAGAAAAGACAATAATATTTGGCAAGATGAAAGGCAATAGGAAAAGAAGAAGACCACGCTGCAGATGGATAGATCCAATACTGGAAGCCACAGCCCTGAGTCTGCAAGGTGTGAGTGGAGGCATAAGGTAACTTGGAAGTCTCTCATTTACAGGGTGACTATAATTCAAAGTCAACTTGACAGCAGTTAACAGCAAAATGATCCTGCCATTAGATGGATTTGTAGCTGGTTGTTGCACCAAACCTTAAGAGTCTCATCAACAATACCTTATCATCAAGGAGATAATGACAAGTGGGGTGCTGCATGATTCTGTCCTTGGCTTCAGTGTTGCTAAACATCCTTATAAATAATTTTGATGGAGGAATGAAGGGCATGCTAATTGAATTCATAGGTGACATCAAAGTAGTTAATACCTTTAGAAAACAGAATCAGGATCCCAGATGTCCTTAATAGATTGGAGAACTGGAATAAAACTAACAAAATGAATTTCAGTGAGAACAACTGTCTACATTTAGGCAGGGAAAAACAAATGCACAAAGATAGGATAGGTAACACCTTGTTTGACAGAAGTACATGAGAAAAGAGTCTGGGAATCTTAGTAGTACACAAGCCACATAGGGGTCAACAATGTGATGTGGCAGGGGAAAAAACGTGAATGCATTTCTGGGCTATCAGAAGTAAAGTATCCAGATCAAATGAAGTGGGAATATTTTGCTTCAGTTAGACTTCACCTGACCAGTACCACTGTTTAAGATATAAATCAACAAGATGGAACCAGAAGAGGGTGACCAAGTTGATAAAGGTTGTGGACATATATTAGGTATATTTAGCCTAGAGAAGAGAAAGGTGGTATGATAACCACCTCCAAATATCTTATGGCCTGCCACATGGAAGAGAGAGCAAGCTTGTTTTCTGTTGATCCAGGGAGCAGGGTGTGAACCAACAGATTCAAGTTACAAGAAAGGAGATTTTAACTAAACATTAGGAAGAACTTCCTGAGGATGATTGCTGTTTGACAGTGGAATGGATTGCCTAAGAATGTGGAGGTCTCTCCTTCACTGGAAGTTTTTAAATGGAGGTTGAATGAAATGGAGGGGTGCTTTCACTATGAATGCCTGCCTTGGTAGGGGATTGGACTGGATCGCCCTCAGCTTTCCTTCTACAATTCTATGCTTCTACATTTATCAACCTGCAAACCCTCAGGTCCTGCTTCTCTGTCCATTCCTCATGTGAGATAGATTTTAAAAACTTTAATAACAGACTATCACTTGCATGTATGAACAGTGCCTCATATACTATTGGTTTACTCGTAATTATTATAGGAATTTATTATTCTGGAATGTCTCTAAAGGAGATAATTCATCTGAAACTCTGTAACATTTAATTCTGGGGTAGAATGCTTGTTGAGAGCCATGTAGGATAGTGGCTTGACCGTTGGACTAGGTCTCTGGGAAACAAGGGTTCAAATCCTTACTTGGCCATGGAAATCCATTGAGTGACCTTGGGCAAGTCATACCCTCTCAGTCTCAGAAGAAAACAATGGCAAACCTCCTCTGAACAAACTTTACCAGGACAACTCTATAAAAGGTTTGCATTAGGGTCAGCATTGGTCAGAAACTTTACTTGAAGGCACACAAGAAGAAGAAGAAGAAGAAGAAGAAGAAGAAGAAGAAGAAGAAGAAGAAGAAGAAGAAGAAGAAGAGGAGGAGGAGGAGGAGGAGGAGGAGGAGGAGGAGGAGGAGGAGAATGGTATTCTAGAATTATCTTGGTGAACTACTTCCTCTCACAAGTCTGAACAGAGGAAATTCAGGATATCATAATCTTATTCTCTTTCAAACCTCACAGTTTTACTCATTCACTGTATGTATGGCCCCCTTACAATATTCAGTGGCAGCAAACAGCAATTATTACATGGTTTACCTACATTCACATCATATCATAGTACTATCAAGCCAAGGAGGCTAAGAAATAATGAGCTGATGAACTTTCATTCCCAAACAAGAGTTTCTAAAATAACAAGGAGACAGAGAGCATCTGTATCAGTGAAAACAAGTATCCAGGTATTTCTTTGTTTTTCTAGATGGCTTACAACGTGTCTACTGGGCAGTATGTATACATGAGTTCAATGGTACTTATTTCCAAGTAAAAGGCATAGGGGGAGAGCCAGCATGGTGTAGTGGACATTGGACTAGGATCTTGAAGACCAGGGTTCGATTCCCTACTGAGCCATGGAAACCCAGTGGGTGACTTTGGGTGCATCACACACTCTCAGCCTCAGAGAACCACATGATACGGTAGCCGTAACTCAGAAATGACCTGAGGGCACATAACAACAACAGGCATAGAATTAAACTTTGAAATGTAAATGCAAAGCAGGTATATTTTGCTATTTCTATTTAGAAGTAAAATCTGAACATTACCAGAAGAGGAAAGAATACCAACCTTTGGTTCAGAAATATCACACTTAAGCAAAATATAGTGTATTTCTTGGTTATTTTCTCTGAAAACTTTCCTCACTACAGCTTATCAATCTCAGACTCAGTGTGTGTGTTTTAAATCAGTGCTGTCTCTGTAGAAGATTTTAGTTTGCCAGAGCACTCTTTTAACAAGGGCCTTCTTTCCTCATGGTGTCATTCAGATGTTTTGGACTATTAACTCCATTCATTCCCACTCAGCAAGGCCATGTGGTGCAACAAATCTGGACGGCACCAGACTGGAGGAGGCTGATCTAAACACATCTCATTCCAACATATGTAATCGATTCAATGAAGACAGATTGCGCTGACCACTTAAACCATTCCGAATGAATTCCTTCTCTGGACTACTATAACACTTACTTTAAAATCAATTGATAACATCACATAAAATCACTTCCACTCTGCCACAAATTCAACAAAGGCAATTCACCTTTAAAACCATTTAAAACATTTCATTGGCATCTAATCTATAGAGATCCACATTTTTCTGGTCCTTTGCAACTGGGCAGTGGATAGAACCAGCATGCCAAGTTTTCATCCCCAGAATGATTTTCTTTTAAATAGCCCATACAATAAATCTTTCAAAAATAATGGCAGGTAATGGAAATACTGAGATCTTTTCCAGCACGGCAACTATATCATGCTAATAAACACAGAGTCTTTGCTGTGGGCACTCCCCTCCCCCACAAGCCCAAGGCTTTCCATTAATGTATATTGGGTAATTAATGTACAAGCTTTAGGAGACATTCTTATAGTAGAAGGCAATATTTTGGCCCCAAGCCCAAACCAAGTAAAGTGTGCATGCATGTGTGTGTGTGTGTGTGTGTGTGTGTGTGTGTGTGTGCAGGAATCCTACCTCTTGAGTCAGACACTATAGCAGATGCAATACACAGACAGAGGAAGAACTGAGGGAAGAATGCAGAGGGAAGGTCTTTAAAAGAAGAAAGAGATGAAGTATTTCTTTCAAATTGTTATCTTACCACTTTCATTCTTCTCTATTACATCCACCACCTCTCCAGCCTGCAGGCTGATCTCCGAGTTCTCCTGTTTCTCATAGTTTGACACCACCACATACTGCTCCAGGATCATAGGTTCAGAGCTAGCGTCAGCACCTGGGGAAGGGAAAAAGCAAGCTGTGAGCCAGCTTCCAGCCATGGCTCCCCGAGAGCGACCTCTGTCCATACGACTCATGATAGGCCGATTTGTCGCCAATGCCAAGCCAATCAGAACACGACCTTGGCTCGCGGCATATTCCCAAATGGCTGGCCATATAGAAGTAGCTTCCTCTGGCCCACACCTCAGTAGCACAGAAGATCATTGGAGAGTGGATGAGGATGGGAGAAAGAAAAAAAGAAAAAGAAAAATGAAAGACAAAACAACTAAGAAGCAACACTGTATTGTAAGATACTAAGTTGCAGGATGGAGTCTGAAAATAAACCTCTTTCCAACATGGTTCCACACCATCCTTGTTCCCATTCAGACAGAAAAATCCACCCTAGTCACAACCAGCATGAAAAGGTGTGTGGGAGGGGAAGGAAATCCCAGGCTGTTTCAATAAAAGGAGGAGAAAAAAAACCACTCAAGTCCACAATTTTTTGCCCTCATAGGCTAAGCTCCTGCTTCGCTCTTACAGGCTCGAGCCGAGAGTCAAAAGGAGGGCTGTGGACGCCAATCATATTTGCCTCACGCTGCAGCCCTTAAATAGAAAACACATGAGCAATGTTGAATAAGGGAGGTGGGGTGGAGGAAGGGAAGAGGGGAGGGCGCAATGGACTGTTTACTTGAAACAGAAGAAGAAGAGTTACGGCACCAGATTTTTTGCTTACACAGTTCCCTTTCTGCTCTGCTATTCTTTCTCCTTCCAAACAAGACTCCCTAGAACTGTCCCCCTGTTAAATCAAGATGTACACACACAGCCATCTGCTTTTTACATGTTAAAACACACACACACACACACTTGAGACAGTAACACTCCAGTCATGCCTTCAGCATTTCCTAAATGCCGGAATCCCTCTCTCCCCATTTTCTCTGTCTTACTCTCTCCCTCTCACATATTCTCTCTCTCTGCTCAAGATTGCCTCTCCTTAGATGCCCAGGTGTATTGCTTAAAAACAACTGTAGAGCAAATTCCCCACCATAACCACCCCACACACCAGTTTTCTAGTTCACTTTGTTCATATAGATTACATAAATATAGAAAGAAAGGGACATTATGACACCACGAATAGGATAACTTTTTTGCATGTCGCACAGCAAGCTGCAAAAGCAGCATGCCTGCCCTAGCTCATCTGTCACTCAGAACATAAACAAGGGCCTATCTCGCCCACTTCTGAACACCCACAGGAAAATTGACTCTCGTTCATTGCTCTCCGGCGCCTGCAAGAAAGAAATATGTGCTACAAAGGCATTTTTTAAAGCCAATGCTTTTAACCCCCCCTCTCCTCTCCCCCTCCCCACTTATGAACAAAAGACTTCCTCTCAGAGACCTTATAGTCATTAAGTTCAAAAAGATGTTTATAAGCATATTGTGTGTATATATGCCTTCAAGTTGCCTATTGACTTATGATGACCCCATGAATTTCATAGGGTCTTCTATTGCAAGGAATACTCAGGGGTGGTTTTGCCAGTTCTTTCCTCTGTGAAGTATTACATGCAGTCAATCACACACATCAAGGTGGACGTTTCTTTCTTCATGAAGAATGGCATCCTTCTGGACCTGCTCATGTTCCTTGGGCTCTTGAAGACAACAATCAGATGAATACAGATGATTACTTTACCATGTTTCAGTATCAGCATTCTTCTCCTTGATGCTTAAAAGGATGAGGCAGATGACTAACAGATGACTAATAGTGCGGTCATATTATACCTGTTTACTGAGACATAAGCTCAAAAGACTAACTTGTACTTGACAGGCTAGATATACTTTTGACTTTAAGAAGGCAGGTGAAACTTTTCAAAATTCTGCAGGGATTTTGAAATACTGCCTTTCCTACTAGAGCAATATCGAAAGTTAATGTGTTAAAGATCTTACTAACATCATATATTTTAGTGGTTGTTCAGTGCTGTAGTGTGCCTAGTAGGCCCTAAATGGAATCAAACTTCTAAACAGAAGTTAAACATTTGATCCTGACTTCTAGGGAGGGGTTATGGGGTATTACAATGCGCATAACCCCCATCCAGAATGCCTTGTGTAACAAATCCTATTAGCTTCCTGTTCTGCCAGCTTTGTCTTGCCAGATGCAAGCTCTAGCAAGAGCTGTTTCTTTACTGCCAAGATCTAGGGGGGTCCTCAAAGACAAGGCATTATGGGAGGAGTGGCTTGGGAAACTGGCTGTGCTTTTTCAACAAAAATTCCAAAGTGCCTTGTTTCCAAGGTCCCCTTGATATATGCTGACCGGCTGCCCAGTCCTCTGTCATTGCTCGTCTTCTGCTTCCAATCTGAGAACCACAGAATCTTGACAGTTGGAAGGGCCATCTAGCCAACCCCCTGCTGTGCAGGAATGGACCACTAAAGCACTCCTGAAAGGTGCCCATCCAGTCGCGTGGGGGAGATTCGCCCTAGGTGGCAATATTTCTGGGGCATCCCAGCCCATAGCCATGCTCCCATGCACCATGGCCATGCCTCGACCATGCCTCGGCCATGCCCCACGCACCGCAGCCATGCACCTGCGCACAGTGGCCCCTTCCCTCCTGCCATAGCCCCCCCTTTCCTGCCCCCCCTCCACATACTCCAAGCTCCGCCACTGTGCCCATCCAACGTGTTTAAAGCCTTCCAGATGGAGAATCTACAATCTTCCAGGGCAATCTATTTCTATGGCTGAACAGATCTTACTTCAATATGTCTGTGGTGCTAACTGTTTTATAATACAACCGCTTCTACCCTGTAAGATCCTGCCTAGTGGTAGCAGTTGAACATCAAAGAAGGAATGTCCAGTTCAGATTATCTGTCTAGATTCATTCATCATCTATGTCCATTCAGATCACCTCTCTCATCACGCTCCCTTAAAGGACATTTCACTGACAGCTGGAGCCCACCTATGCCCAATCCAACAACTTTTTCCAGCTATCCTCTATAATTCCCCAGAGGCTGGGGTAGGAGAACCCTATACCAAAATATCCCTCTTCCCTGTCAAATTCATATAGCCTCCATGAGTAAGTTTCCTATGAAACTTCTCCAAGGAGTTATCTAGCTGGTTCCAACTACCAAGAGTTCTTTTTATAGAATGGAAAACCTCTGAAGAGAGATTTCTTCATAGATTCAGCCAGACTGCCTATTAATTGAATGTGGACTGGGGCCCTTCCAACATTTTGTAGGAAGGCTCTCTCTGCAAATTCTACTTTCCCATTACGCAAAAAAACAAGAAAAATATGGATACAAAAGTGAGGAAAGAGGGAAGACTACTGTGGGATTAGGCTTTCCACTCTTCTTCTTCTAGTAAGCATCAGGTTATATGAGACTTTTTTTCTTTTTAGAAGAGGGTCCCAGGAAATCCTGCATGCCAGACATATACACCCTCAATGCCAGCACGTGGAAAGCAATAGGAAAAGGCCTCTGCTTGTGCTTAGAAACACACTTTAATATCACAGTGCCCAAGCTTAAAACTTCACTGCACTCAGAAATCATAAAAAAGCATGGGTTATTTTGACAGAAATACAGTAGCCCCTCCATACTCACAAGAGTTCAAGGTGCAGAACCCTTGTGAAAGTGGAAAAAATGTGAATACTCCCCCCCCTGTGATCCCTCTCCCATTTCCTTTCAGGGCTCTGATGTGGGAGCCTTCTGTTTCTGTGCCCAGGCCAGAGGCAAGGGAGTGAGAGGGGGGAGCTCCAGAGGGGAGAAGGAAGGAGTGTGTGTGCGCCCCCCCGCCTTACTTTTTGCTTCAGTGCAAGTTCTCAGTGCTGGGGCAGAGGCAAGGAGAGAATGGGGGGGGGAGTGCAGGAGGGGTAAAGGAAGGTACATGCACGTGTCTTCCTTCTCATTGCCTTACCTTTTACCTCAGCACTGAGTTCTCAACACCGGGACAGAGGCAAAGGAGGGGAGAGCTCTGGAGGGCACAAAGAAACTACATGTCTCCCCCCATCATTGCCTTACCTTTTGCTGCTTAGGCACACTTGTCTTCTTTCCTCACACCAGCAAAATGCAAGGTAATGGGAGGAGGAGAATAGGGTAGGGTAGGTATGGGTGCCTTGTGAATAATAAAATTTGCAAGAGTGAAACCTGAAAATGCAGAGGGAGAACTGTACACCCAACCTCCTACCACTGCCTTATGCCATCCCCTTGCCAAGCCTTTGGGGAGAGAGGAGATATTCTGTTCCAGTTTTGATTAACCATGCCTTGACATGTCATCTGAACTGTATATTGTCAAATCATGCCCCCTTTCTGTTTTTTCCTCATTGTCTTCTGCTCAATTCCATTTGTATTTACTGATCCCCTCAAATCTAATTTTCTCGTATTTTTCCATCTTATCATTTATAATGTTGAATCAAGTCTCCATTTTAGACTCCGAACGGGAAGATGGGACAGGTTTCTGAAATGGAACGTCTGCTCTATATGCCAGGAGTGGGCAATCTGTGCCACTTCAGATGCTGTCAGATGGAAGCTCCAATCATGGAAAGTTGATTTTATGTGCAAAGATAATAAGTATCAATTCAGATCAAGTGTGCCCATGGTGGTTAGTCCTCTCAAACATCTATAATCCAGACACAATAGTCCATGCATGGTAACTTCCTGATTAGATTACTATAATGTGTGGGGCTGCTCTTGAAGAAGATTTGGGGCCTTTCTCCACTATACTGTTATTATTCCACTTTCAGCATCCTGCGGAATTCTGGGGCTTATAGTTTGCTGAGGCCAAGGAGCTCTCTGGCTGAGAATTCTAAATGCCCCTCCCTGGACTACAAACCCCAGGATTCCATAGGCACTTCTCCCCCTATGTACCTGCTAAAGGATTAAAATCTCCTGGGAGGATCCTCCTCCATGTCCCACCAGTGCGGTCAATACACTGTGTTCAGACACGGGAGAGGGCCTTCTCAGCCATGGCACCCAACTATGGAATGTTCTCCCCTAGAGGCCACCAACACTCATGTCCTTTAGGCACCAAGTTAAAACTCAACTGTTAACCAAAGCCTTCAGGCTTCATTAAACCAACCCAAATCTACAGTTTTAAAGACTTTTAAATTTGTTAAATATTTTGAACGCATTATGCTGTTTAATATCTTTTTAGTTTATTTAAATTATCATATGGTTTTTAATCTGTTTAACTTGTTTTAATGCCATCTGTAAGCTGCCCACAGAACTCTTGATAAAGGGCAGGATAAAAACATTTTAATGAACAAATTTTAAAATAAATAATGAATAAATTCTTGTGAGGTTTTCGAGGACCTTGAAATATGACACCTACAGTAAAGCTCAACATTTAGAAATCGTTTGATGTGTAACTTCTTGTAGGACTTTGATTACTTGACTCTTGATTTGGGCTACTTTAGGGCATGTTAACCATACACATATTATTCTTTCCATTCTCCATGAGTTCTCCAACATATTTAATATTTAAACATGTAATGTTTAAAACTAACACCTGTGACTACCGTTAATTTTGCTAGTTTGAATAATTTATTTTCAAGTTTTTCCAACAGAGAGGCTATTCCAGACTGATAGGAATTGCAGTCCAGCAACATCCAGAGCATATACTTCAATGCAATGCCTTAAATATTTGGTTAAAAATCAGCAACATTACTTTTCCCATTGATATTTTGGACATATTCTTGCTCATGTAGCACCTGGCTCTGCCTTCTATATAGATTTTAACATTTTCCAGAAAAAAAAAAATCTCTATACCACAGCAACATGGTAGTTTAATTAAAAAAAACAACTCTCCCCCTTTAGATTTGCTAGTCTCAAAGAAGACATCTAGCCAAGAAAAAGTTGAGACAGAGGAAAGGGTGAAGTCAGATTCCTTTCCTCAACTACTTTCTTGGAAAATTGGCTCAAACTCTATGAACTTCAAATCAATGAGGTTACAGGTAGACAGAATTAAGGCGATGGCATTCCACACACAGATGTGTGGAACCACTTGGAGCACATCCAAGAAGCTGCCAGACAGAGAGCACCTAAGTACTTTGGCATTTGACCTATTTCAACTGGCTGCAGCAAGTGTAGATTCTTTTAGCTACACTTCCAAAAGAGAAATGGGATAGTTAAGAGAAAGTGAGACTGTGGAAGAACATTCCTAAAGGTGGCAGTTTGGCAGACAGAAGTCAACCAGCACAAAACTAATAGACCAGGTGTTCTCTCTTGATTCAGCCCCAGTGCTGATCTATGCATCTAGGCAGCCACATATTTCTCTAAATGCTTTGGTAGAGGTAACAAAAAAGGGAGGGAGGAGTGCTTGACCAAGAAGCACACTGCTGATTCTTCCCTGGAAGACTGCCTTGTGGACAGCATTTCCCACACCCAGCTAAGGAAAAGAGCATATATGTGTGACTACAACCAGCTGGGAATACTTTGTAGGGAAGAAATGGTGAACAGGGGAAAAAGTTAACCCTCTCTACCAACCAGCTGTGCTCACCTAAAATGGTTATATACTGTTGAATATTAATTTGAGTTTTATACATAAGTTTGTCTTAGGTGGGAGGAGAAATATGAAAAAGAAAAAGATGGAAAAATTAAGATGCTTGTGAATGTAGAGAATGGGCAGAGCCACAGGACCGAATCCCAGCCATTAACTTCATGGAGAGTAAAGAAAGAAGAAGATTCTCAGTCCCATTTGTAATTCCCATTCTCATCTGAAACATCAATGAAGAGATACTTCAGGACTGCTTTGGATGCTTGTTTTCCCTACTTGAATTTTGAATATACAAAAGGAAACAGAAGAGTTAATGAAATGCATAAATAGTTCAACAGAAGTCTGATCTCTAAACTGGAGAGGATTCCCAAAGCTTGGCAATATGAATGTTTTTAGACTCTATTTTAGACTATTTCTGCAGTACAATGATACAAGTCTTGGAATGTACCCAGGAAGAACACCTCAAGATTATCATTTCTGGCAGTGAGTAGTTATTCAAAGTCCATGTGGGAAGTACAGAAAAATTCACATGGATGAATTTGCCAGGTGGTTTTGGTATATTTTCTTATTGTTCACCGTTTAATTCAGTGCATGAGCATGCCACAGTTATGCATTCCAGGAAAGTCGTAAGACTGGGGAGCAACTTTGGGCCTAGGAATATTAAAAACTAAGTATAACATTAATATGATTCCATTGCCTGCCTGAAATACAATAGTTTCTTCCAGTTCTAGATTATGCTAAAGTGGTGTAGTGGTTTGAACATTGGACTACAACTCTGAAGACCAGCATTTGAATCCCTGCTTGGCCATGGAAATCCATTGGGTGACCTTGGGCAAGTCACACTCTCTCATCCTCAGAGGAAGGCAAAAGCCTTCTGAACAAATCTTGCCAACAAAACCCTATGATAGGGTCACCACAGGGTTGCCATAAGTCAGAAACTACCGAAGGCACACAACAAGGCTACAAAAACTGACTTATTAAACTGACTTTTATTGGGAAGCCAAACTGTTCTCAGCTTGTCATCCCAATGGATCTGCTAAGGTAAAACTGTACAGGCACAAAGAGAAAGTCTGGCTAAGACACATTTTACAGTTTGAGAAGTACAAGCTTCCTTTCTCAGCTTCTGTGTCTTTTACACTTAGAAGTATGTACTGCATGTTCCTGTGGCCATGTGTACAAAGGCCATCAGATGAACTGCCAAATTTGCTTTCTGTTAAAAGTGCTGAAAGCCATAATTTGATACCTGAAAGAGTTCTGAATTCTCTAAACCAAAACCCTGCCTAATGAAGTACACATGGCTTCGAGTGCAAGTCATGCATAATCTGAGGGCAAATCTTTGTATCTAATTTTTCAGAATGCTTTTCCCCTTACACAATATCCAAACTGGAGGCCTCCTGAACCACCATCTCCATGGAAAAATATTTGTTTATTAGAACTTAAGGCCAGATAGGGTTTGCCTCCTCCAGGGAAACCCCTCAGCTGACTCAGTCCTGCTTAAGTCAATTTTGATCCCTACAAGATGTACACTCACATCCCGAGGAGCAAATTCTGGTGCAAATGGTAAATCTCTGGGATGTGTCCATGGCCTAGGAACCATGTGCTAGACAATATGCAACCAGGATTGGGACAAAGCCCTCAAGCATCACAGGGCGGGGCAACCAGGATCAGAATGAATCCCTCAAATAGATTCAACTTCGTCTTAGAGTTCTGAGAGATTGCTTTGTCCATTTCATTGCTTTTTGGGAGTCATTTTTTTTTTCAGAGTAATAAAGGGTGCACACAATAATACACTACACAGCACAAGCTGTACACTATAGTAGCAAATGAACCAGATGCGAGGTTGTAAAGACACCATAAAAAATGCTATGATCTGTGAAATGGAGGAGGCGTGGATTCCTCGTGTTTCCAGAAATCAACCTCAAGCTTGGGGGTGGGGTGAGCTGGAGAAAGTGGAGGCAAAAGACATGAGGATCTGTGACATAGCAGAAGGAGTGCATTCCCATCATTGCACAGACTCTCACTTTTCTAGGGCTTCATTCTGATCCTGGGTGCTTGAAAGTCACTGGAACTGGAACCACCACTCTGCCAGCCATTCACTGCAGGGTGGGGAGTAGCTTCTTCTGGCTGCTGCCCACTCTATGATAGTTGAGGGTTTCATTGTGATCCTGATTGTTCATGAGTGAGAAACCAGGATTGGGACCACCATCGCCAGCCATTGCAGGGTAGGAGCAGCTTCTTCCAGGATCTGGTCTCTTTCCTAGGGCTTCAGCAAGGACATGGCTGCAGTGATCACTGCTGCCTGTACCATATTATGATAGGGACTTGAACATGCATGATTTTTAGTATTCACGAGGGATCCTGGAACAATTCTTCCAAATACCACAGGCCTACTGTTAAATTAATTGTCTCCAGGCATACACTACTAGCAGCCTGAACATGCAAAGAAGGGGAGAACACACTGTCCCTGCCCCCCGTCACTCCTTCCATTGCACTCAAAAGCGGAGAGTGACATTTTAAAGACAACAGCCTTCATGGAGCATTCCAGATAAGATGGAGATCTGCCACAGATGCTCCTCTTCAAAAAGTTACCCTCCTGCATGAGGAGGGCAGTGAAAGCATGTTTACGAGGCACATTGAATAAACAGTAAAAGAGAACTACTGAGTGCTACAAATGTTGGTGCAATAAGTAGGCAAGAATGATGCTACCTGTACCAGAAATCCTATATAGATAAGTCAGAGATGTATTAAACCATGGCCAAATGCCACCAATAGTTATAGCTGCAGTCTATTGTGTGGTATCCTGCAAAAAAGCAACAGCTTTCAGAACAGAAAATCCTGTTTATTACTGCTTGGGACTACCTGAACACTTTTTTGAATCCAAATAGCCCTCTCCAGATTGGGAAGGAGGATGAAGAAAGCTGGGTAGGCAATTTTTTCCAATAAGCATTCAGATTTTACAATGCTGTAGACCAAGGGAGGGCAAAGTGCAACCCTTGGGACCTCCAAATGCAGCCCTTGAAACCCACCAAAGCCTCCAGAGTATTTTTTTTAAAAAGTTGGGCTGATTTCTGGGTTTCCCCCCGTCCTCAACCACCCAAAATGAGCCAAAACATAGCAATGGGCTTCCCCTGGTCTTTCTAACCTCCCCCAAACCAAAAGAAAACTGAAATCAGCAAAAAATCAGCCAAAATGGCAGTCAGAATTAGTACCACTTCACTTTGGGCATGCCAAAACATGCTGGTGGCACTTGACAGAGGAGTGCAGCTTGGAAAATACCTCTCACCCTCTGCCCATCCTTGCTATAGAGAACTGGCCAGTCATAGATCTCTTCTGTGCTGTTGATCATTACTGGTTTTGAAGACCTAGATGGGCAGTTACTGTAGATGTTCCATTAATCTTATAGTTTCATTGTAAAGGTTCTGTGCTCCCCCTTCCACCCAGTGAGTAGGAGGAATGCGCTTTAATCAGCAATACACAACTGTACGTCCTCTCCAAAGAAGGTAGTTTTCCTCTCTTTGATGGATCCTGGATTTTTTAATTAAAAAAACTGCCCCTAGATCAGTCTTTTCCAACCTTTTTACCATAGAGGAACCCTCAAAATAATTTTCAGCTATCAAGATATCCCTTTATAAAAAAAATTATATCTACAGTTCAAAAATGTTTTTTCCAATCCTGATCTCTCATGAAACCCCTAGTAACCACTCATGGAACCCTAGGATTCCAGAGAACTCTAGTTGAAAAACCCTGCTTTGTATAAGAATAAAAGGTTGCTGTTGTCCTTGGAAATGCTTTTGGATGTTCTCCGACAAAGGCAACATCGGGTGCTTTGGCTTTTTTTAAGCACCTGAGAACCATAACAACTGATATCTTCTCTGCCTGTTTTCCACCTGTGATTAGCCATGATAATGTATAATATGGTTTAGGAACAGATTAATTCAATAATGATCTACAGCTGGTTTTACAGAATGATGTGTGTAACAGGGTATTTCCAAGTCTCTCCTCTCAACTGCTCACTGAGTGAATGCAATAGCCAAATCCCATTGCTAATCTGTAAGGGACAGAGCAATTAGTAGCATCTACATTTCAATTAGTAGATTAGGAACTCTTATCTTGATACAGGCAAGTTTCAAGTTGCACTAAGCCTGATTTACAACATTTCACATTTGGAACATTTCTTCAGAAATAAATAAATTGATTCACCCACATTGTATAACATGCCTGTGCAGCTGAGTGAATTGGGAAAGCATGGAGAGAGAGGTGAGAGAATAAGGAGGATGAGGTGAGAAAATAAGGCTGTTTGGAGTGTTGGCATGGAGTTTTGAGAGGAAAGAAGGTGACTGAACTGGTTTTCTTTACCTGCCTAGCTTGAGGAAGGATGGGGCAGGGGGAAGCAACTGAAGTTTTGGCATTGTTGGAAGGAAGGTGTTTTTCTTTGTCTTCTTAAAAGGAGGAGTACCTAAGAGAGGAAGAAACTTGAATCCTGCTGTCATTTGGAGGAACCTGCTTTTGCCTGCCTAGAAGTAGGGACATTGAAGAAGGAAGAAGCTGGCACTTCATGTTTTGGTGTAGCTGGAAGGAGTTTCCACTGCTGCCTTTGGTTGGTGGTGGGGTGGGTGAGCAACTGAGTCTGCTTTCTTTACTTAGCAATCCTGCTGCAAAAGGCACAGCAGGAGATATTCTGCCTCTTTCTCTCCTAATGTGCTTTCTCTAGCTGAGAAGCCTACTGGAGAAGGCACAGTTCCTACTAGTTGCTGTCTATGTTCTCCAATGAAAAGGAACTGTTATCTAATGTCAAGCCAGCTCACCCCAGCCAAACTGCTTTGGGACCAGCAGTTGCTGCCTCATCTTATCCTTGTGGAGAACATCTGAACATTTCTTTAGGCTGAAAAAAATTAAACTCTGATGTTTGTACTTTGAACCTCTTTAAAATGGGTGATGAGTTGTGCAAAATTGCTAATTTTGTGGCTGCTTCAGCACCACTGGAACATCTCCCCCCCATCTTCAACAATTTCCCATTAAACTACCAGTAGCTTTCCCCATTTATGATGGTCTCAATTTACATCATCATTCTAAGAATACAACCCCAATATAAATTAAGACCTGCCTGTATCTGCTGTTTGATTTTAGTGAGCTATACTAAGCAAAGCTAACTATCTTCTGAACTCAGAAAACTGGCACACTCAACTCTTTTTCAAATAGTTATAACTTCATGTCAAAAACAAACCTTTCTTGCCCAGCATTGATTTTTTTCATCCATGTGACAGACAATGATAGGGAAGTGAGAAACATAAAGAATGTAGGCACCAAACAGAGTCAGAACTCATTACTGCAGGGTTAAATACCTTTTGTTTGTTTTAAAGAACCTCATATTTGGCTCACAAAGTTCACTACCATGTTTCAATTATAGAAGAACTGAAAAGCATAGGCATCCAACAGCATATTGAGACAGTTTCTTATTAATACTCCCATCTCTAAGTCTGATTTCATAAAGTGTTGACTCATCACTATGAACATCTGGCATCAGAAGCATCAGGGAAGGGCAGTTGACAAACACAGCCTACTTGAAGCAATTGATAAGAGGAAGGTTGTCATTCTTACATTTAAAAATGATACACCATTGAAACTACAGAATTAACAAAGGAAGCTACACTGCAAAAGCAGCAATCACAGGAAGACCATTAATATGCAAGATGGTAACCAGATGGTCAGTATGTTGCAACATTCTATTTGGTAATTGGCATTAAACTTAAAAAACAGTAGCCTAGATGTGCACAGGACATCTTGTTTCTGCAGAATCAAACGGCCTCCCAGCCTGGACAATTGTTTCTTGCTGTGCTCCTGGATTCTAAGGGAAAGTGGCTTTCAATAATACAATTCTAAACTTTGAATGTGATTCATCAAGACTCTATTGCCATACCTCCCAAAGACAATTTTAAAAAATTAAAACAAAAAACAGAAAGCTTTGTTAATCCATTACATATACATTGTTGTTGTGTGCCTTCAAATTGTGTTTGACCTATGGTGACTCTACAGCAGCGGTTTTCAACCTGTGGGTCGTGACCCCTTTGGGGGGTCGAATGATCTTTTCACAGGGGTCGCCTAAGACCATTGGAAAATACGTATTTCCTATGGTCTTAGGCTCCATTCCCTCCTCAGTGGTGGTGCGCAAGTGCGAGCCACACGCCTGCGTCCTCCTGCCCCCTTTGGCGGGAGCGCTACGACTCCGTAGACTGCGCTGGGGGAGGAAGGGGTGGGGTGGTCGCGCGACCAGGGAGCCAGCTGCGGGATGAAGGAGCAGCGAAGAGAGCACCTCGCGCAAGAACCTGCTCGTGCGAATGGCACCCCCCACCTCTGCGATAAGGTAACATGTGGAAAAGGCCCAGGAGTGGTGGTGCACAAGCGTGAGCCACACGCTCGTGTCCTCCTGCCCCCTGTTCAGAAGGGACAGAAATTGCTCCCCTTTTCCATTACCGGGAGAACCTCCCATCTGACAGGCCAGTTTTGGGGGGGCGGCAGCACGGGGGGCAGGCCCCCTCCTCGCCATGGCCCCTGCCCCACTCACCACAGAGGGGGGCGCTGCGGAAGGGCTGGGGGGCTGCAAGGCGGCGCTTTTCTGGGTGGGCCAGCTGTGCCTGGCACAAAAGACAAAGGCGCTGGGATTCCTCCCCCCGAGCCAGGGTCAACACTCTGGAAACTTTTCCCACACTGCCCCCCCAGCGGAAACAAGAGTGAAGCAGAAGCAGAGCCCGGGGCAGGTTCTTGGAGTTTTTTCCCAGGGGAGACGTGTGGCTCCTCTTTCCCTCCCTGCCCGCCGCGCCCCCCCCGTTCCTGGCCAGCGAGGCAGCCTTTGCTGGGCGGGGGGAGGCATTGTAAATAAAAAAAAAATAATTTTATGGTTGGGGGTCACCACAACATGAGGAACTGTATTAAAGGGTCACGGCATTAGGAAGGTTGAGAACCACTGCTCTAAGGCAAATTTATCATGGGGTTTTCTTAGCAGAATTTGTTCAGAGGGGGGTGCCTTTTCCTTCCTCTGAGGCTGAGAGTGTGATTTGCTCAAGGTCACTCAGTGGGTTTCCACAGCTGAGTGGAGATCTGAATCCTGGTTTCTGCAGTAAGTCCAACATTCAAACCACTACATCATTTTCTGTCTTTCTCTCTCTCTCTATATGTGTGTATGTGTATGTATATACACACACACACACACCTCCCCAAAAGTTAGCAGTAATAATGTGATACCCCATTAATTATGATTAGCTAGGTGAAAAAAAGTACCAGAATTTCAGTTCCCAGTCTATTCCACTATAACATGGCTCTTTGTCAATAGCAAGACAACTAGAACTGCCACTATCATCAGTGAGGGAGCAGGGCTACTTCATCACATTCATGCCCCTTCTTATAAGGCATATATGTTAAACATAAGGTCCAGGGGCTGAATCCAGCCCGCCAGGCCATTTCATGTGGCCCTCACACCTCTCCTGCAGCTGGGACACTCCCCCCACCTGGCAAGCCCGATCCCCACATTGCAGGCCCCCAGCTGCTGGTATTCTGAAGAGCAGCGCATCAGTCAGCACTCATGATCTACTTCTACTTTTGACTGCTTCTCTGTCCAAGTCTTGCTGTCAGAGCGTTGCCACAGTTTACCAAGGCAATGCTCATGAGAGTTGGACAGAGGAGCAGTCAAAAGTAGAAGTAGATTGTGAGCGCTGGCTGTTGGGCCCCTCTTCAGAATACCAGCAGCCAGCAGTTTAGAGAGTGGGCTCAGCAGGTACAGAGAGGCAGAAAGAGGCACAGAGAGGGGGTGGGGGCAGAAAGAGGCACAGAGAGGGTCTAGGAAGCAGAAGTGGTACATTTTGGATATACTGACATTCTATGTCACTTCACAGAGATATAGGGACCATAAACTATGATCAAATTGCCCCAAAATGTCAAAGAAAATAAAAGTTGATGCAGAGGGAAGGCAATTTAAAAACAGTAATAATTGAATGCAGAGGTAATTATTTAATATGATCAAAGAGTAGATATATTTATATAGTCTTACAGATACAACAGGCCCTTTGAGGGCAACCTTAATGCTGATATGGCCCAAGATGAAATTGAGTTTGACACTCCTGTTATAAGGAATCAACCTGCCATGAGGCTAGGAGCAAGGAACTATGTAATAGGTGCAGCCCTGTCCTCTTGGCCTGATATTATCAGATTCATTTTTGAATTTGGTAGTGATGGGGTGGTGCTGATGGATGCTCCTAGGCAGAGAACCAACATAGGTAAGGTACGAAAATTTGACCCTGATTTCAAAACTTGAAGATGTATACACTGAGTCTACATATGCTGAGACTGTAAACAACATCACTGAAACATGTTTGTGAGATACCATTTTACTTTGTAAAATGCTTTGAGAAGTTGTCTGTATTGAGAGAGCATACATGAATATCCTAAGAACCAAATTCCAACTTTCTACTGCTTATTGCAAAAGTTTATTTCCCTTCCCTTCTAGCCCTTTGAAGTAGCCAATTAACAGTTCCTAAGGGTTTTCCAGATTATAGGGCATGGGGATTACATGGAGTTGGCAGTGGAGAGATTATTGGTGTAGGGCACCAAGCAAGCACATATGAACGCTAGCCATTCTGCTGTCAGAACTTTGTACCAAATTAATGCAAGGTTTAAGAGCCAAATGTGGCTCCTACTGGATACAGATTGTTTGACTACTTATGGGGGCTCACCTCACAGAACGCTGTGCTTGTTAAGAGCTGGACTCTTTCTTGATCCCTTAGCAGTAACAAGGTGGCCTTGAATTACATGTAAATCAGGGGTGGGCAAGACTGGCAGGTCTAAGAGCAAATTTTCTTGAATCTCATCTTGAGAAAAAGAAGGATATATATCCAATGAATGAATGAATTTCTGTCCCTGGAATCCTCTAAGGGCCACATACCTAATATGTTTTTCTTACCAAGAGCATGGTGGCTCTAGCTATGCAAAGCTGGCAAAACATATTATGTGGAGTCTAAATCAGAAATGTAATACTTAAAAAGAACAAATGTGAGCTCCTGGTACTGGGGAGTACATAACATAAACTGGAGCCTGATTTTTTTCTTTATCTGTATGCCTACAGTGGAGTTAATTATATAATGTAGATTAACTACATTTAGGTCTTCGCAATATTTAACTTGTCCAACACCACCACTCCTTGGAAGAAAAATATACCAGTAAGTATTGGGGAAAATCCCATTCTTTCTCCTATTATGGATAAGGGACCATTAGCGATATAGTGTTGTTCAATCAAATCATGAACTATTGTTAATGTTTCTGCCTTCAAACACATGAATCAATTTTACATGATATCAATTAACACAGTAGTAACTAGCCATGTGGTGCTGCTAAACTAAATTTGGGATTGTGCAAGCTGTTTAACCCTCTTTTTTCTGGGAAATGTGTAAATTTTGGGTAGAAATTGTTCTTCACTGAGGACATTATGCAATAGGTCATTTCAACACTTTTAAAATTATAATCAAGATTTGAGCAATTTTACTCATATGCCACATTCCTTTTGTATAAAAATAAGAGATCAAATATGACATTTCTTCTAATTCCTTCTCGGGTCACAACTATGGAGCATCAACCAATACAAATATCATTATTTATTTAAGAAATAAAGAGCAACTGATAACTAAAATCAAATACTTGGGAGATCACATAGAGCTTAAAAGGAGCATTTAAAATGAAAAAGGGGATGAAAGAAGACAATGAGAGGAGAACAAAGAATCTAAGAATTCCCTGAAGGAAAGAAAGACAAGAAGTTAAGAGGTGAAGATACAAATACACACAAAACTAAATATAATAGGAAGGCAATTTGAAGAGACTTTCAAAGATACACACAGGTAAACTAATGGTTTACTATCAAATTTGCACTAGAAAACTTGCAGACAAACAAAGATAAGTCCACAGGCAGGAGGAGAGGATATAGTAAATATACAGAATAGCTAAATGGATTAGAACAGGAATTCAGACCTTAAATTTAAAGATGGAAAGATAAAACTTCTGAAAAGTTTTTTTTTAAACTTTTTTAAAATGATCTGTAAACTTCACATAGTCCAGACTAGAGTAACAGGACTATGACTGCCCAATTATTGTTGTGTGACTTAAGGTCATTTTCAGTTTATAGTTACCCTAAAGTGATCAATAATAGAGTTTTCCTGGCAAATTTTGTTCAGAGGAGGTTTGCCATTACTGCCCTCTTAGGCTGAGAGAGTGATACTTTTTCAAGGTTACCCAGTGGATTTTTATGGCTGAGTTGGGATTCAAACTCTGATCTTCCAGGGGCCTTGTCGAACATCCACACCACACTGGCTCTCTGCTCTATTAGGCTAGAACAATTTTATCATATTACACTACTTACATTTTCTCAGAATTTTATATTGTGAACTTTGGGATCTATTGAATTTTAGACCAAGTACATGTTTTTAGTGATGCAGGGAGGCCTAAATACCCTGGAGGCACCAGATGCTGTCTGATTTTGGAAGTACTAGTACAGTCAGCCCACCACATTTGCGGGTTTCACTTTTGCAGATTTGATTATTCACGGATTATTTGCTGTCACCTCTGTTACCTCCCTATGCCATTTAAAATATACTGCAAGCCTCTTAAGACTGAGAAACTGTGAACTAGTCTTGTAAGTCCCTATTAAAAATGGTGTGGGGCAGCAGTGAAGGTGGCCGTAAGCCCCATCAGCCACCCACTTCTGTCTTGTGAAAGAACTCTGATGCCTCAGAGGAATCCATGGTGGGTTGAATATGCTGATCATACTTTGTGTGTTAAATATGGTTTGGGCCTAGAGTTATTCACGGTTTTTCCACTTTCTTGGAGGTCTTCTGCCCCTGACCCTAGCAAATGTGGAGGGATGACTGTACTTGGATGGGAGGATACTAAGGAATACCAGGTGCTCTAGGCTACATTTCAGAGGAAGGAATGACAAAACACGTATATTTCATTGAGATACTCAAAAGCCTGCTAGAGATCCTGCACTGAGTAGGAAGTGGGACTCAATGGCCCATGAGGTCCCCTTCAACTCTATGAACCTACTATGCCATTTCAACTTTTTGTTGCTGAGGATTTAAGCTGGAAATTATTTACTATTTATATGGTTCCATGATTATTTGTTTTAATATTTTATTCTTTGTAAATTGCCCAAAGAACACCATTATTGGACAATATAAATGCCATAAACAAAAGAAAATAAAGCCTTATTAGTATTGTTTAGAATTTTGCTGCAAGATGCAAGTGCCTATTCACGCCACCTTAATTCTCTATTGCCTTTCATTCTGCAACCACCTACAGAAAACTGTGCTAACTAGTTTGTTTGTTTTTTAAATTCGATAATCAAGAGAAGAAGTACAAATTCACAGACAGAAAGGATGAAGTACCTGCAACAGCCTTCTTTGGAGAATCAGATAAGCTGGACATCCAGACTTCAAAGTCCAAGAAAAGAAGCAGTGGGGAATAAGAAGAGCAGAAGGTATATTAGAGATATAGAGAAGCAGTTTTATAGTCCTGCAAATATATCTTTTTAAAATGTGCACACTGGAAAATATTTCCATAGCCTTCACAGCAACCAAAAGATTGAGAAGGTTGCTAAAGCAGAGTAATAACAAACACAAAGGTGTTCCCATGGTAGAATTTTGTAAACAATAGAAAGAGGCTGGAGTTTATATAGGTGTTTCAGAGCAGTCTAAGACAAAAAGTTTTCTATTACAACAATGGAATTATTCTCAAGATCCTGTGAGTATTTGCAACAGTATGCTGAAGCCATCCAGATTGGCACTTTTTGAAAAAATTATGGCAAAGCCATTGCTTGAATTATCTGCCACACACACAAATGGGAGGTCACCCTTTGAATTTAGTGGAACATTGCAATATATAAACATATTAAAATATTATTAAACAATGTTTAAAAGATGATCTGCTTTCCAATCAGTTTAATGAATTCATAATTCCTTGATAAGCCTATAGCTGAAGATGGCAGGTTACTCACCACAGCAGGTTAGTCAATCAGAACAAAAACAGCCTTCAAAGCTCAGCCCAAAGCCCCAAAGCTAAGAACCCGTGGATAACGTTCTACTAATTACACTTTGTCCCAAACACATCAACAATTAAAGTTTTACTTGAATATTTTACCAATGAAAGTTTGCAGCTAAAGAGGTTTTTGTATAAACTGAAAACTGCCAATTGTACACACCGCAAACAGAGAAATACGTCAGCATAGGAAACTGACGGAAGTGAGAGGCACAAGACTTGGCCATGGTAAATTAACATCTTAACACCAAAATTCATACATAGCTCCACAAAATTAGCCTGACTGAATTCAGTGGGCTTCTAGCTCAGGAATACAGGACTGCAGCCCCAAGTCTGTAATAGGGAGATACAGTACATCATAGTTGGCCCCAATCATTACTAGAAGCTTAAGAAACTCAGTGTCAAGTTTTTGCTACTAAACCAAACAAAATTTGTAGCCATCTTTGCAAACAACATGACAAGAACTGCTCACTCTTAAGTGTTCAAAAGTAAAAAGTATAGTCCTTTTTCAGGCACAATATGGTACTAAAACAAGCGCATTCACTAACTAACCAACATGAATTTAGTTACATACAAGTGGGACTTAGAACAAAGGATTGCACTACATCTCCTAAGAGGAGTGTTCCTGTTCTAGACGGTAGGTTGTTTGTAATAGGAAACTTTTAGTCTTGTTCCCCAGTGTGTTGGGCAGAGGTCATTTATAACATATACATGAAACTTTACTTATAAGAACATTTACAGGGTAACATTTCTTCAAGTTTTAAAATTATGATCAAGAACTGAAGAATTTAATCTTCCACATGGGAACCAGTGAGTTGCAGCCACTGAAATTTTGCACCCCCACCCTTCCATTCATTCATCAGCAATGAAAATACATAGGCAGAACCTCCCCATTGGAAAATTTCCCCAGGAGAGAATCCAAACTTATACGCCAATGCTAAGACCTCCTCTCTGTGTGACAGTATTGGGAGTTTACATTTCATTACAAACCATATATTTCAAGATCCCAAGCTGTTTACAGCATCACCATTCAAGCTGCCAGTTTTGTCCTGTAAACTAGTACAAACCCCACAGAAGTGTGTTCTGTCTCAAATACCATCACATAAAACACTAGAGATTTACTTGGAGCACAGCCTTAGGTTAGTCCCAAAGTCCTCTGCCTCCAGTTGAATCAAATATAAAATGAAAAAATAGGTGCACATTCCTGAGGACACTTCTAACTCTGGGAAAGAAGGACATATTCTTCTTTACGGTCAAGACTATCACAATCACAAGAGTGTAGAAGTTAACTTGTACTGTGGTTGTGATGGCAAAGGCATTCCACATATGCCCAGAATGCTCAAGGTACCTGGACTGAATTTATAGTTACTCATGCTTAGAGAAGTCCAGTTGACTTCAATCGGTTGAGTCATTACCAACTTAAATCCCATTGATTTCAATGGATCTGTTCTAAGCATGACTAAATGTGGATCTAATCCATTGTTATTTTAGATGGTCCAGAGCAGAGTCCTGACTAAACCTTCTCCGTGAGGCTTTTATTTAGAAGGAATTCGTGCACGACAGCTAAAACACTAAACCAATATATAAGTATGTGTCATGCTATTGAAGTTTATGTGGATAAAGAGAAACGGAGGTGACTCTACAATGAAATAAAGCCACAAAATAATTCCACCCATGGGGAAAAAAACCTTCAGAACTCCCCAACTACCCCAAACAGAGTTTGTACTGACCATGCCAAACCAATATTGAAAGAGCCAAAAAAAAAAAAGAAAGAAAGAAAGAAAAGAAAGAAAAGGCAATGATGAAAAATATCTGGAATAAGAAAATGCCTAGAGCTTATGGTTCTATTGGAACCATATGCTCCCACAGTGGCACAAGATAGTTTTTAAAGTAGTCTGCAACTGACCTACTTCGGGAAGGGGATTTAAAAAGAGGGGAACGAGATTGTATCCTTGAACTACATTTTATAGTAACAGCTGAAGTGCAACCAAATTATTCACACAATTGTCATTTAATCTGATTGCCCTGAATGCTAACTGGCAGTAAATTTTAAAATGAGGCATTTCTCCTTCTCTGCTTGTGTGTGCACACGTGCACACATACACACAGACTTGTCAACAGCAGCTGAGCCAATGCAGAGCACAAAAGGCAGGAACTGAGAAGCCAGCAACTGGCAAACTATATTGCAGATTTCCAAATAAAAAGATATATGTCCACAAAGTAAGGACCCCAGAGCTCCCCTCATCTAACAGCAGCTAGACAAGGATGAGAGTGCTTCTGAAGAGGAAGACAGTTACAGCATTTCAGTTTGGAACATCTGTTAAGCATTACTTCTAAGGTATTAATTTTTTTTTAAAAAAGCACAGTATTTATGTTCTAATTGGCCTATCCTCTGGAACAAGGATGGGCAATCTGCATCCCTCAGTTCCCTTGTAGCCCCCAGTCTAATTTTGTATGAGTGAAGGGAGCCTGGAAGGAAAAGAGCAAGAAGAGTGGGAAGAGAAAAAAAAAATATCCAGACTTCTGGAAATACTGATCTGTCCCTCCCCTGGCAGCCTGCTGGGCAATGAGGAAAAGCAGAGAAAGTAGGGGACCACGGCCTCTGTCAGTCAGAGCTTGGAAGTGATTTTGGACTGGTTATGCTGGTTGGAAGATTTAGGAGCTGTGGTCCAAAAATTAACTTTCCCAAACTTTTTTGCCAGTACACCCTCCGTCCCCAAAGTTATTACAACTTGACAGAAAAAAGGACCCCCTTCTCTACAAAATTTTCATAGCTTCCACGGATAATACATTAATCCATGAAACTGTTCCTAGTCCCACTATGGCATAAGAAAGGCAAGAAAGTTAAACTCTAAAGCAGAAGTGGCAATCATGTAGTCCTCCAGATGTTGTTACCACGGTTCTTCCATGCCTGGTGATAGCACTAGATATCTCTTAATATCAAACTTATTTGGCCTTCATTTGACCTTTCTCTACCCCCCTGCTCCACGTGTTTGTAAGGGCCACTGGACAAGCACGTAGTAGGCACGGCCGTTAATGGTTGTACATTCCAAACCTCATTTAGGCAGGCAACTTGATGCCTCTCTTTTTTTTTTTTTAAATTTTTATTAATTATATAACTAAATCACAAATACAAAACAAGAAAAAAAAATTAAACACCATGTGATATACATAATAGTGAATTAAAAAAAATAATTTTTTTTCTTTTTTTTTTTTTTCTCTTCTCTTAAGCAATACTAACTTTCATTGTTATTTTGCACCTTTACCCTTAAATTTATAAATCTGTTCAACTATTATAATTTCACATTTAATTCCTTTTAACTTTTTTTTTTAAAAAAACATTGACATCACTTATCCTTTTAAATCTATAAATCACAAGTTTAACACACACACCTACTAAGAATTACAAAATATACAACATAAAAGAAAAACAAAACTAAAAAATACCCACCCCCCAGAGCCAACTTTTTATTTAATCCACTTTCCAAAATTGCCATTCTTCTTTTGACAGGGTAGTATTACTATCTCTTTTCAGAACTTTATCCAAAAATATTTTCCAAATTTCTTCAAAATCATTCCCTTTAACCAAACCTTTCATAAACCTAATTCTACATGTTAGTTTATCAATTGCAATTTTCCACACTTCGTTATACCATTCCTCTATTTGAAATTTTTCATTTGCTTTCCATTTTTTTGCTATTATTAATCTCGCTGCAGTTAACAAATTTGTTATTAATTCTTTCTTTACTTGAGTACACTCAACCTTATCATATATAGACAACAATGCAATATTTGGACATACTGGTATATCTGCTCCTATAATCTCTTTTATCTCTTTAAAAACCTTTTGCCAAAACTCCATTATCTTATTGCAATTCCACCACATATGCATATATGTACCAATTTCTTGACATCCTCTCCAACATAATCTTGAATATTTCTCATCTATTTGATTTAATTTCACTGGAGTCAAGTACCATTTCCACACTAATTTATAATAATTCTCTTTTATTCTTATTGATAATTTTTTTAAATGACGTTGTTTCCAAATTTTTCTCCATTCTTGTATATCTATATTTTGTACTATCTCTTCCTCCCACATTTTTCTAAGAAAATCCTCTTCTTGTTCTTTTGCTAATATTTTATATATTTCACTTGTAATACCTTTTAGTATTTCATTTTCTTGCATATTTTCTCTTTGAATAATAATTTGTTCAAATTTAGTATATTCTTTAAAATCCTTAACATATCTTTTCATACTCTTTGTCCATTGCTCTAATTGTATATAATTTAACCAGGATATTTTAGTTTCCTGCAATCTCTCTTTCATTCTATCTTTATTTATCATTATTTTCATCCATTCTTTTAATCTATAAATTTTTTGTTTTTTTATTTCTTTCTCTATTATTTCTCTTAAATTTATTGGAAATTTTTCCATCATCACTATCGGAGTTAATATTTATATATTCGGTATTAATTTTCTTTTATTTTTTTTCCATATTTCTATTATATTTTTTATAAAAGGATTTTCTATCTTCTCCATTTCTTTCTTTGAAAAATTCCTAAAAAATATATTTTCTAATTTTGTCTCAATATTCATATCTTCTATCTCTAACCAATCTAAATCACCCTTTCCTGAAACCCCCTCTATGATATATCTCAATTGATTTGCATAATAATACCATTTTAAATTTGGAAGTCCCAGGCCACCTTCTTTTTGACTTTTATACCAATATTTCTTGTTAATCCTCGATTTTTTATTTCCATTACAAAAATTATTTAATATCTTTTGCCACTCCTTTAATTCTTCCTCTGATATTTTTATTGGTAGCATTCTAAACAAAAAGTTAATTTTAGGTAAAATTTTCATTTTTACCACTGCTATTCTACCAAACCACGATAGCTTTATATTTTTGTAGTCCTCTAATTTCCTTTTTGTTTCTAATCTTAATTTCTTGAAATTTTTTTCCTGTAATTCTTGTAAATTTTTTGTAATCTCTATTCCTAAATATTTAATTGATTCTTTTATTTTAAGTAATCCTCTTTTACTACTTATAAATTTTTGTACTTCTTCTTTAGTATAATTAAATAACATTATTTCTGATTTGGCCCAATTTATTTCTAATCCCGTCTTCTCCCCAAACTCTATTAAATGTTTATCTATCCTATCTATCTTTTCAATTGGATCCTTAATTGTCAACAATGTGTCATCTGCAAATAAGCTTATTTTATTTTTTTCCTTAACTCCAATTCCTTCCAAATTCTCATCATTTCTTATCACATTCGCTAACATTTCTATAACTATTGCAAATAAAACTGGAGATAATGGACATCCTTGTCTCGTTCCTCTTGTTATTTGAATCTGTTCTGTAAATCCATCATTTACCATCACTACAGATGTATTATGTGAATACAATTGATTTATTAACCCTTTAAATCTCTCTCCTAATCCTATTTTATTTAAAATTGTTTTTAATGCCGGCCATTCCACACAATCAAAGGCTTTAAATATATCTAGGGCTAAAATTCCAGCTTTTTGTTTATCTCTGTCCATTATATTTATTTTATTTATCGTTTTCCCTATTAAATTTGCCATCTGTCTTCCTTGAATAAAACCACATTGATCTTTATGTATATACTTATAAATAAATTTATTTAACCTCTTCGCCATTATTGCTGTCAAGATTTTTGCATCTTGATTTATTAAAGATATTGGTCTATAAGAACCTGGATCCATAGGATCCTTATTTGGTTTTAAAATTAATATTATTAGTGACTGCTTCCATGATAATGGAATTTTTCACCCCTCAATATACTATTATATAACACTTTTAGTTTAGGAATTAAACCTTTTTTAAATGTTTTATAATATTCTGGACCTAGTCCATCCAATCCTGGTGATTTTCCTCCTTTTAAATTATTTATTACTTCTTCTATTTCCTCTTCTGATATCATTTCTTCCATCAATCCTTTATCTTGTTCTGTTAATCTTACTTTCCAATTTTCATTAATATACTCCTCTATGTTCTCTAAAGATTTATCTTCTGCTGAATACAATTCTCGAAAAAATTCCTCAAATATTTTTAATTTCTCTTTCATCAACCTTTTTTCTTTACCAAATTTATCTTTAACTACGCCAATCATATTTCTAGTTTTTTTTGATTGTACTGATTTAGCCAGCATTTTAGAATTTTTATTACTATATTCAAAGTATTCCCTTTCCAAGTATATTAGATTTTTCTGAACTTCGTCCATTTCTATCTTTTCTAATTCATCTCTTTTTGCTTGTAATATTATTAATTTCTGTTTAGTTCTATCTATTATATAATCATTCTCTAGTTCCTTTATTTCTTTTTCTAATTTTAATTTTTTTTCTCCTAATTGTCTCTTTAATTTGCTTGATTCTTTAATGCATAATCCTCTTACCACTGCCTTCATTGTATCCCACAATACATCTTGTGTTACTTCCTTATTGTTTATATCCCAAATTTCTTGCCACTCCTTCTCTATTTTATTTACTATCTCCTTATAATTAAATAACTTAGTATCCAGTCTCCACCTTTTTGCTTCTCTATAATTCCTTTTCATAGTTATATCCAAGTTCATCAGAGCATGATCTGTCACTTTTATTGTTTCAATTTCTGTATTTATTAATCTAGGTATCATATTCTTTGAAACAAAAATATAATCTATTCTTGAGTAATTTTTATGAACTGATGAATAATACGTATATTTCTTTTCTTCACCCTTTATTAGCCTCCAAACATCTATCAGTTCATTTCTACTCACTAATTTATTCAAAATTGTTATATTATTATATCTATCTCTAATTGATGGATCTGATTTATCTTTCCATCTATCCATCACCATATTAAAATCACCTGCGATTATTGTATAGTCTCCTTTCATTTTTTTGATCTTATTAAATATTTCTTCATAAAACTCTTTTTGCTTTTCATTAGGTGCGTAAATATTCATTATGCCATATGTTTCTCCATCTATTTCACCTTGTATAATTACATATCTACCTTTTTCATCTAACTCCACACTTGTTACAATGAAATTGCATCTTTTGGAAATTATTATTGCAACTCCTCTTGATTTGGATGTACCAAATGCTTCCTCATAAATGGCTACCCAGTTCAATCTAAGCTCATTTTTTTTATCTCTTTTTCCATGTGTTTCTTGTAAAAAAATTATATCGGCCTTATCTTTTTTTAATATCGATTCTATCCTTTTTCTCTTTATTATTGACCCCAAACCTTTCACATTCAATGTTGATATTCTCAATCTATTCTCCATTTTTCATATTTTGAATTTTCTAATCCCACTCCCCATTGGCTCTTTAATGTGATGGTGCTCCCCTTCCCCTTCCCTTCCCCCCCACTCCCCTCCCCCTTCCCGCCCTCCCCTCCCCTCCCCACACAAACATTTCTCCCCCTCTTCCTCCAAAGCGCTTCTGCCTTGGAAACGACCAACCATGGTCCTGGGGGGGGGGGTGAGGTATGCCAACTCCCGGCATAGAGACCAATACCCTCTCCCGATTTATTTTCTTTCCCATATTTTTTTTCCCTCTCTTCCTCAGCCTCTGTCCTTTCGTTTATCTCCCGAAGTCTTCTTCTTTGCTCCTCCTGTTGCTCCTCCCGCTGCTCCTTCTTCAGTTACTCCTCCCACTACTCCTTCCTCAGTTGCTCCTCCCGCTGCTCCTTCTTCAGTTGCTCCTCCCACTGCTCCTTCTTCCGCTCCTCCAACCGCACCTTCCTCTTCCTTTTCCTCTTGCTGGATCAGTTTCAGTTCTCTCAGGAGTTGCAATCCTTGTTCAAGAGAATTTATTCTGTGGTATTTGCCAGCATATTGGAATTTCAGAAAGATGGGATATCCCCAACTGTATCTTATCCCAACTCTCTGTAGAACTATGATGCAGGGTTTCATTTCCCTTCTCCAATTTATTGTTTCGCGGCATAAGTCATTATAAATTTCCACTGTGTTATCTCGATACTTCAATATTCCTGGATTCTTTCTAACAGCTCTCATCAAATCATCTTTCTTGTTGAAATTCGCAATTCTCATTATAATATCTCTGGGAATTATTCCTCTTCTTGCAGCTGACACACGATGAATTCTCTCTATGTCATAATCTTCCCATAAAATCTCAGGAACAATGCTTTTTAGCCATTTTAAAACTTCCTCTTTCAAGGATTTTTGACTTTGTTGTGGCTGCTCTGCGAATCCACGAATCCTCACATTGTTTCTTCTGTTCTGGTCTTGGAGCTGGATAATTTGTCTCTCTAACAAAGAAATCCTGCCATCATGTTGTGCTAGTCTGGTCTGCTGATTCCCTTGGGTTTTTTTTATATCATCCACTTTAAGGTCCAATGCTTTTAACTCCTGTGAGATTTTTTCCTGCAATTGCCCCATTTCTGCCCTTATATTAGATGTTATTGTAGTAACAAGAGCTTGATTAGACTCTGTAATAAGCTTGTGTATAAAAGTTTTTATCTCTTCATTAGCTCCGTTCGCAACTTTCTTCGCCGCCATTTTAATGACTTTTTCGTCTCCGTTAGAGTTTAAGTTTATATTTTCAAAATCTCTAACTAGACGATTATATGTTTTATCTGTTGCTGTAGGTCGCTTCCAAACAGGGTGTTTATAGACCTTTTTTTAGGCGGCATATATCTCAAGGACCACAAAGGGGGAAAAAAAAAACTGTTTTGCTTTCAGTCCGTTTCAACAGTTATTTGCAGTTTAAACAGAGTCTTTTATTTTCCCTCCAGTTGGAGAAGAATCGAAACCAATCCACTATCTTATCTTACATTCTTTCCCACATTATTCAATTAATTACTCACATTCTTTCTTTGTTTTGAAAAAGGCTTCTGAAATTATTTTATAATCATCTGTTCCGGGAGTCGAATATTTAGCCTCTCTCTGCCATCGTAGTTGGCTCCTCCCCCAACTTAATGCCTCTCTGATGCTTCAGGGACCACTCCTTCTTGCAAACCCACCTTGCTCAGCGCGACTTTACACAAAGACGCCCGGCCGAGTGCTGAGCCAGTCCTTTATGCTGGGTCATTTGCATACTGGCCATACTATTGTCATCCAGCGCTAAGCTCATCATGTAAAACCTGACCTTTTCCAACACCTTTGTCCAGCTACAAATTCCCTTTGTTCTCACTGAGCATGGCATGGCCTGTAGGTAAAATCCACCCTATAAACCCCCCCCCCAAATTCCGAGCCCTTCTTGGAACGCTCCGGACTGCTATCCTGCCTTGCTGTTGGTTTGTCCAGCGAGTCGCCCCCTCAGCGAACTGCGCTGAGCTCTCTTCCCTGCAACTCTCCGTTTCCTCCAGGACTGCGTGAAAAGGTGTCATATTACCCATTCCCCCGAAACTCTCCAGTTCTATTTCTCAGTTAGTTAGTGTATGTCGTGTCTTTTGTGTTGCTTGTTCTCAATAAAAGTATTATTTGTAGCTTTAGAACTTGTCTAACCACTCTCTGACCTGACGCTGTATACATAGGGTTAAAAGATCCCAGCTGAGTTACCCTGCCTCTCGTTAGCTTGAGAGAGTGCTTGAGTCTAATTTCCCCCATCTTGTGTTTGGTAATTTGGGCGCCCCTCCCAGGACCCCCAACATACAAGGTAACAATGTTGCTGGACTGAAAATCCCAGCAGCTCTAGCCAGCAAAAACAACAGTGAGGAGCACTGGGAGTTGCAGTCCAACGACACCTAGAGGGCCACATGATTTCCAGTCCTGGACTACAGAATCAAGATAGTCAAAGTAGCTTCCTTTTAGGGTCACGTTATGCTATGGCTGGAGTAGTAACCTAACTAGGGATAGGCAAACCCTTTACACTGAGATCATATTTGGAATACCCATTACAAATATGCTCAGTAAATGGACATTTCCTCCTTCTCCCCAAATTTTATAACATTGGTTTGTCAAGTTTTAGTGCTGGTCTATTCTCACAATGTGTCACAACTCATACTCCAGAGTTGGAAAATCCAGACACAGAATCAGACTGCAAGGAATGCCAGAAATCTACAATTCCTGATGTTGCTGGTCTCAGAGGTGCTGGAAGCTGAGGCAAGGGGTGGGGCTACTCCTTAGCTGGTTGAAGATGCAGTGCCACCATTTGCTGAGCAGGGATGAAGAGAAGTTATACCCGTGCCAGAGGCTCTTACAAAGGAGATTCTGACTAATTAAACACCTAGTGCCCTGAGACAATTTGCTATAAATATTCCAGCCGTTCACTGGCAACTTTGTGGCTTACAACCCTCCATCTTGGTGACTGGCAGAACTCTTTGGCATTTTGTGTTCTCTGGACCTTGGACCTGCTGCTGTTTATGACTCTGTTTTACTCCTTGCAGGCTTTGTTTATTTGGCCTTCTGATTTGCTGTGTGACTTCTGGACTAGCTGATGACAGCTCTCTTGCTTCTCCCTGCATCCTGCTGGATATGTGACTGACTTGGATTGACTTAACTATCCAATAGCTTTTGCATTCCAACCACCTGCTTCCTGGGACACTTGCTGACTGGAGCATAAGACACAAAGCTCCTCCACGTGCTACTCCAAAGCAGGTGCCCACTTCTACAGTGTGCATCCTCTACCGCTGTCTCCCAGTCCTTTGCTCCACAACAATCACTAGAAGAACTGAGAATCATAGAGTTGGTGACATAAATTTTTGATATCCTAATTCCAGGCTTTCATATGTCAGTCCCCAAATCTCTAACAGGGATACTAACAGTATAGACCATAGCAAGCAGATCATCACTGATGTCAAGAAAGAAATTCAGTACTAAGAGCACACCAATAATATCTAGGCTGCAATGAAACACACAAATCACACACACATTCTGAAAAGAACATGAATGTCTTGTTAGTTCAGCTCCTATCTCTTTGAGGGCCTTGGAGGATCTTGCATTTCACTTCCTACCCCCACTCTTCTGTACAAGTCTAGCAGGTATTTAGGGGAGAACAGAAGATGTGATTCTCTTCCATCCTCACCCCTTCTTCCTTTTCTATCCTATCTGCTAAGAGCTGAAGGCTGCAAGTAGGAGGTTTTTCTTGCACAAAACCTATGAAAGCAATGCTATAAATAAAATAATTATTAACAAATAATTCAAGTATCTGCTTTAAACTGTTTACAAGTATGTGTATGTGAGCACACCTGTATATACCTCTCTCAGTAACTCAGTTCGGAAATTCTTTCACCAAAAAGAAAAAAAAAAATATGGATCATTTTCGACAAATGAGTAGCAAGAGCCATTGCTTGGAAATCCTCCTCACTTCTGCTAACTCCTCTCTTCCTCCGGTAGCACGTGATTGCACCCGTCAAGGATTCTTTGCAAAAAGAAGCCTGCTATGAATCAGTTTCAATAGTAATACATCTGCCTCTCCACGTAGTCCAGTCATATTTTATGGAGATTACACATTGAATCATAATATGTTAGCCTCTTACATTAAGGCATTCTCATATGTGGAATATTAATGCTGGATCCTGCTGTGTTAAAGAGTAACAGATTTCTGGTGCATCTTCCTTTCAAGCATTTTGTGAAATAGGCTGTAAACACACCTAAAGCCTTTCCAATAAAAATGAAAAACCATGTGGAATCCCAACATGCAAAGTTCAAAGGCAGAGTTTCTCTTTCCCTTTCTTTCAAGGTTTGACCTGTTCTAAAGTGCCAGAAGTTCCCCACTATTGTTCCAGGCCAATCAGGATCCACCTCCATTTGCCACGTAAACAGAACTGCCTCGCTTATAATCCCCTCTCTCTCACAAAACATGCTTGCTAATAGTCACATCTGGCATTTATATGAAGGAACTCTGCCTTAGAACTGATCATGTGGGCCACAAAACCTGGAAGGGGGGGGATAAGAATGGAGGAAGAGGGAGAAAGACCCAGTAAAGTCCAATCCTTGTACTGCTAGAAGAGTTTTCTTTCCAGACTGTAACCTCATCAGAGGTATTACATATGCTTCATGTAAACAAAGCACAACTGGTATTTCCACAATTTGGTTTTCACACAATAAGACAAGCTACTTGTCCTTGGGGTACTGAGTCACATAGTCCAGGAACAATAAGACTGTAAACTGTCACAGTTGCATTTTAGTTCTAGCATAACATACCTTCTGCTTAATCCTCAAGAAAAGAATCCTGATCTCATTTAAAACATTAGGAATCTATAGGATTATTTTGTTTTGTCTGGGCACTTTAGGTCCAGAGTGAGCTTTCCGACTTGTGGAGTCGAGACAGATTGCAAACGCCACCCCACCCTCTCCCCATATGGTTGCTATATTAAGACAGCATGTATTGAGGTCTGAAGGAGGTTATAACATGGCTATTTTAGGGTCCAAGTGGTGCAGTTGGATGATGAAGAAAAGAGTCTGGATAACTTCACTGCTCCATCAACAATATTTACAGATATGTAAGCTAGGAGGAAATGGCAGGAATTTGGGCAAGAGTTGAATGCCTGCCAAAGAAGGCAGGAAATTCTGGCTCACAACTTGACTGTATCACTTAGCTGATTGGGTGCATCTGTAAAGACTTGTATCCCTATAGAGAACTATAGATCACTACAGAAAGACTGCTGCAATCTTGAGCTAGAGCAAGAAAACCCAGTTGTTGTTTTTTTAAGTGCAACAGGCACTGGCATTTTTCAGTTCAGACAGCTGTACTGACAGATTTTTGGGGAATGTGTGAGAGAGTAGTGTACCTCACAAGCAGAAAAAATAATATTCACAAGCAGAAAGTGAGTAACAACTAGTCCCATAACTCTACCACTCCACATAAGGTTTAGCAGAGAAATAAAGCAGACTTAGTCCGAGTTGTAAAAACATATAAAGCAGATTACTTACTTAGTATAAACGGTTATATATCATCTCCTAGTGAGACACTGAAAACATGTTCTTCAAACTTGAGAGAGAAAGCGTACTGCAGACTACAAGAACAGAGGACACATAAACTCAGGCTAACTGCAGACTAAATGATGCAGGAAGAGAGAAAATGAATACAGGCATGCTAAGGTTGGTACTTAACTTTATCATATATAGCACTGTTTCACAAACTTCTAATAACTGTAGCACAACTTTGCTCAACTTAAGGCGGTAGCACACACCTTCTAGGAGAAGGAACAGATATGTGTATAAAATGCAAGTCTCATCAGCCCTGTCTGGCATAGCCTACAGTGGAGGATAATGGAAGTTGTCATCTAAAAGCTGGCAGGTCACATGTTCCCATTCTTGTTTCAGAGTGTGGGGAATAAATTATTCCTCAAACCATTCTTGAAAGCATGCCACCACCAAAGACCTCAAACATAGTGAATAACAAATCTGCCCTCCCCATCTCAAACATCACCAATTGTGAATGGTGTCTTTTTCTACAAAATAAAATAAAATTAAAAACCAGGAATTTTAAATTGGTTAACATCTCCTGTGTGGTAGTAAAAAACTAAAAGATCTGCTTTCTCCTTAGACAGAGGAAAGTAGTTTTAATACATTCTGAGTTTTTAAAACAATCCTATCCATCTACTGCAGTGCACTCATGCTAGTGTGCCATTATATTTTTTTAAAAAGCACATACATTTATATATTCTCATAACTCTTAACAGAGTATTGCAAGTTGAGACAATGAGTCTATCAAGCCTTTTATCTTAGATGGGATCATCATCAATCAGAAACGTTCCACTTGGACTGCCATTAATCAACAGTAACTAAATGACTTAAACACACACTCTGCAATCACACCTTACCCAGAGATAAAGCAGAATTATCTGCTCCCTCCAGGGCAGATAAGTCACTTTCCTCTATGGGCAGGTCCTCTCAGCAGTTAGTAATTTAATGTTAACCCTCATACTATATGATCAGTTCTCCTGTAGTATAGTTTGTGGATTACTGTCACACAGATCCCATTTACTGTAGTAACATTAGGTCGGGAGTACAGTGGGAGTATGCAAAATGAGGGTGTTGCTCCCTGAATAAGAATACTGCCTCCCAAAGAAATTTTCTTTCAGGACCCAGATTTCTCACATTGCAGAGTCAAACACTGAAAATCATTCACACCTAGACCTCTTCTATTTGCTTTGTTTCTATTCCCTTGGTAACTTTGCTTTGGATGCCTAAACTGTATTTCTGCATGCTTAGTTGTAGTTCTAATTTACTGCAATGCTAGAAATTTGGTGACTGAAAACAAATTAATCTAGGGGCACAGAATTCTTATTGGTGGGCAATTCCCTCATCCCCTCTCTCCTGTGCATAGCTACACCCTTAGGTCACACTGTTCTTGGTTGCTAATAGACCATTCTGTCATCTTAAGCCAATTTTCTATAGACATTAGACATTTAAGATTGAAGTGAAAACATCCGTGAAAGCTCTCTATACTTTTAAAGCACAAACCATCACCAATATTTTCTTCAAAACTGTAGGAAGATGACATGTGATGTTTTCCAGATAGTCTATTCCCTCTTATGCAGCAGACTCCCAAACATATCTACTGAATAGAGGGTTCAGCACGGAAGCCATCACCACTTGTGTAAAGTCTGACCCACAGAACTGGCACTACTTCCTGCTGAAACTAGAAAAGGCTCAAACAGAATCTGAGGTTTTGGTACCCAGAAAGATCCTCTTCCTATTTTTTTTACTCAATTTCTTGTAGGACAGATTTGTGTACGCCCTGCGGTCAGAGGATTCTGGCTCCTCTAGACCCTTAGGAGATTACACTGGCATGCTTGGCCGCACCCAAAGTAACATCATGTTACTTCTGCTTACTTTTAGTTAGTCCATCCACCTCCACCCCCTGCATCTAAAGGAAGAACAGAAAGTATAGACTTTTCATTTCTTTGACCAATTTTTTCTCCCCTCAAATTTTAGAGTCCACAAGACTCAAGAGCCCCCCACTGTATGGAAGGGCTGAAAGCAGTCCATGGGCTATAGCATCCACACTCCACCCCAGAGCAACCAAGATTGGTATAATGGAAGCAGGTATTCCCTTAGGATTTAAATCTCTTGCCATCAATCCTGGTACGTGTTAGTTTTCTTCAAATACCTCGTACTTCGCACCTAATTCTCTTTCAACTATCAGAAAGCAATACTGTGCTTCACCCTCTCAACTGCTTTCCAATATTTAAGCATTGAAAAGTTATTGGTAATAAAGACCTTAGGAATCACAAGCTTGTCTCACATGCTTATTTATAAACGTCCCTCACCAAAGTCTTCATTTTCATTGTTAAAATGTTTTTAGATATAGCCACAATTGATCAGACTGTGCTTGAATCTAAGTCTGATCATCTGAGGTACTACCATAATCATGCCAAGAGGGGAAGAATGAAAGAAAAGCCACGGTAAACTGTCTTCTCTTACTGCTGTAATTGCTGGCTACCTAGGGCTAATATGAAACTTCAGCTACTTCAAAATCTCATTGTATGTGTTGTGGGTAGGAAGTAATTGGTTCAACCACCTACATTAACTACTGTATCCAAGCACAATGTACATTTCTGGTGTGTATTCATGATATCTTCAGATTGCTCAGTAACTAAACTCTTCTGGGCAGTGTATCAGAATACTGACAAAAGTAAGAAACAAAATAACAACATAGCACAAAATAAAACAGAAAAAAGTAAAATAGGCAGCAGAGGGCGAAAACAGTATTGCATACAATAATATTTATAGTAAATGCCACAAGTAAAGAAAAACAAACAATGAAGAGAACTAAAAGTAGCAAAATAATTACAGTGAACCCTTGACATTTGCAGGTGCAACTTTCATGGATTTGATTATTTGCGAGTTCATCCAACCCCTGCACCTTCACTTCAAATGCTTCTTTCCTGGGGGAACTTTCCCTCTTGGCAGCTCCAATCAGCCTGTGCAGCCCTTTTAAAACCCGTCGCTGGTCTGCCTCCATCTCTACCAGTCACTGCCTGGCCAGCTAAAGATGGCTCATGTCCTGATTTCACAGCACCATGAACCCTCTCCTGATGCCCACCCTGCTGTGCCCAAGGAAGGAGACACATGAGGAAGAGGAAATATGGGCCCGCTCCTTTCCCTTCTTCTTTTCTTGACCCAGTTTTAGACACTGGGTGCCTGCTCTCCCCACCATGTCTTGGCTCCTTTCCCACAGACACACACACATACACAATTTGATGTCTGTGGTTTTCCCATTTTTACAGGGATTCTGGGCCCTTAACCCCTACAAATGTGGAAGGTCAACTGTATTAAAATACCCAGGTAAATAAGAAATTTTTCATCTGGTGGCCAAAATACTCTTAAGATGAGCCTTTCTAGGGCTGGCATTCCAAAGTGAGGTTCCAAACACTGAGAAGGCTCTCTGTCATAGTAACTCACCTGACATTTCTTGGTAGAAGCACCTAGATATGATATTAGTTCATGAAGGTAAATATGAAAGGAGTTGCTCCTTCAAATAATCTGGCTCCAGGTTAAAATCAGCACTTGAACTGGGTTTAGACATAGAATGCTAGCCAGAACAAATGGCAAAGCACTGCCATAAAATGATTGCGCTGGCCAGTTTCAGTTTAACAGTCTAAACTACACTGTTTTGGACTGAGTATTCCATACCATTTCCAAAGACAACCCCATGTATAACACATTGTAGTGATCTAAACAAGAAGGCTACACATAACAGATCTGCCCACTTTGAGTTGTAGCTGGTCTAGCATTCCGCCCTGTTAAAAGATACGATAATTACTAAAACTAGCTGTTTCTGAGGACAGTGATAGATCCAACACTGCCTACAAATTGCAAGCCTGATGGTTTAGGGGAACATGCAGCCCTTCCAGACTAGGCCAAATGTTTTTTAAACAGACAGCTAAATCACCTAATATCCTTTTGGGTGGAATCAGAGTTGGTAGAAAAATACTGACACTGACTATAGCTTCAAAATAAAAACTCACAATACTAAATGTCCAGTCTGTCGCATATTTAATTTCAAAGGAATTTCAGAGTTTTCTTGTTGAGAGACTTTAATAAAATAAACATATTTTATGTTCTATTAATCTAAGTAGTCTGATGATTTATATGGTTGTGATGAAATACCCTGTGCTACCATTTTACTATAGTAAATATGTTATTACTAACTAATATACACTAACCATTTAAGACAGAATCAGAACTAGAGTTAAGACTATAGGAAAATAGAGCAGTTGAAGTTTTGGCATACTGACTCCACAGTCTTCCAAGTATCACCACTTCATCTGGATTGGATTTATTGCTTCTCATCCAGTCCACTGTACTGCTCAAGCACTGCCTACTTCACAGCCTCTACTGCTTTGTTGGTATCAGAGATAAAAGACAGTTGAAGCTGGGCCCAACTCTCATACTGGAACCATCTCATCCCTGGATGATCATGTACATGTTGAAAAGTATGGAGGATAAAACACAGCTCTGGGGAACCCTAGAGCACAGCTGCCATGTGGAAACCATAATCTGCCAGGACCACTTTCTGGAACTGGTCACTCAGGTAGGAGATGAACTACTGTAATAAAGCATTCCTGCAGCATTTTCCAGAAAGCTATCACAGTAGATGATACTGACAACTACAAGAGAGGTCAAAAAGAACCAACACAGTCACACTGCCCTGTCCATCTCTTGGTACAGGTCATCCCATAAGGCAACCTAACCAAGCAGAAAGTTTCTAAATGTAGGACTGACATCAGAATGAAACAGAACTGGAAATGGTGTGTGACAAACCATTTCCACACCAGCCTGGGAGGCTATTAGCATGTCTAATTGAAGTGCTCTTTCACACTATACAATTACAGTAGCAGGACTCTACTTTAACTGCCCTTGAAACATTCTGTGGAATGTTAAGGTTTGCAGTTTTGGTGAGGCACTAGAGTTCACTGGTTGAGAATTCTAAATCCCTCCCCCTTAAAATACAACTCCCAGCATCCCATAGCATGTTGTCATGACAGTTAAAATAGAATCATAGCAGTATAAAGGGTGTGACAGGGCCCAAAATATGTTCTCTTTGGAAGTGGATAAGAAACAACAATTCATTGATGATAACTTTTACAGAGTCCACCATGTTTGGTCAATATCATTATATACGAGACCAAGTTAAATGCATTGCTAGTTGGAATAGATGAATCAGTCCATCTTAAAGTCATTACCAACTGCTTTCAAACTAGGGAATAACTCTTAAAGCATTCAAGTTGTTAGTTAGAGAGGTTAGAATTTTAAAGAAGCCTGCCAAATGAATTTTAAGCACTGTAAACTGCTGGCTGGCATCAGCCGAAAAACTAACACTGAGGTGTGAACCTTGAAGAAGTCATAGCAGGCACTTGTGGTTCATATACTAAATTAGCATTTCCAAATGCTGCAAACCAGACTAGAACAAGTCACACAGCTAGGAAAATATTTCAGAAGAAAAGAATGCTAGAAGATGGTTCAGCTGCCAAATTGAAATACAATCCCCCTCCTCCGAAAACCCTTGCTTCTAGCAGACTCTGATCACTTGTTGTGAGGCCTAGATTGCTCAGATGGATACATAAAACAATAAGCATACATTAGGTTTATTTCCTCTAATTTGTCCTGGCATTTTGCATGAGATCTTTAGTCTCAGCTGTAGCAAGAAGATGATATACTGATATACTAGCAGAGTGCAAGCAGAATGAATATATACTAGAAGACTACAGCAAACATGCTACATTTTAGTGGATGGGAAATTTTGTTCTTTGCTTCATGTAGAAACAAGAAGCAACCATATTTGAGCAGTAACAATTGATGCAGATATAGTTGGGCTCTGTCTCATATATACCAGAGGATCCCAAGACAGAAAAGAAAAGGAAGAGAGAGAAAAAGCATTACTAATCTAAAGTCTCCCTGAACTAGCATGTCTACCAGGCAGTTAGTTTCCTCTCTCCAGGGATTTAGAAATCACCATCACCTCCTCCATGGCAGAAGTCTGACTACCATGAAATCATGAGGGCAATGCACCACACTTTGGTGCATGCCCCACTGTCTCATAGATATCTCCTTCTTTGGAGGTTTTTAAGTGGAAGCTGGATGGCCATCTGTTGGGAGTGCTTTGATGTGGGTTCCTGTATTGCAGGAGGTTGGACTGGATGGCTCCTATGGTCTCTTCCAACTCTATGATTCTATCTTTCAGCTTCACAAACTGATATGCTCTTTTTCTCCATAGAGTCAAAGGGCTATCTCCCTTCCTCACCTTCAAACTGCCACAATTAGCATGTTGAACATCATCTATGGCAAGGAACAGAATATTGCACATAGTGGAGATTATTCTGGACCAATGGAGCACTTTTCTATTAGACCCATCTTTTTTTCTTTTTTCGTTTTACTAGGTTCCCTATGACATTGGTCAAATAGTGGAGTGGGACCCATATATTTGTTACCCCAAAAGAATCATCATTAAAAATAAGGAAAACAGAACAAGAAAGATACAGAGATAGCGATGAGAGCAGCTAGAGCAGGAAAAACCATATGGGGAAGTACCATAGCTCAAAAGTAGACAGAGCAGACATTCTGCATGCAGAAGGTCACTTCCTACATTTAACAGGACCAGCAGCTAGGACACACCTTGATTGAGACCCTTGATTGCCACTGTCACTCAGAATGGATAAGACTGAGTTAGATGGACAAACTGTCCAATTCCTGTGTTCCCAAAGATGATATATGTGTTTCCTTTGTTGCAAGTTACAGTTAAAGGTATGTCCTATTGCTGATAAATTTGGACATCCACCCTGTGGCCTCAGAATGGTTATAGCATGGGTGTGTTTTAACTCTAAGTCTCAGAACTGCATAAGAAAGTTCACCATGCTTCAGATATAACCAGCGAGCTTTCACACAATGGCTGCTGTGTTTACATCTATGCACAATCTGATCTGGCAAGAGTCATGGGAATTGCATCAGCTCTGCCCTTCAGCTCTGGGGTGATGGGAACATCTCCTTTGCCTCAGGGTATCCTGAGAAGGAATGTTCCCCCAGAATATACCTCAAGTTATGGACACTAAGTGTGTGTATAAATCAACCTACTTACTCTCTTTCAAACAACATTTTAGGGTGCTTTTTTAAAACCACAACAACAAAAATCAAGCATCCAATATGGTGGTCCAAACATTTAGTTTATGCCTTTATTTTAAATGTCAACTTTCCCCTTCTCTCAAATAAAGCACTGGCCTGGGTGGGTGGACTGGGTGGGTCGGGAACAATGGTTTGGTTTTGCACAGCAGCTGTTTGCTGGAAGGGAGAAAGGGAGCAGTTGTATAGAAAATTACAAATATGCGCTATTTTATGCACTAAGTTTTGCTGGTGTCAGATTTTAGAATTATACAAACATAAAAATTACCAGGTATTTCCTCCACCAGTATAAATGTACTGTGATTCCACATTAATGTACCCTAGGGCAGCCTTCTCCAACTTATTGATCTCCAAATATTTTGGACTTTATTTTCTATGGTGCCCTATATCATTTGACTTGTTATCTGGAGTTGATGGAAATTGCCATCTCAAACACCAGGAAGATACCAGAAAAGGGAAGGCTGCCACAGGACAAGAAATAATCAAGCTGGAATATGATGGCCTGCTAACATAATGTGTTTGAAAAGATGGGAATACAACTTCACCTTTATTTTTGCCTTGACAGTCAGGGCTGTCCAGCAGTGGAATGTGCTGCCTCGGAGTGTAGTGGAGTCTCCTTCCTTGGAGGTTTTTAAGCAGAGGCTAGATGGCCATCTGTCGGGAGTGCTTTTAGGGTGTTCCTGCATGGCAGGGGGTTGGACTGGATGGCCTGTGTGGTCTCTTCCAACTCTACATTTCTATGATTCTATGAAACATCTTGCCATATGAAACCAGACGCAGAGAACTGCCATGCTATTAAAATGATTCCTTCAAAAAACAGAGTTTCTCTCATCCTTCATCAAGGCTTCTGGAGACAGAGGAGTCTTATCTTTCCTTGAATCTGGCAGCCCTAATGAGTCGTTATTTGAAGCATGTCTCATACCATAATTGATAATAATGGCATAGTTTCAGAGTAAGGCCAGATTTCCCCAAACAATGCTAATGTCAGCCAGAGATCAAGACAAAAAGGAGACAGAGAGCCATAGTAGGCCAATAACTATTAAGGAATCTCTAGCCAACATGTAAGCAAGAGCATAAAGTAGTAACTTCTGGCTTCTGGATGAGTCTGGAGGCTAATCTCTGCACCTCTAGTGTGCTAGGAAGCTATAGTACTAGAAGAGGTCTGGATTATACACAAAGCAGACCAAGTCACTAAAGTACTGTTAAGGTAGAAGAAAAAGATTGGCCTGCCAGGGAGCAGGGGTGTTACACACAAAATCATAACCATCAGGGGAATTAAAAGTATATCTTTAGAAAATGGAAGAATTTCATTATGGATGACATTTTTAATTAAGTTATTAAACATCATACTTGCACCTCACATGTACGGTATAGTCTGAGCAGTTAATGGCTAGAGTACTGAAGCAAGCACTCTGTATGTGCCATTACCTGAGAAGAGGTATTCCATTTTATTAGAAAAAGAGCAAAAAAGGAGGAATGCCACATGTAACATGGGAATTGCTATCCACAGTTTCTTTAAGCACTTGGAGTGAAAAACAGTAAATTCTGTAGCTCAATAAAATGCAGCATCTTAAGTCATTATTACTGGATGTGCTCGGCACTTCAGCCATAACATTACCATTTCATTTGAGAATTCAGTATTCTAATCCCCAGTTTTCATGTTGTCCAGAAAGTTTACATACAATCAATCTGTTAGTCTTTAAAGTGTCATAATACAATCTCTCTAGTGGGTTGTGGGCAGCAAATATTTATGGTATAATAAATTTAGCTTTCAAGTGCTGCAAGAATGGAAAGCCTCATTGGATTACTGGCGAAACACAACAAATAGTTAAGGACAGTGAAAAAAACAAAAGCAAAGAAATAAGGTCAGAATTACAAAGATACTGGTCTGTGACTTGTGTATAGAGGCAAAGACATCTGTTATAATAATCAAAGCGAAGAAACAGAAGACAACTAAAAAGTTGAACAAGAGACCTCTTCCACATGATCTCAGAAATCAAAGGAAAATTTAAACCAACAGAAAGGATGTTGAATAATCAATGAAATCACATGATATGTTCAAGAAAAAAAATTAAAAGGCAATAGAAGCAATGCAGTGAAGAACCATACAAAACTGATGAATGACAGATTACTTAAAAATAGATTATTTGTGATGATGAACACCAGTTTTAGAAAGTCAAGTGGAAAAAGCTTTCAAAGCATTTGGGAGAAACAAATCACTAGAAACAGATGACATTATCAATAGAACCATTTTCAAGCTACTGGGACAGAATCCACCCAAATTCTTACCAAAAATATGCCCGCAAATATGTCAAAAATCAAACAATGTTCCACAGACTGAAAATGTTTGAGACACAATCCAAGGATTTCAGTAACCATTGGAACTATGGGACCAGTTTCCTATGCAAGCAAAGTGATGCTCAGGATCGTACAACAAAAACATTCTCCATAGAAGAAATACCAGACATCCAGGCTGATTCAGATAATGAAGAGGTACTTAGTCATCACATTGCGAACACACACCATCTAATTCTAAGCACTAAAGAATTTCAGAAGAAAACTAGACTCTGCTTTACAGATTACAGAACAGGTTTTGATTGTGTAGATCATGAAAAACAATCCATTATCTACATTCTGGACAAAAGGACTGAATATGGAGAAGCAGAATGGTTTTCAATTGCCTTTGGAGCCAGACAAGGTTGCATTTTATCACCTTATCTATTTTATTTATATATAGAATATATTATATGGAAAGTGTGATTAGACATGGAGGAAGCAGGTATGCATACTGGTAGAAGAACATCATCAATTTAAAACATGCAGAAGTGAAAAAGCAGTTTTAAGATGAATATTAAGAAAACAAAAATAACAACCACAAATGATGTACATAAATTAAAAGTGGATGAGGACATAGAAATAGTGAAAGATTTTCTAGACCTTGACTTAATCATAAAACAAAATGGTGACTGGAGGAAAAGAAGAAAAGCAACAACACCACTAAGATTTGGAAGTCTATGACAGTGTTCAATTGCTTCTTCATCTGGCAAAAAAAAATCATACAGAAGAAAATCAGGCAGAAGAAAAATCATACAGAAGAAAAGTGATGATGAATCACAGGCCTACATTTAGCTTCAGATGTTACTTCAGTTGTCAGTTAAGATGTCTGGGGGAATATCAGCACAGGTAGAGGCCACTCTGCTTCTTGGCCATGTGGCGACCAAGGACAAAGGGCAGTAAATGATAGGTAATAAAATTTTAAATCCATGCCATTAGCATGGCATTAGCATGCCATTAGCATGGCATTAGCATGCCATTAAGATTCAGGCTAACTCTGTCCCGTGAAGGGCTGATTGCTCGTTTCTTAGGCAGAGATCACTCAGTTTCTCAAGAAGTCTCTGTACTGTTACAGCTGGAAAAACTTTTAGGTGTTGTAAAATTTGTCAGTTGTAGATTTGGAAGGACAGCTATGAAAGAACTAGATAAGATTCTCAAGTGTAAAGCATCATCCATGCCACAGATTTTCTTAATCTTATGTATGGATATGAAAGCTGTACACTCAAGAAATCTGACAGGAACAAAATAAAGTCATTTGAAATGTAGTGCCTACGGAGAGTTCTACAGGCACAATGGACTTTCAAGAAGACAAATAAATGGGTCTAAGGACAAATCAAGTTTTAACTTTCCCTGGAAGCCAAAATGTCTAAACTGAGGCTATTTCACTTTGGGTATAGCATGTCATGCCTTGCTGGAAAAGATGATATTGCTCAATAAATTGGAAGGCAGTAAGAAAAGAGGAGGGCTACATTACAGATAGATTGATTCAATCAAGGAACCCACAGCCCTGAAGACCTGGTCTTTTAAAAATAGAGTCTCTTGGAGCCCTCTCATTCATACAGTGGTCACAGGTAAAAACCAATTTGATGACACATAAGAAGACTGAAGAATGGTGACCATATTAAAGAAACATTAGACAATATAACATTTTCAAGAAAAAAACTGATAATCCCTAGGTCAGGGTGGGAACCATGCAGCCCTCCAGTTGCTAATGAAGGTGAGAAGTTGCTGCGCATCATTGGCTATGGTTAGGGTAGGTGGGACTTTTAGCCCAACAACATCTGGAGAGTCACATGACCCCCTCCCCTTGTGGTGGAGCTGACAGGGTGCCATTTTATGGGTCTAAAACACAATCAAGATTTATAATTGGCTAAAGAACAGTCCATCTATGAGAACAGAAATGTGACAGGAATTCCTGTGACACAAAATGATCAATAATTATGTGTGGGTGCTAGAGTTCTGAAACGCACACATACAATAAAAAGAGAAAAGAAACACAATAGATTTTGATCCTTGTAGGTTTTTTTTGCTATACAACAGTAAGAGTTTGGGACTTCAATATGGAAATCAGATTGGTATCTAAAATCAAGGATGAAACATTGCTTACTCTACACAGTTTTATGAGTTTTTAGCCTCTTTCAGGAGTTATAAATGTGGGGAATAAGGAAGGATGGAGAACTTGGAACTCCAAAAATAAAATAAAATAAAATAAAATTAAAGAAAAGAAATGGAAAGCATTGCACCTATGTTATCCCCAAATGCAGTGCATTACAGGTAACATTGTTACTTGCTTTGTGTTACTTCCAAGCTCTGGCTGATCCACTGAGTAAAGACACTAAAAAGACGAATGACATCATAACTGGAAAGCACTTCTGTGCCTTCTTATTATGCTTTTGAACTCTTGACTTTCACGGGGTAAGTTAAAGGCCTTTTTCAATCAGGATTTCAAGATTTCCAGGAAAAAACAGGGAGGGGAATGAGGGAAATACCAACCATCCATCAGGATACCAGTGAAACTGCAAACAGCATTTCTGATTAGCTAGCCCATTTAATGCACCATATGAAGTGGTACAGAACTTTATTAGGGCAGGTCATTTTCCAAAAAACATAAATATGAGTTTCCCTTCAGTCTCTGATTCAGGAGGTCTCAATTCCTTTTTCCTCTCTCCCCACCTGCAAAACTTTATATCATATGAAACAGTTGGTCTTTCAAGGAGCACCTTAGAATTATTATTTCCCCTTGCCTACTTCCCCTCACAGCCCTTTCCCTCTTGGCCCATTTGCTCTGGCACCATTTTGTCTGCAGCTCTACCTCTTCTGTCTCCACACCCTCCACGAATACTAGTGCTGCCCACCTGGCAGACCCAGCACCCCTGGCTAAGAAACCTGGGGTTTGCCCAAGAAGTCAGCATTGTTCAGATTGAAGAATGATGACTTATACATCACACGGACCTTGCTTTCTTAAGTAGTGGATGCCAGAAGAATTTTTGACCTGGATGCTGCCACTGCACACCAAACTGCATCACTGGGGACTGAAGTGGAATTACTGGAAATTCTCATTTCCCTCATCCTGCCAAACAACAAATGCTACACGGAAACAACGGAGATGAACATGCAGAACTGCCTTCATATCCCCAATATTAAAGCAGCAGGAATGACGTCTGACATTGGCACAATCCAAGATAGTGTTTGCATATGATGAAGGCATGGGCCATGTGGGTGTGTTTCTAGTGCAGCCCATTCAAACTCTGAATTTTATTTAATAAATGAAAGACAATACAATTCTTATTTGACCCTTAATCAGGATTGGGCAATTTATGGCTATGCTGGCTGGAAATGAATATAACTGCAGTCCAACAACAGTCCATAAGTAGTTCATTCTCTTTGCAAAACAAGGAACTGGATTGTGATAATTCTCAACTAAGCTGTGGATTATATTCTGCATGTGGTGGTAGGCCATGTGATAAAGAAAGTGGAAATATTGCTGTAAGTTCTATTGCAGTCAAAGAGATATACTCAAAAGCTTTATTTGTTTATTATACCTTCACAGGGCATATCGATGTATGTAAAATGCCTAATGTTGCACATGCTGGCCCTTGGCCCCACTATTGCTGTCCCCACTTCCTCAGAGCCCAGACTCTCCAAATTGAATAAGGAAGTCTAAATGAAGCTTCTGCTCACAACCAGTTGTAGTGATCATGAGAAGAAGGTTAGACACAGGGATGTGCATGCATACTGCATCATGTCTCTTATAAAATATATCTTTCAGAATTCTATTTCCTTTGCAGTTTGTGCACAATGCTGGAGCTGAGCTAATACAAATATTCATTTAGGATCAAGCTAATTATGGTTCCAGTTCCCACTTTCATTGGGTTTTCATTTGGTTGACAGGCATTCTTAGTCTAGGAAAGGGAGCTTTCGGTCCTCTAGATCTTTGGACTATACTTCCTATACTGACCATGCTGGGAGTTTTAACTCAAAACACCTTGAGGGCAAGAAGTACCACACCCCATTCCTGGTTTAGGGGAAGATAGGCATCTAGAAATTACAACAGGGGATCAAAGTACCACCTTTCAGATGCTATTAGACTGCAAGTCCCAGCATCTGTAGCCAGTAAACTGCATACAAATTGCATGCCATGTTGGCAACCCTACAGTTATCTACCAAGGTAAATCACCCATCCCTACTCAGTCTGCTTTTAGCTGGCAATAGTGATCATATCTACCCAAGAGTAAATCCCACTGAGATTGATGTAATGTATTTCTAAGTAGACAAAGAGATGGGATTGCAGAGTTAGCAACTCTGTAGTAAGATACTCATTGTAGATATCTAATGAATTGGGGTCTACTCGATAAGAGATTATGATATAATAAACTGAATAGTTTTAAATGTGCCAGGCAAAACTATATAGCACATGTCTCTATTATTATGTCTTGAATCTGGAAGGAAAAAACTACATTTGTCAGACTACTGTCTTCTTGGCTTTGTGTGAAAGGGAAGAAAATTCACCAGGAAAAAAACTTCATAAGTCATAAGTTAGCAAGAAGGGTTACTGATGGTATTTTGAAGATAGTCCACAAACAGCCTGGAGTCTATGCGTATTTACCCAGCAGTAGGTCCTACTGAGTTCAACAGAGCTACACTGAAATAAGAATGCATACAGAATTGCAGCTTCAGCCTGCCTCTAAGGACTGCAGCAACATTATCCATCTGCTTAATTGTTTCCCAGAGCTGCAGGTCTTCTTTCCACCTTCTTTGTAATTATTTCCTCTGACCACTTCAGTACTATCTGTGAGGAATGCAGTAAGGAAGAATGGTCAAGGGACACATGAGGAAAAAAAAAACCTGGCTGCTAAGGTGGCTCTCTCTGAAGCAAGGCAGCCATTTCTGTTGGTGGGCCACCTCGGCAGCTGATTTTAAGTATTCTATCAGAGAAGCAAATTGATATTTAATTTATTGTTATTGTTTTGTTTTTAAATATCACCAGGGACTGAGAGAGCTGTGTTTGGGAATGTCTGGTCCAGGTACTGAAACAACTTGACTAGCTTCAAGTGCTGTACAGATGAGGAGGGAGATATTTACTGCTCTGCCTCAGGCAGCAAAATGTCTCAGGCAGGCCTTGCTAAAGATGAATGGAAGAGGGCAGAGATATATGACAGGAAAGACAGACAATAGCCCATACAGAACTCAGTTCACACTGCTGTTTGTCCACAAATCAGTCAAAACAATCCTGTGAAAACAGGATTGGCTTAGGGTGGACCTGCCAAAAGGTGAGTATTAATCAATATCATCTTCAGGTAGATTCCAATTCTGTGCAAAGCTGCCAAAAGAAAAAGCTCACAGATGCACTGAGCAGCTGCTTTGCTAAATTTATATCTGGCAAAATTTATATTCCATCATCAAGTAGATAGTGATGGAATAAGTACATTTTTAGCTTTAAACATGCAACACGAAAGCAACATTTTGTTTACTTGGTTACAAGATCTGTTCATTGCACCCTCAACCCCCACCCACGAAATTAAGTCCATTAGACACTCACAGTATTTCAAATAGCAGGTAATAAAGCTGTTAGAAAATATTCTCTTTTGTAGACGTGAGGTTATATGCAGTAAAGAGACTGGTCTCTTACCTGATTTCCTTTTTGAGGATCCATAATCCCTGAAAAAGAGGCAACAACAGATAGACATGGTTAGGTCTTGGAGCATAGGGGAAGAAAAAGGTAGGTCCCACGCTCCTACCCACTTGCTCAAAGGCACATTGGGGGATCCCTCTCCTTTAAACAGGAGCTTGGGAGGACCACAAGGCATGGACGAGAGCACACACGCACACCCAGTCAGTGATGCACCCTCCCTTAACCAGCAGCAGCTGGTGCTTCTGCAGCACTAGAGTGTAAAAAGCCCATGTGATCCGCTAGAAAGAGCCGACCATCCACGCAAGGGCGGGGAGGATATCAATTCTTTCCCTTGTTTAAATCACTCTTCAGATAAAGCTGTCACTGACTTAACCCCTTACTGTTTTCCTCCAAGACAGAGGCACAAGCTTGCTAGCTACTCCTAGCAAGGTTACTGCAGTTGCTTCATTAAGCAATGGTTATGTGATGCACTTGCAGTCCTATAGCTGTTTCAAAAGCTGTTTCCCATCTGCATAGGCTGCAGCTCCCTCCACTTATCTCTGCCTCACACTTCTCTGTACAGAAAAGGAAAACGATTTTGCTTCTTTTATATAGGGACAAAACATGCTGTTTTCTCACACTGGCCAGAAATTATACTATAGCAAACTGGTTCTTTGATTGTGGAGTTGAGAATGCACTATCATTTTTTTATTTTTTTGGTGAGGGGAAGGTCTCATTAATAAAGACATCTGATAGTGCAGAACAACACTGTTGTGTACCTTCAAATTGTTTTGGACTTATGGCAACCCTAAGCTGAACCTATCATGGAGTTTTCTTAGCAAGAGTTGTTCAAAGCCATTTTGACTTTGCCTTCCTCTGAGGCTGAGAGAGTGTGACTTGCCCAAATAGGTTTCCATGGCTCAAGAATATTTTAACCCTGATCTCTAGAGTCATAGTCTGATGCTCAAACCACTACACCACATTGGCTCCTGCAGAGCAACATAGGCTGTCCTTAATGAAAAGTACAGTTGGATAAATGTATCAGCTTTAGGTTTTCCTACCTTTGATTTTTTTTTTTAAAAAAAACCCTCTACTTCTCTATATCCCATTTATGAAGAAATTTGCAAATCTCAGCCTTTTGTTAAAGCCAGACTGAACAAAATTCACAGCCATCTGACCAAATCCTAGGAAGTACAGTTAAAACTGTTCACTGTGGGAACATACAAAGCTGCTTTATATTGAAACAAGGCACTGGTCCATCTAGCTCAATACAGTCAGCTTTGATTGGCAGCAATGGCTCACCAGGCTTTCATGTGGGATTCTCTCCTAGCCCTATCTGGAAATTCTTGGTATTCCCTAGTGGTCTCCCATCAAAGTACCAGCCAGACTTGAGCTGCCATGTAACTTTAAAAAGTTAGGAACCTATAAGGAAAAAAAAAAGTGGCAATCCTAATTCATCACCTTAAACATGGATGAATGCACAAGGATTCAAAGCCAGACTTTTAAGAGCTATGCAGCTATGGATAAATCTATCAGTTTTGGTTTTACTCTCTCATTTATTTATTTTTCTAAAAATAAAATTCTTTCCAATATACTTGTAAAGAAAATTCATGGATTTTGGAAAGTTCTTATCCAAAACAAAATTTCCCCCCCGAAGAACTCTTACATTTGCAAAGCAGAGGATTACTTTTAAAAAACACAATCTTTTTCATGCTTGCTCCGAAGTAAATCCCCTTGAATTCAATGTAAGTTAACTTCCATTAAGACGTGCATAGAGTTTCAGCCTTTAACATGACAAAGTTCACCATAAGTCACATTTTCCAGTAATATAATCCTTTCTTTCTAACAGTCAACCAACCAGCACTCTGATGGCCATTAGCATTTCTCACTTCTCTTTCTGCTTGTTCCAATACCATAAATGAATATGAGTTTGTCTGAAGAACATTTTAGTAAAAGCCAGCACAAAAATATTTAATGTTCTCTGGATACTTGCTACAACAGTTCTTGCTCATCCTCCTTATTAAAAATGGTCTAGCATTTTCAGGCTTTCAGTGTGGTTTACAAGTATTATTTTGTTATAAGCGCTGCAGCAACTTTGTATGGTGGGAATTGGCAAAATGCAGCCTTCTAGATTGTGCTGGGCTGCAACTCCCAGCAGTCCTTACCATTTGCTATGCTGATGAGGACTGGTGGGAATCTCGAGGGTTATACTTTGCCCAAACCTGCTGTAGAGTCAATATTACTATCCCCTGGAGGGGAGAGTAAATAATAGCCACACGTGGCTTGCCTAATCCACTCATTCAATTCATGGCAGAGGTATGATTTGAAGTGCAGACTTCCTGATTTATAGCCCAGTCCCTTAAGATGCAATCTTACATACATTTAGGCTTAAATTTTGCTGTTAGTCCTGACTCGAATCAATGGGATTTACTTATGTACTAGCTGACCATTCAACAATTAACTGAATGGTTCTATTCTTTGTCCTTGGTGTGCATCTTCAAATTATTTCTGGTTTACAGTGACTCTAAGGTTTTCTGGGCAAGGGTTTTCTGGGAAAGATTTCTTCAGACTGGAGTTGCCTTTGCCATCCTCTGAGATTGAGAGAGTATGTCCTGCTCATGGTCACCCAAAGGGTTTCCATGGCTTAGTGGAGGACTTGAACCCTCATCTCCAGAATCATAGGTCATTTCCGCACTATACTGTTATAACGTGATTATTTCGCTTTCAACAGCCTATGGAATCCTGGGGTTTGCAGTTCAGGGAGGGGCCAGCTGGCCCCTACCTCAACTGCAAACCCCAGGATTCCATAGGATGTTGAAAGCGGAATAATCACGCTATAACAGTGTAGTGCAGAAATGGCCAACGTCCAACATATAAAACACTACACCATGCTTTTCTATTCTTGTTGGTAGCCACCAATAGCATGTCAGCCTTCATGTAGTATGCCCCACTGACATTAATTGGACTGACCCCTGAATAGGCATGTTTCAGAACCTAGGCACCTGCCTTAAAGTGAGTCAGACCAACAATTCATCTGTTTCAGTACTGTGCATATCAGAGGAGGGCAGCTGGGGCCCCAAATGGTTTTGGACTGCATCTCACTTAATTCCTCACTATTGCCTATGCTAGCTAGGGATGACGGGAGTTGAGGGCCAAAACATCTATTCAGCAGTGTTCAGGTTTGTTCTGTTAAAGAGGGAAGAGGTAAAGTATTGCTTGTGAGAGGCAGAGATGGGGAAGAAATAACCAACAGATGTGTTCAGTGCTGGCACACTGACATAGTCTGGAAAACAAGCAAACAAAAACAAGAACAATCTTCCATCAACAACAAATAGGTTAGACATAGTTCCTCAGATCATAAAAGCAGAACATCCTGCACTAAGAATGCATGCTGCTAGATCTGTGCATGTATTTTTAAATCCTATTGTGTTCAGTGGGCTTACTCCTAAGTAAGTGTGCATGGGGCTGCAATCTAGTCTTCTGGGAAGAAATAGACAATGATTACAATGAGAATTATGTCCAGGCAAGAGAGTGACAGCTTTATCTCAGCTCAGTGAAAAGAAAAAGCAATAGCAGTTTATATAAACTAGCTTGAAGCTGCACATCAAGAAAATTTATCTTCAGAATAAGTTTATTCTAAATACTATACATCTTCAAACATTCCAAAGTTCCTTAGATGTCCTGAAAACTCAGGTCTGATTTTATATTAGTGATTTAAGAATTCAAGCAAAATCAAATCTCTCCTTAAACAGGCCTTTAAGAATGCATCTTCTTGAATGAAAGCTCTTCTTGACCTGGGGGTACATGGAGCCCTGGGGGGCTGCGCTGTCCTCATAGGAGATCTGTGAAGACTGTTCAGTCTGTCTCCTCCCCACAACAGAGAGTATACTTGACAGGAACCAAGGCACAGGCTGGGCCTGCCTGTTGCTGTTTGATCTTCTCTAGCCGTAAACTAGCAGGAAGAAGCAGGAGAAATGTCTTCCCACCCACTCCTGCACCCCTAAATGAAGTGTGCATTTACTTTTTCTCCCTTCTGTCCCAATTTGATGACCCCTGATGAGCAATTTTAAATAAATATTTGATACACTTTAGAGTTTTAAATCTTGAGGTAAGTCTTGGTGGTCTGAAGCAACAAAAGACATTTAAAGGAGGTCTCTGGTAAAGAAAAGATTAAGAACCACTGTCTTAGAGTAACGTTTGTTCTTTCCTCTAGTGAAGTATCTTGAACTTGCAGGGGGAATTCTCTGAGGCTGGAAGTGTACTTATTTGGATTACCAACTCCCAGAATCCCCCAAGCCAATATGGTCAGTGGCCAGTCTGGCCAGGTAGTTCTGGAGATTGTAGTCCTAAAAAGTAACTTTTCACAGCTCTGGAAATACCTTATCGTTTTCAACAAGCTCAGTCTCCATCAGCTGTTAACCACGGAAGATTCTATAATGTGCTGTGGCACATTCTATGCATCATGGATTTAATCTGGTTGTCTTTTTTATTACCAACAGCTCCAGATGAACCATCTGGTGGAGAGTGTGGCTTATATACATGAAATACAGGTTCTCAGTAGAAGAAGGGTACAGGTGGTAGACATTAAGTGGTATAGCTGTTGGATTATTTCCTTCTGTTTCCAGCACTGATATATGTTTACCAGGCATAGGACACCTCTGATGGAAAATGGCACTAAATATCAAAGAATTTTAATTTATGGAGGCAGCAGCAGTTGTGCACTTTATCCTGATGAGAATGGAGTAGATTTAGACCCTTGGATCTCTGAAAACATCAAGTGAGAGTGAAGGCATTTCAGGGATCATCTTTGGAAGTGTTACAAAACTGTGGCCATGCATGAGCTTTTTTCTTGTGGTTCTCTTTGACCATTGCAAACCCGAGACTTTACCAAACTGAATAGCCATTCCAGGTAGCAACTGCAGCAGTGGAGACAGCAGGATGGGGTGGGGTTCACCAGCATACAGAATATGGAAATGTTACTTTCTTGGGCTACAGTTTTCAGAATTCCTAACCTAGCCTAGCCACTACACAGCCTCCCCTGGGCCTTCTAAACTAGCCTGCTGTCTCAGGTATGATGGACACTGTTCCACTGCCAGTGCAGAAGTAACATTCAAATGCCAGTCTAGTTACTTTCTTTATATGGAACTGGTAGAAGGTCGCATCTTATCCTTTGGAGTACGAAGCAAATTGTCCTGGACCTGCCTGTCTTCTACACTGCTAGGCAGACAAGGGAATAAACCTTATTTAGGAAACACGTTTTCTTTATTTAATGTTTGCCCTCCCTTTTTTTCCTGGATGGCCACCCTAAAGCAGCTTTTACTCCCTCCCTCCTGATAAAGGTAAAGAACTGTCATAAAAATTAGGCAAACAAATAAATTAAAATATTTGGTAGTGATTGAGAACCTCCTTCCCACCTCTTGAAACTATTAACTCATTCTATGTGACGAAGGGGTATGAAATAGAATTCACACATCTATATAAAGAGAGCAAGGCAAGCATAACAATACACAGAAGTACCACTGAGTTTTTGTGTTCTGATACAAGCCCTGAATAGTCATCCCCTCCTTCTGCTACTCAGAAATTGTTAAAATTTGTGATGTCTAACATTTGGATCCCTTCCTCTCTTTCCCAAGACAAATAAACCAATGAAATAAAAGTAAGAAATCTCCTATTCATTTCCTGATCTCAATTGTTGCATTGTAGACCCTCTTCAACATGAATCTATCCCTTCACAATCTGGGTCGAGTTTTTCCATGGACTCAGAATAGCTGCCATTGTAATGATAAATTAAGCCCAAGAGCCAGAATTCCTTGCCTCCAGCAAAAACAGCACTTGAGGGAGGCAGACATTTCTGAAATCTTATTGAATGCAGCATGGACAGAAAGAAGAGACAAGCACAAGGAAGAAGGGGTTGCAAAGACTAGAAGCAATGGCTTTTATTGTGAGCGTACTACAAGAAGCCTAAAAGCCTAGCCCAAAGCATGGTAATACAGAAAGAATTCCCACTGTTCAATGATACTTACTTACAAGTACATGTTCATAGGATTTAATTATATCAGCGCTTCTCAAACAGTGGGTTCCTCAATGATTGTACTAAAGGGTTTTTTTTCCATTTCCAGGGGTTCTCTCCTTAGTTTGGTGCAGCTCTTTAAGATAAAGACATCTTCTCTTGCTCCAGAAGTGGATTACAACAACCATTATCACCAGCCACCACAATCACTGTATGTGCTCACCTAGGATTATGGATGTCATGCTAGGGAAAGCCATTTTTATTTCTCCTGTGTATACATACCTAGAGTAACTTTAAAATGAAAGTAACAAATGAAAAATTTCCCTGGATAAAATAGAGTTTAAAAAGTAGAATTATCTTTCTGTGAGTCCGCAATGGATGAGTATGTTTCTGAGCTATATCTTTGGCACTCTAGGTTAAGGTCCAATTCTGACTAGCACCAGTATCCAGACTGAGAAGAAAAATTGAATTATCCCCTCCCCCATCTGTTAGCTATGTTTATTGTCCTGGGCTGCCTTTCTGAAAATCCATTTTCCCTCTTTCTCCCTCTGTCCCACCCCATCCATCTAGATCATCAACAGCTTCATAGACATGTGACACCCCTCATACTCTGTGTCCCCTTTTCTTTACTTCTAGCTGTAGCCCTGTTCAGAATCATTCCCTATACATGTTTACTTTAAAGTTAATTCCCACTGTGTTCAAAAGAGATTTTTATAAAAACGTAGCTTCAGACACCACTGTTATCTGGTATATATTACATTCACCAGCATGCTTTAGGTCCATCTTTGATGAACGGAGGTAAGATAGGAATGATCAAGACAATATGAAAAAATGTACACAGTAGAAAAGAGATACACAAAGAAGAAAGGAAGGAAGGAATGACACAAAATGGGACACAAGAGTGTGTCCAAACAGTGGGGGGGGCGGTGGCAGGGGGAAGAATGAATAATGGTTATGGGAGATGAAAGAAGGAGGATGATGTGTAAAAGATTCTTCATTGAATAGAATAAAATACTGCATATGAGGCCACTCTTTCCTGTTTTTTTCATCTTTGAGATTGTATTACTTTACCAGATGAAGGTTGAACCTTGGCTTGATGAGTTCATCACTGCATTAGGATATAATATATGACAGTATGGGACAGAGAAAGGATCCATGTCTCTTGAGGAAAGCAAATACTATGGAAGAACAAAACAGGAGGCTTTGGGAGGCTCTAGTAATCAATTAAAACCACATGACCTTCTGCTGAAAAGGTCATCCAGTACTAGGATATGCAACACTGGTGTTTACTGCTGGCTTTTTCCTGGAAAATTGAGGGACAAAAACATAAGTCTCTTGCTTAACAATTACATTACCCATTTGGTTCTGCTTTGCTTTGTTTATTTCTGTAGTTTGTGAATTTTTCCAAGAAAGATGAGAGTATTTACCTCACAAAGGAAAACACCTTGTGAAACAGCCTAGACTTCCTGCAAAGCAGTGTATGAATGTTGTCTTCCACCGGAAGAATCAACAGTTTATTTCTCTTCTATTATGCTTATTCTTGACTTGCTTTGATTCATAGACATTTTGATTGAATGGAATTAAAGTCAAAACTGGAAATGAAAAAACACACTGAAAAATAATACCACAGTGAGTCATTTTTAGTAGTCTGAAAAAGTGGCTGCAGGTTTCAAAATATGTTCATTGCATTCATGGATTAAATGCTTTTGTGACAGCTGGGTTTTTATAGATGTTGGACACACACAAGTTCAAACTTGTTTCATACATCTTGAGAGCATAGCTGCTAAGCAGTGGTCCCTAGGACCTATAGTTCTGAGGAGGAAGGGCCTAGAACAAAGGATCCGAACTTCCATCACCAGGATTCTTTGGGCAAATCTGTCATGAATGTATTGGTTTCAAGCTAGTTTGTAACACACAGTTCATGTTTTTTTTTCCTATTGAAAATGCGTTTTTAACATATCCGCACTAAATAGTTAGGAGAGGGTCAAGTATATTTTCCTCCCCCTGCAACAATAATCATGAATAAAAACTGCACTTTGCCCAGAAGAAAGAATCCCAATATACCCATATTTTGCCCCAAAGTCATTTTTACATGTACCAGCAGCAAATTACTTCCAAGTTTCAAAACAACCCAGATTTTAGTGCAAAAGCCACATGAAAACTGATAGTGCTAGGAAATCTAGTTTTCAATTAGGAACTTTATGTGTGTGAATTCTGCTTTTAGTTCTATTGGATCAGGATTTATCCACTATCACATTATTTCTATCCTTAGGGCCTAAATACCCTAAGGCTGCCCTGGTCATCCAAGTACTTGGATGGAAGACCACCAATGGGGCTGTAGGTGGTATTTCAGGGGAAGGAACTGGCAAAAACCACCTCTAAGTATTCCTTGCCTATGAAAACCCTAAGAAATTCATGGGGTCATCATAAATCAACATGTGACTTGAAGGCGCATACACACACACACTTACCACAAAAAGAATCTGACCAAGTAATTTGTCTCACATTATATCAGGTAATACAATATAGATAATACAAGGAGAAAGTAGAACACCAGCATCTTTTTTCAGGCAGCCAAAGGAGATAAATGACCACTGATTCCCCAAGATCAAAGGGATGTATTTGTATATTAACCAAGATAGTCACCATGAGAATGGAAAAGAAGAACCAATTTGGCAATTAACTACATTTCACTTTTGCATACAGATACCTATATCAGCAGTTATGCCCGTTGTGTCTTGTAACAAGAAAACATTCTGCCACTGCATATGAAAATAGGTCCCTTACATTACAACAGAGAGAAAACTCACAAATCAAAATTACTTTTGGAATTATGAACGACAGATCTGGTTGTGCTGATTTGCTTCTTAATACTACAGCCTGAAAGTAGTATAGAGTAGATGCAAGTTAGAGAGAATAGATCAAAGTTGGGAAGCCTATGGCTTTCCAGATGTTGTTAGAGTTCAACCCCCTTCAATTCCAGCCAGCAAGGCCAATAGTGGGAATGATGAGAGTTGTAGTCCAAGAATACCTGGAGGGCCACAACTTCCCTATTCCTGTTACAGGTACACTACAAGATCACCTTAAGTGATTCCATGAAATCTCATCCTTGCAGAGCAACTGGAATCTTTGGAGAGTTTTTTGTTGTTATTTGCCATGAAGCGGACTTTGATTTACAACAGCTCTATGAATTAGAGTCCTCTTAGATCCCTGGCTATCAACTGTCGTGCTCAAGTTCTGTAAACTCAGGGCTATGGCTTCTTTGATTCAATCAGTCGAATCATAATGCAGTCTTATTCTTTTTCTACTGCCTTTCACATTGCTGAGCATTATCATCTTCTCTAGTGAATAATGCAGGCCCATGATACGTCCAAAGTACAACCGCTCCTTAGTCATCTTCACTTCTAGTAAGAGTTCAGGCTTGATTTCCTCTAAGACCCATTCATTTGTCTTTTCAGCTGTTCATAGTGTCCACAGAATTCTTCTTCAGCACCACACTTCAAATGAGATGACTTTCTCCTGTCAGCTTTCTTCACTGCCCAGTTTTCACAACCATACATAGAAATTGGAAATACAATGGCCTGGATGATTCTGACCTTAGTATTGAGTGGTGTCTTTACACTTGGGAATCTTATCTAGTTCCTTCACGGCTGCCTTTAGCAGTCTGATACCATTTCTGCACTACACTGTTATAGTGCTATTATTCCACTTTCAACATCCTATGGAATGCTGGGATTTGCAGTTTAGGGAGGGCCACTTAGAATTCTCAGCTAGAGAGCTTTTGGGTCCCAGTAAACTACAAACCCCAGAATTCTGTAGGATGTTGAAAATGGAATAATAGCACTATAACAGTGTAGTGCAGAAATGGCCTTAGTCTTTTACTGATGACTTGACTACAGTCTCCTTTTTGGTGAATGACCAAGCCAAGAAACAGAAAAATCTTTTAATTATTTGAATGTCTTTGTCATCCACCTTAAAGTTATATAAATCATTTGTGATCGTTATTGTCTTCTTAACATTCCATGGTAACCTTGCTTTTGCACTTTCTTCCTTAATTTTCATCAGCAGTCCTTCCAAATCTTTGCTATTTTCTACAAGTAATACACAGAAATATGCAGTTATATTTGGAGAGTATTGGTTAGATTAAAAACCATCACCACAACCACCCCCTTCTTCCCCAGCACATCTTTGAGCAGAAGCCTACATTCCTCTGTATGAATGCAGGAGGCATATAAATTACCAACATCCAGAGCTGGATCCTGGCCTCCCCTGTGTATTCAGTTCAGCATTTCAGGCTCCAGGCTGTCTTCTGGACAGTGATTTAGAATGGAAAAGCTTTTATCTAATTGTGAGACAGGAGTTTTGCCAGACACCTTTAATGGATGAGGCACACAGCAGGGCCTGCAGCCTGGGCCACTGCTTTATCTTCTTCTCCCTTTGGTGAAACGGAGGAGTGGGTCTGTTCCCCGTTCAGCCTTGCTGACTTTGCTTTTCACCACATGGTGAATGACCCTCATTTAACGATCTTAGCGGTTTCAGATTTGACAGATAATTATGTATGATAAGAAGCACATAGTGGTGCACACGCTATTTGTTATTCAAAGCGCCATCAGGTTCCTCTTCCCAACGAGCCCCTGGAGTGAAACCTGGATTAGAGCCCCAGCTGAAGCGATTGTATCTGGACATCAAAACCAGACTTGTAGTTTTATTGACTCAATAGGTAAGGATTAACCTCAATCTTTGTGCAATCTGACACAAAGACTGTTTAGGGCATTTTCACACATATGGCTTTTTAAAATGGTTCCTGCTTTAATCAGTTTGCAGTGTACATGTCAGAGACAATTTGTATGAAAACACAGTCTGTGGGTAGACACCATGACACCTAAAGGAACAAACTGGTTGGGAAGCCTTCCTTCTCACCGTCAGCAAAGTCACTATGAAGCATCTGCTAGTCTCATTTGACACGATCCTTATCTTACTACTGGCACTACTATGGCCCTTTTCGCATGGCATTTGCCATGTGAAAAGGCCCCTGAAGCATTGGGAGATTGTGAGAAGCAATCCAAACGACGCACTCACAATCACACGACGCTCCAGGGGCTGGCAGGTACTGATTGTGCACTATTTCATTTTCGGTTTTGAGCCAAAAATGGTGTGCAATCGTGCATCGCTCCAGGGCCCCGTGCACATTTACCATGCATGCGGAGCTCTGGAGTTGTGGCGCTCATGCTTCCTGCCCCAGCGCAGCCTGGGAAAATCCCAGGGTATGTTGCGGAAGGAAGAGGAGGGGCTCTCACTCTACCTGCTTGCTAGCAGGCAACAGCTGTGGAGCTGAAGCAACAGGGACGCAAGAGCCTCTCGCAAGAGGCTGCCCACGCGATCCCCGCACCAACAAAACAGTAAGCTGCAGAAAGGGCCTATTTCTTTACTCGTAACAGTACATAACAGGAAGGGATTTTATTTTCCACTACAAAGGCTGTGTGAGACCTAATGTTTCTAAATAGCCCTACACAAACTAGATCCAGAAAGGCAAGGCAATTCCAAACACATGTTGGTGTATGTGTGCGTGTCTGACGTAGCTCGTGATCTGCTGCTTTCATGCTTTTCCGACTTAGTCCATTTTCATACTACACTGTAATAGTGCTATTATTCCACTTTCAATATCCTATGGAATCCTGGGGTTTGCAGTTTAGGGAGGGGCCTTTGAGAGGCCTAAACTGCAAACCCCAGGATTCCATAGGATGTTGAAAGTGGAATAATAGCATTGTAACAGTGTATGGCGGAAATGGCCTTAAATTGTCTGGGATGTGAGGAGGAAATTTTGGAGGTACTCCTCTCATAATTCTCTTCCTCACTGGATGTCAATGGGGAGAAAATTGTGCCAGTTACAAGGTGGTATAGAAGTCATAGGCCCTTTCCACACGGGGGTATTAAAACAGGGTAGCGTGACCTCTGATGGAGGTCATCTATACCGTAAAATGGATTGGGGCGATTACTTTAGTGTAATTCCACACTCCAATCCGAGCTAGGGCGACCGGAAGTGGCGCTGCCGCATGCTTTTTAAAAACCACTTTTCATGTGGTTTTTAAAAGGCACAGGGTGTGCAGCCGCGTCGCAGCGCTCGGCGTAGATTTGCAGACATGCGCAAGGGCGTGCTTGCAGACATGCCGGGGGTGAGCTTTCCGGTTGGCGAGCTTCTCCGGTTGGTGGAGAGCCTCCGCCAGCTGGTAGCCGCCATTTTGGATGCCGCAGGACGCCGCAGGATGACGACGAGTGTGGAGCAGCGAAAACGCACTGCTCCACGCAGTGATGGACTTACCCGGATGCAGGTAAGGTCCGTCCTAGCGTGTTTTCACCCGTTTTTTCTTCCGCGTGTGGAAAGGGCCATAATCTCAAGGCACATTGGAACAATGGAGGAGCACTGGATCCAGTAGATCAAAAACCAACTCCAACCTGCCTTTGGAATGCCTCCATCACACCCTCCCACTCCGAAGGCAGAAAAACACATCCCACATTAGATCTACACTATGAAGCTTTCTTTAGACATAACAGAGGCTGTCAAGAAAAAGTATCTATTGTGCAGATAGAGGGGCAATTCTGCCGCCTCCTAACCCCAGCCAGAAGATCAAAGGACTAGGATTTCTCTCTAAGCTAGACCAGAAGTGGAAATTACACGGCCCTCTGAATGTTGCTGAATTCAAAATCCTGGTATTCGATACTTCCAGCAATGCTGGATAAGGATGCTGGGAGCTGCAATGTGATGGAACCCCCTATCCACACTGAACCTACAGTTCCAATCCTAGGGCTCCTGTCATTCACTTTGCCTTTTTACCCCCAGGATTCTTCCCTGGGTCTGGTACTTGGGCCTCAAAGTGCTTTCTATATTGGACAAATGGCGGTAGTGATCAGTGGTTCATTATGGTAAAATGTGGACCAGTTCTTCCTTCTACTTCTTCCAGGAAAACAGTCAGACATAATTGAAAACCAGTAAATATTTATTATATAACAATTAAATTAAACATGAATTCCCTGAACACCTTACACATTTACAGCTCCCAAAACCTTATTCAGAACTTATCAATTGCTCTCTTCCTAACTGGTCTTCGCATTGTCTCCTACTGCTCTAATTTTATCTTACTCCTATCTGTCTCTTCAACAGACCAGCCTCAAGTTTGTAGTCAGCCTTCCACATTCACTAGGGTCAGGGGTATAGGACCCCCACAAAAGTGGAAAAATCACAAATATCAATGTTTGTGTGCGCATGCGTGCGTGCGTGTGTGGGAAGGGGTCTGAGGCACATTGGGGAAAATGGGCATGCAGAGTCCAAACCAGGTTAGGCAAAAGAGAGGGAAAGGGGCTGGGTTGGCATGGTATCTTTATGCTTCCTCTGTCTCGCCCATCTCCTTCCTTGGGTATATGTTGGGGTATCGTGAAAGGGTTTGTGGTGCTGAGAAGCTGAGCTGTGATTCATCCTTAGCTGGTTTAGCAGAGGCTGATGGAGGAAGAGAAGGACCAGAGGCAGATTTTTAAAAAGTTGCATGGCCTGATCAGAGCTGCTGAGAAGGAAGGAGTGCTGGGGGAGGGGCAGGGGTTGGAGAAATTTGCAAATAACGAACTCCATGAAAGTTAAACCAGCAAATGTGGAGACCCAACTGTATATAATTTCCCTCAAAGCTCTCCCCAGCATTTCATGAGCTGTGAGTGGCTGGTTCTAATGAGGCTTGCTCAGCTTCTCAATTCACAGGGCCGTATAGTTCCTGTGTGTGTGTGTGTATACACACCTGAATCCTAGTCACCTGTTGACTTACGATGACCCTGTGAAATTAACAGGGTTTTCTTAGGCAAGGAATACTCAGAGGTAGTTTTACTAGTTCCTTCCTCTGAAATATAGCCTACAGCACCTGATATTTGTTGTTTTTTGGTACCCCACCTAGTGGGTACGTGGGGGCAATTTCAACATGTTTGAAATTGGGCTTCTCTGGTCTATTTTAGGCCCAAGAGAGGTTTCTTTCCACTAGGAAGCGACCTAGAAGTTGACTTCCGAGTTGTTTCCTGTTGGAAAAAAAGCTCTCTTCTGTGCCTAAAAAGGGCTGAGAGAAACTAAAAACATGGTGGAATTTCCCCATGGTTCCAGGATGTATTTGAGAGATTTTTCAAGCAAAAGCAATCCTTATTTTTTAAAAAGGGGGGCTTGGGACTACATGCAGGTGATACTTTCCCCACCCTATCCTATATCACTAGTGCTCTGATCTTTCAGCAGTCCATATGAAGTCCTGCAGACTGAGGGCACTGTTTCAGCTGTAGCTCCAGCCTGAATATGGCCAAAGTTGGCCCTGAATAATATCTGGTTTTACATGTAACCCTCACCCAAGCCAGCTACTCAGTCTGGACAAATAATCTTAACCCACTTAGGGAAGACTGAACCCAGTTTTCACAGGTTGTGTGTGTGTGCACACAATGGTGTGCAAGTTTTCAAGTTCAAGTTGTATGTTGAATTATGGTCATCCCATGAATTTCATTGGGATATACAATGAAACTCAGAAATATCAGACATCCATGTGTGACTTTACCTTTATGTGGATCTACTGTACGTACATGTTGATTCTGTGTTTGCTTCAGCTTTGCTCTACAAGGAATAAAAGGGCAGCTGATGCCTCTGGACTCTACGAAAAGAACTGAGCTAGAGACTTGTGTCATAGAAGGCATACCATTTCTTATATTGCTCTTCCTCATATTTCCTATTCCTGAAATCTTGACTACAGCCTTGCATTTAGCAGCATATTTTCCATACTCCATTTGGGGATACAACAATGGTTTGCTTTGTAAATGATTGGGGGTTGGGAGACAATGGATAGCAGAAAATAATGGGCAGCAGAAAGTAAGACAATGACTCATTTCATACTGGTAAGCCTGCAAAATAAATGGAGCTGCAGGATGCAAAAAAGATCATATAAAGGCCTTGGTAACAACTGATTGTTCTTTCACATTTCTGTTGTGATACCCTGGATGCATATCCAGTAATGTGAAAAGCAATGGGAAGTAAAAGAAAGTTAAAACAAGAGATAAAAGCCACCCAGGATTCAGAGGAATGATGTGGGGCTGGGAAGGTGCTGTGAGAAGCTGGTCAAAATGAACTGCTCACATAACTGATTATTAAAATGGCTGCAGTTTCCACATGATATAGAGATATTGCATATCTGGTCTTAGACCTCAGGTGCTATCTCACCAACTGTGAGGAAAAAACACCCCTCGTGCTATCTGTACCAGTGGGTCCCAATTTTGGTCCTGTTAGACTATAGTCCCCCATCACTCCCACCAAAAAAGATCAATGAGTAGAAGTGATGGGAACTGCACACGAACGACTCTTTGCAGACTCAAGATTTGGAACCACTGGTCTACAGTGTAGTCTGGCAGAAGTTTGTTTTTAATTTTTCTAGACTATTTACAGGTGCTATTCTTTTTCTAAGACATACTGCCCAACCAAATAGACAGGAAGAAGTGGAGCTCTGATGATACTTCTCACAGTACTTACGAATGTTCTATTGTCTTATTATGCAACAAAACCACCAGGGAGTGAATGCTGAGGCCTGAGCTCCATTTTAGCAAATATTCCTGTTCCAACAGTGCAGAATTCTGCCATACAAATCTTGACTTAAATTGTAATCCTAATTCTCCTCCTGTATGAATCTCCCCATAATCTGCAAGAAACCCAGCAGATACAGTATTCCAGTCTGAGAGGATCCTTTCCATCCAAAGCCCTTGCTACCACCAGGGTGGAAGTATCGATGGAGTTCGTTTTCATCTATCTTCTTTCTCTATGTGGTTTATTTTTTACTCCTACACTCCACCCCAAAAGAAAGGTTAGGTCAGTTCTGTAGCACATCTGAGTTTCTTTCTGCAGCAGATGTGGGTCTGGAGGCCAGGGCTGTAGACCAACTGGCTGTGGATCTCATCCTTCCAGCCCACTGTCATTACACTCCTTTCCCCCATTTTATCACATTAGGAGTAAATGTGGCTACCTTCTAGGCGGATGAGCAGGACTTGAAGTAATGACCTGAGCCTTCTGAGCCTTGAATGTGACTGAAGGCCCTGAAGGAAACATTCTTACTTATCCTCGGGCCCCACAGATGTGCCCATAGGATAGCAGCCTATAACCTTTTGTAGCCCCCCCAATCCAACAGTCCCATTGTATCCATTTCTACCCTCTATCCTTCTGCTTTAAGTCCTCTATCCTTCTGCTATAAGTCCCTCCAAATGTCATTTGATTTACACTTGTTTTTTAGTGCTGAGCTTTGGTAGCTAACTGAAATCTACTCACGGTGCTAGTATTGCATTCAGATGTACTGATCTGGGATCACCAGCTATTTTCAACAAAATCCCGTACATTTTAAAAGACTGTTGTCTTATCACCCATGCAGCACCTCTGTTGTTCCTGTATTCAAGGAGTTAAGGATTGTGCTAATAACCATGTAGTATCACTAATGCAGATGAATTACTCATAGAATTTATATTGAAAAAAATATACAATGATATGTTTGAATACACTATTGCGAACATATATCTCATTCATATTGTTGCCTTTATTTCTGCTTATAGACTTTGATGCAGATTCTACTGACAGTTTTAAAATGTTCATTTACTTCAGTGTAGCTGTTGTCTACTTTGTTCATCTACCTACATGTGGCACAGTGGCTATTACATTCAACTCTAGCATAGAGAATAAAACATTGAATGTTAGGCATGCATTTGTTTGTAGCCTGCTGAATTATCAGAAAAGGTGAAATCTTCCTAATCACAATGAGGATAAAATGGCATTAATTTTATGGTGTTTAGCAACTAGCAGGAGTGGGGTATATGTCCAAATTATACCTTTTTAGGACACTCAGATACCTCGAGGTGGCCATGAGAAGGCTCAGTCCAACCAGTTCTATGACCTCATTCACAAATCATGATAAGTCATCACTTAGTTTGTTCAAACCTCACTTGCGGAGTCAGGGTAAACTCACTTCTGTTAGCAAGCTGTGATTTCTTAAACAACCACAGATCATCACCTATGTTTGGGTTTGGGCTTGTGACTGCTAATTTGTTTAATTGTCTGTTGTGTTGTAAGAAACAACAAATATGGCCTGTCCTTGGCTCGCTTTCCCAGCTGCCCATCCTGAAACAGAAGCTGACAAAATGAATGGAAAAGGAAAAAAACAAGAAAATGGGAAAGACAAACTACAGTTTAGTTAGTCATCCTCTATAGACTTCACGGCTTAAAGAACAAATCATGGTTAATGCTAAGAGTGGTTTATCATTATATACAAGCATGGCCCTATCAACTATTTGAGGCCTATAAAAAGCTCCACAAGATGATGTACAAAAGGAGTACTTGCATTGCATATAAATCCCTGATCAATTCAAGACTCCCTTCTTGACAAAACAGACATATGGGGTAGTTGAAATGAGATGTATTCTGTCCTTTACTATCAGTTCTCAGGAGAAATTGTTAACTTCCCTATTTGGGGAACTGGGGGAAAAGGCAAACAGTGTAATTCTGAATTGCCATCGTGGTCACAAATTAATGTCAGCAAAAAGATCATCACCACTAAAACATTACTTCAGCCAGCCTTGAGTAGCAAACTGCAAAGGCAGCCAGCAAAAGGCAATCACCAATCAGACTGATGCAGCCTGCTGGAACTCTTCAAGCCTCTGGAAGAAATGCTGCCCAACAGCTGGTTTCTATCTTCCCTGCCTTGGCCCACGTCATGTCTCCAAAAGAATCTTTTGCAGCCCCGGTAAGAGATATACCAGTAATGTATCAGCAAGAATAACGGGCTGAAAGCAAAACTGCAGAGCAATCAGGCAGCTCCAATGAGCTGCTTGTAAATCAGCTCAAACGTGGCATGTTTCCACAATAAACAATACACTATCGCTCTTGCTCTGTTCCCACTTCATGTGTGGAGAGGTCAGCTCTGCGGTGAATGTGCTATAATGAAACAGATCTGAAGCTGACACTCCCCCTGTGGGAGAGACTGTCTTCCTGCAGCCTAGCAATCTTTAAACGCTTTTGGGATGTTAGATACTGGAAGCTGGAACTATCTATAACAGCCCTGGCAAGTATGTAGTATGGTCATGTTGGCTGTGGGATCCTGAGAGCTGCAGTCTAAAAAAAATAAAAAATAAATCAAATTTTTGGATAAGAAAGTCAGGACACAGGGAGAGCTGAATCCTGATTTATGCGCTCCTCCACAACAGTTCCTTGCCTCTCATTTCTTTCTCTGAAGTCAGGGCTGCCTTCCCCATTTGGCACAATGTCTAGGGCTTAGGACAATTTTAGAGACTATAAAACAGGATTAACAAAATTAATTTACATGAATTGGGAAGGAAAAGAATATTTCAAAATAAAGATATTTCATATTTACATCCCTAGTAGTACATCAAGGAACAGTGGGGAGTAGAATACAAGAGTGCCTAGGACCTATGAAAACCCCTGACTGTGGTAGTTACTTCTAGTCTCTTGGAACCCCACTGGAAGAAAAAAAAAAGCAACAGCAGAGTCTGGGGAAACAGAAAACCTTGAAAAACTATGGTATCAGTGTCCCTTTCATGCCCATCCATGCTGGTGTTTAAATGCCACCTCCACTGCTTTATATAATTCCAGGAGCAACACATCTCATACCTACAAGTCTTCAACTACATCCTATATAGCCCCTTGCATCTGAGATTAACTGTGTCAGAGAAATCCGAAAGATGCTTGCAAAAGCAAAAGCAAAGGCTCTCTGCTCTCCTCCTAGGTTTTTCAGCTTCTGTATTGAGCAATTCCAATGACAGAACACATGGTTTTCAAGGAAACTTGGATTATCTCATATTTATTGTTCTAGGATTGCATGCAAGATTTGGTGACTTTTCTATCCACATAGTTCTTTCTTCTCATCTTAATCTTCTGATTCCATAAGAGTCTTTCCCCCCTGAGATATCTGTTATTTTAGGGACACAAATAGTTATGAACCTATAAGTACAACCTTACAGACATTTGTTCTTGTGTGCTATCACAACCCTAACGTGAACCTATCATGGGGTTTCCCAGGGCAGAGAATGTGTGATATGGCCAAGGTCACCCAGTGGGTTTCCATGGCTGAGCGGGAATCAAACTCTCTAGGGTTGCAGTCCAACCAATCAAACCCCCCAGGGTTGCAGTCCAACACTCAAACTACTATACTACCATGCTGGCTCTCCTATGGACGCTTACTTGTGCATAAATATTACTGAGCATGGATGAACCTCCTTCCAAGTAAATGCAGATTCAGTTTTGTAGTGTAAAGGCTTGTGTTGTTAATATTAAGATTCTTCTTAAAGAGCAGCATGAATCTGAGAAGAGGGCTAATCAAACCTCTTGTTGGCTATTAACCTTTCTAGACCTGTCTGTAAGACTGTGTTTGCCAAGCAACATTGATAGCTATGGCCTATAAAATGCAATGCTACATTAAGTCTGGGTTACCTAGGTGAAAGAATTATTGTAATATACTGGTTAAAGTGCTGGACTGAGGCCATTTCCGCACTAGACTGTTATAGCGCTACCATTCCACTTTCAACATCCTATGGAATCCTGGGGTTTACAGTTCAGTGAGGGGCTGGCCATAGAATGTTGAAAGTGGAATGATAGCGCTATAACAGTCTAATGTAGAAATGGCCTAAGACAAGGAGAAACCTGGGTTCCAATGGCTGCATGCATGGCTGTCATTGGGTAATCCTGAACCAATCACTGACTCCTAACACTACCAACCTCATACAATTGGGATGCTAGTAAAGAGGGCAATCCCATTGTCTGCTATGGTATCCTGGATTTCCTGAAGGAAGAGAAGGACAGTTTAAAAAATAGCAAGAAAGGTAACTCTTCATTTTAACAGTTTGCTTTGTTTCAATCCCAAGCTTGAAAAAGGAGTTATACACTGCTATTTTTCCATTCATTTTTATATATAGAAAAATTATTGCCATCTGTTAATTTTTACTCATTGTTAACTTCTGAAGAGAACTGATGACTCAGTCACACTATCATGTTTCTTAAAATACTACCAATCTTAAAATACTACCAAAAAGGCAGAAGCTAATTAAAAATGGGAAAACCTTTATTGAAACCAATACAATTTCTAATAAAAAGCACCCTGACCCGGGGTATAAAAAATGAATTATGATACACCAAGTCCTCCTACTGGGACAAATTAAATAAAGCAGATGGATTTGCTGAACTTCAGATAAAAAGAAGCTAATTTATGGAGAAGAGGCAAGCATGAGCCCAACATAACTTTGAAGATAGTAACTAAGAAGCAGCAGGCTGATTTACATTGAATTCTAGATATCTTTCCCTGAGATAATTACAGTGCTAAATAATGTCTTGGCAGGTCCATAGACCTGATATGTTAGTTTCTTTACTGAAGGAAGTTCCAAAGCAGACTGACATGGTACTGTTACTCTGTATGTTGGGGGTCCCGAGAGGGCACCCAAATAACCAAATAAAAATACAAATTGGGGGAATTTAACTCGAGCACTCTCTTGGCTAAACGAGAGGCAAGGTAACGTTAGCAAGGATCTTTTAACCCAAAGTCTACGGCTTCAGGTCAGAGAGCAGGCAAGCAAGTTTAAAAGTAACAAAAATAACAGTTTTATTGAAAGATAAACAGCAAATAAAAACAGCACACACACTAGCTAACTGGGAAGCAGAAATGGAGAGCTTAGGGATGGGTAATACGACACCTGGTCTCGTAGTCCTGGAGAGAAAGATGGGGTTCCGAGGAAGAAAGCTCAGCATGGCTGGCTGAGGGGAGCTCCTTAGACAACCGGCAGCAAGGCGGGATGGAAGTCCAGGGTGATCCAAAGTACTCCAATGAAGTCTCAAAAGTGGGGACCTTTTATAGGGTGGACTTTACCTACAGGCTATGTTATGCTCAGTGAGAACGAAGGAAATTTGGAGTTGGACAAAGGAGTTGGAAAAGGTCAAGTTTTGCATGATTGGTTTCAGCTCTTAAGACAATAGCGTTGCTGGTGCGTTAATAGCCCGATACAAAAGGGTGGTTTGGCTCTTGGCTGTGTGGCTTCGTGTAAATCCGACCTGAGCTGAGCTGGTTTGCAGGGAGGTTTTTCCTTAAAGCAACGGAAAGGCTTAAGTTGCTTGCCTGAATGGGGTCTGGGAATGTACAGTCATTAACGGCCGCGCCCGTATGTGCTTGTCCAGGGGACCTCTGCAAACACGTGGAGTGGGGTGGCAGAGAAAGGTCAAGCAAAGGTCAAATTATTTGATATCAAAAGGATATCTAGTGCTCTCACCCAATGTATCATAACCGTGATAACAGTTCAGTCCAGGAAAGCATTGCCACTTAATTGCATAAACATATACTGAGACACTAGATTTTATATTATATCCAACCATGCAAGATTCAGTTGTTATATCCAACCGTGCAAGATTCAGCTGTGTGCCAACCAGTGAAGCAACACAATATCTTAAATTTCTCCCTAATATATTTGAGCAGTGTTTCCACCACTCCAATGGATACAACACACAGCCAAAATCCCTGGTTTCGGTCAAAGAGGAAGTTAAGTGTCTGATATTATATGATATGTCTATGTTTTCGGGCCTGAGTCAAATGGAGTCAGTCTAGATATCGTGAAGTGAGAAAAGGTACAGAGTATTCAAAATATTCAAAAACTAGGACAACTGTCCTAGGAGGAATAAATACAACATTTGGGGGGTTTTATTCAGGAAAGAAGGCAAGTAAGGGAAGTATGGTAAGGAGTATATAAAATTATGCATGCAATACACAGAAAGTGCTTAAGAAGATATTTTTAACTGTCTCAACATCTAGAGACATGCAACAAAGTTCAAAGCTGATAGATGCAGGACAGATAAAAGGATAGATAAAAGGAAGCACTTCTTCATATCAAGCACAACCAAACTATGGAATTCAGTAAAACAAGATGCAGTAATGGTTTTGAAAGAGTATTATGGAGGATAAGGTTATAAACTGGTACTAGTCATGATAGCTATATATGATTTCCAACACTGGAGACAGTATTTCTTCTTATAGCAATTGCTGGGGCATCTAGTTAGCCATTGTGTGAACAGAAAACTGGACTACTAAGGCTTTTGGTTTAATCTAACATGGGTCTTTGGAGATAAGGTGGTATACAAAGGCAAAAGATAACACTATATATTACATTTCCCACCTCTTCTCGTTATGGAAGGGTGTACAAGTCAAGCATCAAAATTGCTGTTCATGTATCCATCCCACAAAAAAGCTCTTCACCTAAGCACCTGCAGTCTCAGCGCCCACAAATCAATAAGAAACTCTCTCTTTATCCAGTTCTTTGCCTCTAGCAAAACTCCAGGCCCAGAATGATGGAAATACTGTTCAAATATGTTAGGATAATGTATGTCCTCCCACTGAAGCCAAATATGGTTGCTTGATGTTACTATAAGAGCATTCCCATGAGATTCACCCCTCCTACATGATACTTTTTTTAATTCAGTTCACACAAAAAACTAGTATCTGCTCAAGAAATGATACACCTGCCTCCTGCTTTGCCTTGAACCTAGGCTGGATGGAAGAGTCAAACCATACTGGTCATCAGTATTTGAGGCAGATCCAAGTCTGTGTCAGGTAACTTCAGCAACCTGCATCCACACAATAGTCATTTTGAAAGGATGAGAAAGTATTATATATAGCTTAGGGTCTGACAGAACCTGCTCTGGTTTGTTAATATTGAAGAGATTAACTGCAGCTCTATGTGGTCATCCCAGTGCTTTTTCCTTTGGCTAGAGGTTAGTGGTCATGCGCAGGTTGAATCTCACCAAACAACCTCAAATTCAGACTCTGCTTCAGGCTTCAAGTCCTTCATATTGACTTTTTCAAGGAGCAAATGTGTGTCCTATTCATGAGCATTAAAAAATCTATTTTGGCAGTGGTTCTTAACCTGGGTTCTACAATGGCTTCACACAGCGTCCACAAAAAGCTCAAAGGCTGCTTAGCTCCTTTGCTCCCCACAATGCAGTGGCAACTGACCAATGCAAAGGGAAGCAGGCAAGCAGGCTGGCTGAGCCTGTGCATTGCCTGTCACATGGCTGCTCCGCTGTGGAGACGAGGCAGGCTCAGCAGCTGAGTGACAGAAGAGCTGCCAGCCAGCCAGCCAGTGTTGGCCTTTGCTCTCCCTCCCTCCCCTCTTTTCCAGTGGAGGGCAGTCCAGTGTACTATCAAAATGCTGAAACATCCCCCACTTTTCTGTCTTCTTCACCAGGATGAGAGGAGACCGAGATGGGCAAAGGAGGGGGGAGGCAGAAAACAAACAAACACAGGGATTGAAGGCAAAAAAAATGGTGGGATTGAAACAATCCCACTATACAAGACTCTAGTGTGCCTCCCTCCTTTCCCTGTCTTAGTTTGTTCTCCTCCTGATGAAGGCATTAAAAAAAAGTGCTTTAGCATTTCTGATAGGCTAGATGGCTGGAAAAGTGGGAGAGAGAGATTGAGAGAGAGAGAGAAGGGCAACTGCTGGATAGCTGGCCAGGCCTGTGCATTGCTGATCAATCCATTTCAATTTTAAACTGGCAGGATGAAGCAGGAGAAAAGTCTTCCCGCCCTCTCCAGAGCCTCTCAGAGAAGTGTGCAAGTCCTCCCCTTCAATTAGAAGATTCTTGATGAGCAACTTTAAATAAATATTTGGTGCACTTCAGGGTTTTAAATCTTGAGTTAAGTCTTGGGGGTCTACAGCAACAAAAGTTATTTAAAGGGGGTCTCTGCTGAAGAAAAGGTTAAGAATCACTGCATTTGGATATATTGTATATTGTAAGGTTAGGTGTATTTGTACACCATGCCAAAGATTTCTCTGCTAGGTCATTAGAGCTTAAAGAAATACTCCTTATTTATCTTTCAGGTTGTTTAACTTAGTTCTAGGACATCTGGCAACACTTTCCTCAAAAGACAGCTCTTGATTATCTTTTAAGAGCAAACACATTTAAAAGAGAGGGCCATAATCATCAGATAAATGGGAAAAGGTGGGGCTATAACACCTAATAAGACAGCAGGGGGAAGCATATTTCGAAGTGCATGTTTGAGAAAGATGCTTAAAAGGAGGAAGGGCATTTGGCAGATGTTCAGTGTCTCATCTTTGTATATCAAGTTACGCCATGTGTGTGTGGGTATGTGTTGGGGGAGGCTGGCAGTGGATCTCAACCTGCATAAAAGTTAGTTTCCAGTTGACAAAAGTGCAAATGTTATCTGGAACATCATTTGCAAGCTTTGCTTGAAATTCTATAATGACCTCAGAATCCAGGCAACCTGTATTCATACGTTCTGCTTGGACATTCCTCATTCTAGTGTACCTCAGCTCTAGAAACCCAGGGTCCCTTTAGTTTTTATTAATATTCCTCATGACTCTACACTTCTATAATTCTGTATTCTACTCTGACAAACATGCCCATGTTTCTCACCCCAGATTTCCCCTTGCATTTTCCTACTGAACTGCCTAAATGCTGTATCTTGCCCAAAAAGATCTGATGTACCTAGAACAAAAAATTGCCAATCCTGTTTAAGTGCTCATTGAGTTCCACAAACAGATGTCACATTACTAGGAAAAGATTTTAGCACATGAAGACAAAAAAGAAATCTGTGAAATGTCCTCTGATCTCAGAGTGACTTGTCCTCTCAAAGGCCAGGGGAAATGGTCACTCATGAGCTTGAAGTTCTGGGAAGCAGTGACCAAGCAGTCTTAACTGAGCACAAGATCTCTTCATTATATTGGTAAGCCAAAGAAAAAGCCCTCAGCAAGTCTATCTGGTTTTTTTTAAACAAAGAAGTGGCTCTGGTAATAATAGCTTAGCTTCTTTGCAGTCTTCCAGTTATTGCTGTGGATGCCAATGATCAAAAATCAACTCCCTTTGGATCGAGCAACCATTTGGCTGTCCCTTGATAAGTGGGTAGTCAGGAATGCCCACAGCTCTGTTTCTGAACTGAAGGCCAAAGCTGAACACAGACCTCAGAGTAGTCTGTGCCTAGAATGTTAGCTTTCAGAAATGCTTCGTAAAAATTGTTGATTACCATGTTTAGATTCTAAACTTTAGAAGGTATCTCGACGCTATTAACTTCTTGCAATGTTTTAAAAGTAGCTCACTATACTGGTTGTTACTTTGTAACTTTTCACTTTTTTAAAACAAGAAGACATACAAGTTAGAAGGGAACAAAACTTGAAAAAAAAAACATGCAAGTTAGAAGAGAAGGGCACAAAAGTAAAATTCCTATCAGAATTCCCCTAAAAGGTCATTAAAAATAATATTGCAAAGTTAACAGAAAATGTTATTCATTATACCAATAAAGTGACTTTATTCCTACTTGTTATGTTACTTTAGAAATATGACTCATACTCTAATTTTTTAAAACTACAGTGGCCCCTCCACTTTCACAAGGGTTTAGGGCACAGAACCCTCACAAAAGTGGAAAAACCGCAAATAACTCTCCCCATGATCCCCCTCCCATTCCCTTGCCTTTTGCCCTGGGGCATGAGCTTTCCTTCTCAGTACTGGGACCAGAGGCAAAGGAATGGAAGGTGGACTTCCAGAGGGGAAAAGGAAGACTCATGCATGCGTTCCCCCCAGAGCTTTTGCCTTTTGCCTTTTGTCTTGGCATGAGGTCTCACTGCTGAGGTCAGAGGAAAGGAAATTGGAGAGGGGAAAAGAGGGAAGGCTACAATGCATGTGTGGCTGCCCGCCTTCCATTTCCTTGCCGTTTGCCTCGGTGTGCTTGCCTTCCTTCTCTGTGCCCAACAAAAGGCAAGGGAATGGAAGGAGGAGAAGGAGGTGATTATTCGCGTGACTCGCAAATAATCGCAAATTAACAAAAGTCAAACCCACAAATGTGGAGGGAGACTGTAATAATTCAGTACCAATAACTACATGATTATAGCACACTATGGCAAATTTCTGGTCTGTGCGCAAAATATTTTTGGAGACAAGTTAGGAAGTAAAGTTCTTTAGATTCTTTGGCAGCTTTTCTGGTTGAAAAGCAGAGTATAAATACTCCAAATAAATAAATAAACAGATTTGTCTTTCCTCTGAGTCAGGTACATATAAACATTCTTGGTCTGTTTTTATTCATTTTCTTCCCAAATCTATTGTTTCTCCATCAGTGGTCCACCAAAGACTCTTTCACACTACACAATTACAGCACTATTACTCCACTTCAACTGCCATGGTTCTATCCCTTGGAATCCTGGGAATGGCAGTCGCAAGAGGGGCATTTGGAATTCTCAGTCAGAGAGCTCTAGTACCTCCCAAAACTACAAACTCCAGGGTTCCATAGGATGGAACCATGGTAGTTAAAATGGAATAATAGTGCTATAATTATGTAGTGTGAATGAGCCCTAGATCACTAGTACTGGAGGTCGCTTGGTTGCATAGCTTCCCAGTTCCCTGCTCTTCTATTTCCTTAATATCACTTTCACTTCTTTTGGAGAATCATATTCTCCCTCTCAGCTTTATCTTCTCTATCTATTAGTTAGGTCTGTTAGGCTGAATATGCTGAAACCATGTGCTATCATAATGGGCGTATTAATCAAGGTTATCTTTGTCTCTGCAATGAATGTCTATGTGTGTATATTTCACAACAACAATATGTAAAAACAATGGCCTAAATCCAGTTGTGACTTTCCAATGAGAGCAGACCCACTTAATAATAGAAACTTGTTAAGTCATAGAATCATACAGCTGGAAGAGATCACAGGGGCCATCCAGCCAACCCCCTGCCATGCCATGAAGGAACCCATCATGCAGGAACCCACATCAAAGCACTCCCAACAAGTGGCCATTCAGCCTCTGCTCAAAAGCCTCCAAAGAGGAATCAAGATCTAGGTAAGTTCTATTTATTCAGTGGATCTACTCATGTTGGGACTAACAACTAGATTTATATCTACAGTCTTTGTTTTGGATTTTACAGGAGTGTGCTCAAGCTAGTCATTTTCCTAGTTCAGAAATAGCTACTTCCCATTTCAGCAAGAGCTTACTGAAGAAATCTGCTATGTGCATTCCATACCTCTGGTTAGAGCACCCATCAATCATGATGATTATTATGCATGCACATATGGATGTTACATGTGCAATTGCCTCTCCATTGCTGAAGTCAAAGTAATGGGCATTCTCCCTTTCCCTTTTGCTGAAGTCAAAGAGATGGTATCAAAACAAATTATTCATTTTAAATCCAGCACTCCTAATCACTATCCCATTTTGTTTACACCTTAGTTACATGATCAAACTACTTTGTACATTCAAAATAGGAATGAATATATATAGCCCCCAGTACGTTACCCAAGGGATGCTAAAAGTGGCTTGAGCAATAGTACAGTTCATGTACTTAATGCAACCCACATTTTCATCATATAATTCTCATCAGGTGAAGTGGCCCTTAACCACCACTTAATTCTTAGGAGAAGCCAATGAAAATGATAGGCATGGGAAAGTATGGTACCTAATTATTGCAAATGTTTAACATTTTCAGATTTAAGATTTTCATATTTGAAAATGTTTGATATTTTCAGATTTAAGATTGTCAGGTCTGAAGGACTGCTTAAAGGAGAACAGATGGAGACAGGACATAGAACAATGGCTTAAGAATGAAATCCAGCCTATTTAATTTAAGCATTCGGAAAAAACCTCTTAAGTGCAAGGATGATTGACTGAGGTCTCAGGTCTTAATATCAATGTTTTAATTAGGTTTTAAATAAGGGAGGAGGCTGGGCTAGCTGATTCTCTATTCCAGCCTGTCTTTATAATCCTGTTTTATAGATCAGAGGAATTTCTGCAGGTCTGGACATTCCAAATTGGCTGGTCTTGTTTGTAGAATGCTATCAACAGATCAACAATTTACTACTCTTCCATTTTTTGAGGATTATTATTAGTAGTAGTAAATTTATATCCTATTTTCTCCTCCAAGAATTATTTCCAGACTTAGCCTACAACAATCTACCTGAGTAGTTTCCATCAGATTTCTCTTCCATTTCCTTATATAAAGAGCCAACGACCTCATCATGAATCTGTCTGCAGGTAAGAACCGCCTAGGCTGTTGCTTGCAAAGGCCCAATTGTTGGTTACATAGGAATGGTCTTTTGCTTGTGCCACTCTGCAATTATGGAATTGTCTCCTACTCTCTTGACTTTAAAGAGAAACACACCTCTTTAACTCAACTTTTCATGCAGGGCAATATGTTTAATGGCTTTTTATAGACTTCTTCTGGTTTTTACAATTTTTAGAATTTTATTTTAAAATCCTTATGTACCACTGGAGATTTTGGCAAAAAGGTAAATATTAATAATAATATAAGATAAACTTTTAAAGTCCTTCCCCCAGATTGGTAAAACATGGCATACTGGAGACACATGATGTAAAAGAGTGTTGATGCCATGGTGTAAACAATCACACTGAAATTTCATTTCATTTCATTTCATTTTATTATTTTATTTTATTTTGTGCTGTGCTTCAATCATGTCCACAAGCCCCTGCACACACTGATAATCTGAACAAAACAAAAGGTAAACAAACATAAGTTTCTGGCAAGTTGCACATGGATCAGTTCCTGAATTGATTTATGCACATAGCAACTGGTCACAGTTTAGGCTGCAATTCTGTATATATTCACCTAGGGGTAAGTCCTGTTGAACTCAGTGGGGGATTACTTTTGAACAGGCACGGTTACATAGTGTTGTCTTCTCCTGTGCTCTACTGCAAGACTGAAATGAAACCACTTTCTCTCTCTGCTCTCCCCAACTTTTAACATCTGGCCTGACAAAAAGTTCTAGTGGACTCAAAACTTTGTAACATTTGTCTGCCATAGTGCCCAACTTTGGTCCCTCTACATGAATTTAGAGACTTGGAGAGCTGGGTATGTTTAGTTGCACAAGAGAAGGTTAAGTGGGGACATGATAGTCATGTTTAAATATTTGAAGGGATGCCATGCAGAGGAAGGAGAGGGCTTGTTTTCTGCTGCTCCAGAGACCAGGACAATGGATTCAAGCTGCAGGAAAGGAGATTCCACTTGAACCTCAGGAAGAACTTCCTGGCGGTCAGGGTTGTCCGACAGTGGAATATACTGCCTCGGAGTGTAGTGGAGTCTCCTTCCTTGGAGGTTTTTAAGCAGAGGCTAGATGGCCATCTGTCGGGATTGCTTTAAGGGTGTTCCTGCATGGCAGGGGGTTGGACTGGATGGCCCCTGTGGTCTCTTCCAACTCTACATTTCTATGATTCTATGATTTCTATGATTCTGTGAATTAACAGAATCTAACTTTGTTTTTGTCTGTCAACCTGTAATTTCATTTACAAAAAAAAAGTGCATACAGTGGCAAACAGTAAGAGGAACAAGATTCAACAATGCTGTAAAATATTACACATGTTTTTAAATCTAACGCTCAGATTAGGCAAATTACTTTTTGGAATCAGTTTGTGATTGCTATAATTTTATGGCTATAATTTTTAAAAAGCAGAAAAATTGTGCAATACACAATCTTACCTCATGGTGGAGATACAGATCTACGAGAATGCAACATACAAACTGACTAGGCTTTTGCCAGCCAAGCATCACACTGTTTTAAGGCTAATTCACAGAGACATTTCAGTCTATGGCAACTATGGTGCTTCAAAGCACATCAAGTGATGCTTTCAAGATCATCCCCCAAAACCAATACAGGCTAAGTTCAATTCCCAGCTCATATCTATCTGGCTATAGTCTAAGTCAGGTGAAACAAAAGATTCACACAGTTTTAAGGCTGATCCACAGGCTAGTGAAAAGCCAGAGTTTGAAAGTAATGCATTACAAGTAGTGGTACAGTTCTGCTGGGGGTAATCACACACTTTACCATTAAAGCTAATGCATGTTGGTGAAGATGTATGTATGTGATATTCTGTTGTTACTCCTAAAATAATGCATTTTTATCTGTTGGCATGCATCTTGTATTTACAGTATAGAATGATACTGTAGTTCAAAGGAGTATGCCTGAGACATCAGATCTGGCCCTGTGACATAAACCTTAGTTACCTCCCAGTTGAATTACTGTAACACGCTGTATCTGGGGCTACCTTTGAAGAGTGTTCAGAAACTTCAACTAGTCCAAAGATCCATAGCCAGAATGCTAATTGGGGTTGGCTACAGGGATCAAGCAGCTCCCTTGTTTCAACAGCTCTACTGACTGTCAGTGCATTTCAGGGCACAATTAAAAGTGCTGGTTATGATCTTTAATGCCCTACAAGACTCAGGTCCGGGTTATTTGAAGACTGCATTCTCCCTTACAAACCAGCCCGTGCTTTCAATCTGCTGGGGAGGCCCTTTTCTTTGTCCTACTACCCTCACAGGTATATCTGGGAACAGAAAAGAGGCCTTCTCAGTGGCTGCCCTCAGGCTCTGGAATTCTCTTCCCAGAGAAGTCAGACTGGCACCCTCCCTTCTTTCTATTCAACAAGTAAAGACTTTTTCTATTTCTACATGCCTTTGATGAATGACTACATAAGGCATGTCTTACACAATGTACTGGATATTGCTAATTGTTGTGCTGGGGTGTGCATGTGTGTGTTCAATCGGGTATTTTTAATTTTTTTCATTGTTCAATCTTGTTTTAGTTTTGTACCTTGGGAATTTTTAACAATGTCTTTTTTTTAATTGCTGTAAATTGCTTTGAGTCTCAGTATTGGAAAAAGGCAGGATAGAAATAGTAATAGCAACAGCAGCAGCAGAGAATTCTAGGTACTTCACCAAACTTCCCAGCCTGGGTTTCTACAGCATGCAACCATGACAGTTAACATTGTGTATAATTGCTATTAGCTATATAGGGTAGATATGCTCTGAGAGACTAGATAACCTTCTTCTCTAAAGAAAAAGTGACTGAGGCAGAACTATATCTTTGCCCATAGTCTTTCGTTCATCAGCTCATCTGCACTCAGCTCTCCCATAGCTCATCTTCCCTCAAATAACTTTGCCCTTTCACCACTGCTATCTTTTGTGGTAGAATTGTTTCAGTGAGATCTCTCCCTCCCTCCCTCCCTCCCTCCCTCCCTTTCTTTCTTTCCTGATGGTAAGATGGGTTCAACAGTAGAACAGACACCCCCAGAAGGTGGTGGAATTCCTTCACTAGAGATTTTTAGAGATAGGTTAGATGGCTATTCCACAGGCAGGCTTTACCACTGGATTTCTGCATTAAGCAGTGGATTGGACTAAATGGTTGTTAGAGTTTCTTTAAGCTCTACAACTCTTTCCTCAAAATCCACCCTTTCCCAGAAACTCTTACTTTCGCCTCAGTTCCCAGGCCTTTCTGTCAGAAAGCCTTCAATATTCTTTTCCGGTTTATCCTTCCCCTTTCCTTCCACTACATCAGAGGTGGGTAAAGACTGTTGTTTTTTCTGACTTATAAAGACTCTAAAGTGAACCTATCGTGGGTTCTTCTTGACAAGATGTGTTCAGAGGTGGTTTACCACTGCCTTCCTCTAGTGATGTGTCCTCTGAGGCTGAGAGTGTGTGATCTCCAGATATTGTTGGACTACAACTCTGTTCAGCCCTAATCACACAGCTAACAGTAAGGGGTAATCGCAGATAGCAATGCAACAACAGTTTGAGGGCCACAAGTGGCCCAGTCCTGTTCAGTTGTTTTCCCTGTGTCAGATTTTATCCTGGAAAGTCTCTGGAACTTTCACTCTTCAACTTCTAAGTAAGTGTCATGAATCTTGATGCTGCATGACTGTGTGTTTCCTGTTAACTTCATGTTATGGTGATTCTATTACAGGGTTTTCTTGGCAAGATTTATTCAGAGGAGGTTTGTCATCACCTTTCTCTTAGGCTGACACAGTGTCTCCTTGGTTAAGCAAGGATCTGAACCCTGGTTTCCCAGTGTCCTAGCCCAACATGCAAGCCACTACTCGCCAGCAGTTCCCCAAAATGGGGTTTTCTTGGCAGAATTTATTCACAGAAAGTTTGCCATTATCTTCCTCTAAGGTGGAGAAAGTGTGATTTGCACAAGGTGATCCACTGAGGCCATTTCTGCATGACATTGCTCCCGCGTATCATCCTGTTGCAGTCCCGGCAGTGCCCCTGCCAGGAAGGGAGTGTGCAAGGAAAGATCTCCTTTGCACCTCATTGGCTCCTTGCAGAAGGGAGTGCAGTGGCCCCACCTCTTCTTTCTGCAGCACAGCGGGCAGTTTCCATTGCTGTGCTGTGGAAGGAAGCATTGCCAGCACACTTCTGGCCCTTCCACATGGATTTTTTCCATTTTGTAAATACCGTACGTGTGTCGCTTGGGGACAAGACGGTGATGGGCAGGCAATGACGTCATGTGGAAGCACAACCAGCCAACTGCTGCCATCCTGGCCCCACAATGGCGCAGCACCGTTAAGCAGAAATGGCCTGAGTTTCCTTGGCCAAGTGAGGACTGAAACCCTGGTTTCCTGAATTCCTAGTCCAACACTCAAACCACTATGGCAGGATTGATTCAGAGACTTGCCATTATCTTCCTCTAAGGCAGTGTGACTTTACTCAAGTCACTCAGGGGGTTTCCATGGCTGAAGGATTTGCACTCTTCTCTCCAGGAGTCATAGTCCAACATTTAATCCATGCATGTGTGGGTGGCATTCAGTTATCAGTAGTAAGACTTCATCCCTCAATTCCTTATTAGTTTCTGTTGTCATGACTGCTACCCTCTGTTTTCACACAGATTATTCCCAATTTCTGAGACTTTCCATAATTCTTCCACTGCAGTCCTTACTGTATTGTTCACACTATGCAAAGAAATCACATGTTCTAATCACAATTTATTCAAATTACATATCTTAATGTTCTTGCTTAAGTCAAAACAGCACTGTCACAATCATTATTAAGTAACACACCAATCCTAACTTTTTGCAGATTGATGCATTATTAAGTTATGCCTCAATCCTAACTACTTGCAGGCTGTGGATTTAATTTGAAAAAATTTGCCTCCCAGGGCTGTTTTTGCAGCCTCAACTCCCCAGTTTTTAAAACAAGCATGTTTTGGGTTTTTTGTACTTTTCCACCAATATTTGGTTGTTCAACTAGGAAAAAACTGTTTAGTGTAAGCATTTCCTAGTTGTTTTAATGGGTTTTTCATTTTCCCACTGAGTGACAAACTCAGTTCCTGGATCTGCCAAAGTTTCTCACCCTTTCTATAGGACAGATACACACAAGACTGGGACCACTCACTCATCAGCACAGGCAGAACTTGAATCTTTATCATATGTTTTAAGCAGCATGCACTTTTCTTGGAAGACAGCTCTAAAGCTTCAAGAGGGATCATAGGTCAGTGGTAGGGCATATGATATAGTTGCAAAATCACAGGTTCAGTCTTTGACATCCCTACCAAATGGTTCACAGAACAGGTGATGGGAAAGACTTCTCCTTGGGATGCTGGAGAGCTACTGCCAGTCAGAACAAATAGCATTGGACTAGGTGGACAAATAGGCTGTCCTGAAATAAGGTACTTTCTTATGACTTATGACCCAAGATCATCACTTGATGAGGCCCAGTACTATGTGGAGGTTAGGCTATCTTTCTCGTAAGATGGCACTGGGAAAACAGTCCTCCTGCAGATTTTTCGAACTTCAGTTTCCAGAAGCCCAAGCCAACATGGCCAATGGTAAGGGACTGCAAGATAATGCAATCCAAAAAAGGTTCCCCATCTCTACCACAAGATGCAACCTGCAGCTGCAGGAGGGCCTCATTAAAAGAATCTAATGTCAAGCCAAAGTGCCAGGAAGAAATTTCTGTGAAAATCCTTAACTTTGGCTTTTTCCAAACAAGTATCCTGAGATTCCACCCAGATGAGTGCATCCTATGTCATAGTTTTAATGTTTAGCAGTGAACAATATTATCAATATTATCAATGTTATTACAATGGTGATAATGCAGATTAGCAGTTTTCCTTTCCAGCATCATGTCCTCAACTCACACATTTTTCTCAATTAGTGGAACATCTGGAGACTAAAGCAATTGAGTACAAGAAGTCCACCAACTGTCCGTAAGAGACTATGTGAAACAATGCTCTGGAACACAGCTCCTTAAGCTGTCTGATGCAGAAGACTGGCAGGATTCCCCCTTCCCCCGCAATGTGCCAGAGACCACTATCATATTTGTATCCATTGACTACAATTGTTTGTTTCTTTCCTGAAAACTTGTTATAGACTAGCTATCAACATCTCACAGATTGACAGCAGTCCACAGTCCACTTTAAGAAGCACTGCTCTAGAAAACATCACACTGACAAAACTGGATTGGTCTTTATATGTTGGTTAAAGTGCTGATCACAACTACCACTCGTGGAATGGCAACCCTGCAACCCAGTTTGAACTTGCCTCCTCCTTACATATTTTTGAAGGCATTTAACCATAGCATCACCAACCTAGGTGTCTGAGCTGCTTGGGCAAGCAGAAGAAGCATGTGCTTACAGGCCTGGAAGGAAGACAAGCAGCACTTTGAGAACTGCCTCAGTGAACCAGTGGTGCTTGAGCCCTGGGCAAGGCAAAGCAAAGCCTCTTCTAAGCTTGGAGAGACACTATAAACTTCTCTCTGTAGATCTTTTAGAGGTAATTCTTGCACAGGACAATCAGTATATAGGTTTTTTGGCCCTCTCTGGCAAGATAATACTTTACCTGTAAGAACAATCCACATACAGGGAGGAATAAGCAAACGGCAGGTTTTTGTCTTCTTGCTTTTTTTGGTAGGCTAGGTTAGGAGACATCTACAGGAGGATCCTGCTGAGACTTGTGAAGCAGGATCTGAGATTCTGGCAAGAGTACCTGGAAATCTTATATGTGTTGTGTCAGATTTGGTCAAGTATGTATTATGCTTCATCAACCTCTCTTTTCCGAAGAATGTGACATGAGAGTTTCTCTTTTCAGCCTCGTACAAAGTCCCAATGTCACTGATTGGTGGTCCTAAATTACCTCTGTCCTGTTTCTTGAACATTTCATTCTGTTAAGATCTAAGCTAATATACATTGTTCTTTTGCATCTCTTTTGCAACAGAGCAATCAAGGGCACAGTAAGCTTCCAATTAAAACTGATTTTGCTTGACAATCACTGCTTTCTTTTAATTTAAAAAAAATAATCTAGTTCTCATAGGCATATATAAAAACTTTACAATGTGTAATGCCCCAAGTGTGCTGTCCAATCTGGTGCCCTCTAACTGTGATGGCTTATAGATCATCATCCCAGGAATGCACTAGCTGTGCTTGCTGGGGACAATGGGAGCTACATTCTAACACACCCATAGGGCAGCTGCTTAGAGAAGGATGGTGTAGAATTTCATGAAGCTGAAAAAAACTAAAAGGAGTCTTAAGTAATATTTCTGGCAGGCTATCCATTTCTTGAACTAGCATTCTCCCCTTTCTCATTGTTTCCCTATGCTAGGAAAATAGGTTAGCCTTGCTGCCATAAACATATTAATCCACACAGTACTGTCAGATGGAAAAGTCAATGCAAGTGGATTTTCCTGCCCAGTGTCTTGGACGACAGATGGGTTGGAAATAAAAATGAATGTCAAGCAAATAAGGTACTGTTTATGTTAAGAGGCAGGGGCTAACTTTAAATGCTGGCATTTATCTACATATAGCAGATAAAACTATCCACTAAAGCCCCGAGTTCCAGTTTTGGGAGAAACACAGGATATAAATTTAAAATATACATAAAGGTCTGCATTAACTTTACTTCACTTCCATTGCATTGACTCAGAGCCCCCCATATGTCTGAGGTTACTACAGTTCCCATCCTCCCTGAAAACTGGTCATCCTGACTAGGGGTAAAGGGAGCTGTAATCCAATTCAGCTTGAAGCTGGAGAAGGCTGATTAGGCCCATCCTTTAACCGTGCAGTCTTCCTAATAAATGTTTTGCAACCCATTCTGCATCAGACTGAATATTCTTTGTGACCCAACTGTAGAATGAAATTCTTCTCTGCTCTAAATCACAAGCATTCTTGTTATGATAATCACATGGCTGTTCAGTTGGGATAAAGAAGAAGTGACTCTTAGCCCCTCCTATATATTCATCTTCATGCATAAGAAGTACTGATAACTCACTAGAATACTGGGGTGCCTGTTTTGGGATCTCCTTAGACCAGATATATGCCTGAGGCCTGTTCCTTTCTAGGCAGAACAAAAACCAACAACAACAAAATAGTTTTCTACTAAAGATGTTCATGTGATACTGATGTTTGCATTATCATGAATCCATGTCATTTAGAGCCTAACTAGAATTTCAGTCACATGTGGTCTCTTACGCATCCAAAATTGTATGTCTCAATATCCAGAAATACGTGCTTCAGTCTTGCCCAACTGCAGTGGCTCAAACCCAATGGTATATTTCCACTGACAGAAGCAGTAGAAATTTTATTAGTGGAATGGGGGATTTACCCATGCCATTCTTCCATGCCTTCAACAGGATTTTCTCCCTCCCCTCCTTTTCCATAACCAACCTGAAAAGTACGCCCTGGAGGCTCTTCTATTTTCTCAAGCAAATGTAAAGAGAGTAGGGGGAGACACAGGAGCTCTGAAAGAATAGGAATTCTCTCTGCAGGGGGAACTGTTTCTACCAATGAACATAAACCAAGACTCCATGATTGGAAATCTTTGTTGTTGTTGTTTTGTTTTTGTTTTTTTAATACAGAGGTTCTTCCCTGCCCACCTCAGCAACAGAACTGGATTACTAACTCTGTGGAACTGGCACCCATTGATTATGCCCTATTCTGGAGACTTTACGATCTGCCTTTCAGACAGTGTTCAGTCCTCATGCTGTTTCACGTTTATTTTCTTGTGTGACTGAATTTATGGTTCCCTCCCACCTCCACCCTTAAGGATGTTTCTGAACTTCATCTGGAGCAATTCAGGAACTATGGTACAAGCTACTGTCTAGGACTGTGTAAAGAGGCAGAGAAGGCTAAACTGATAAGCTCCTCTAACAAATAACAGAAAGTGCAGTTAGAAACAGGCACTCCTGTTTGTTCATATACATAAACATAGGCATACTTATTCCTCAGATGGGTGAATTTGAGATATATTATTATATATCACAAATTCCTTTTGGGGAATATATTATTCCCCAAAAGGCTCAGTTTAGTATGCTTAAAGGGCAAAGAAAGCTTGCAAATACAAACCTTTAACCAGCTCTTTCCCTTATGGTAAATTTGAATTATCCTCCCCCCATACTATCTGCCACAGGCTACCTGGAGGAATGCTAATTGCCTGGAGGGATTATTTGCTTTAGGTGAATAATTAACTACAAGACTTTGAGAGAGGGGATGTCAGATTTTCAACAACAGGTAAGTGACTCAGCTGGCAAACCTAATGGTAATTGAACCATGTGATCCTATGCATTTTAGGAATCTGAGGCCACAAGATATTTTAGAAATATTTTTGTGGACTAACATTTCCACCCTCCCCCAGTCAGGCTGATCATGCTAGTTGAGGGATTCTGGGAGTTACAGTCTCCCAAAAGTAACATTTCTAGGCTCTGCACTAAAACCTATGGACACCAAGGATCTCGCTGCACTCAGTGGGACTTTTCTGTTCACAGATGTGTGTTGTTTAGTCACCATAGCATTACTGACAAGTTCTTCACTGTTTGCATTCTGAAATATACTCAAGTAAGGCAGGAAACAGAACACAGCAGCCCATTTCATCCCCCTCCCACCCAGTTTTTAGCTGCAAACATTCTTTAAAGGAGTCAGACAGAAACATTTGCCACAGACTGCAGCTAAAAGGACTACAGGAAAGCTTCAAGAACAGAATGAAGGGATTTCTACACCCACTTCAATGTGCTGATAGCAGACAACCCCCTCACTTCCCACTCAGGCCCTCTTTACAAAGAAATGCTGAAGTAAAGGCCTACAACAAGCCAATGCACCACAGTTACAATAAGGTGAACATAAGAGATTTACTTACATGAGGATTCATACATGGAAGTTTTTCTTCGCTAAAGGAGCAGCTGGGAAGTGCTCTGCTGTTTAGCTTATGCAAAATACACAAAGCAGCTATTTGTGTTTGTTCGAAGTTATGGGAGGTGGGCCGTGCATCCTGGCACATAGAGAACGAAGCCAACATGCATGCATCATCTCTTACTCACACCCACTGGTACTTCCTAGCATGAGGGACAAATTTGCATAAGACCTCATCTGAAGCCAGTGATAACAGCTGAATAGAAGGGCAGGGTACAAGGGCTTGAGTAGGTTATAAGTCAACCAAGATGAGGACCACACAGTCAGTGAATAAAAACAGACAAAGGTGCCAGGAAATTCACAAACAGAGGAGAAATGCATTTAGAGAAGGTTAGGAAGATACCCGTGACCCACCACATCAATGGAAAGAGTGTCACACAAAACCCCAGTCTCCTCTACTACGTGTAGGGAATTCTCTTTTCGTATACTTTTGAACTCTTTTTTTAATGGAAAAGGATTCAAGCATACAAACCATCCCAGTAGATTTCTGAAGAGGCACAGATTAGAATTCACACTGAATGCATTAAAAAAAAAAAATCAAGAGAACTAAACTGCACAGCTTGCTTTATCAGCCTGATCATGAAGAGAACAAATGATCAAGACTCACCAAGCTCTGTTCTTGTTTTTGCCAATTTCTGCAACCAGAATTGGGGCAAGCCTATTTTTCTCATATTGCCATCGCCTGCCTGTCTGTGCTCTCTCAATGGCAGGCTGTAAGGACAACATTTATGACTCCCAGTTGCACTTGAAGCGGTTAGAAAGAAGATGGGTCTTAAGAAATGCTGCATGTTATTTCTGTTATGTTCACTACAGCTGCATGAGTCACATCAGGCTTTTTTTTTTTCCCCTCCCAGCGTTATTATATTAGGAACAGTCCCTGGGAAGATTTTGGTTCCAGAAAGGGGGAAAAAATTGGCTGAATTAATCTGATTCCCATGTGTTCTGCATGATTTTATAAAGGAAACTGCCTCTAGTTCTGAAGGCTGAATTCCCATAAGTACCAAGAATGGCTTCTTCCAACTTCAAGTGATTCATGCATACACCAGAGGTTGGAAAAGTATTCTTTTTACTACAACTCCCAGAAGCCACTAACTGGAGATTCTGGAAGCTGTTTTTCAAAACAAACTTTTCCATATTCTCCTTTGTATACAAACGTGGCAGAATTGCTGCTTGTCCAGGAATACCTTGGAAGCTTTTTCTTGCCTCCTTCTCAGCTGGTGATAATGGTTTTCAGATGAACAGACATTTAAATGTTGGATTCCATCCCAGGATGGGCTTAGCAAGCACATGTATTCATGATCACCTAGCAGACTAAAAATTAGAACTTAAATGTCAAGCTGTTAAGAACATCTGACAGGACAGCATGCTACCTGTCCTCACCACAATGCAGAAGCCTAGAAGAAAAAGTAATGGAAATCCATATAACTTATACCCTATGTTAAACAACAGAACAACATGGTGTTGACTGAAGACATTTTGCTACCTGATATGGAGCCCAAATGCCCTTCCCCTCCTCACTAAGGCCATGCCTTTTAATTGTTTCTTACATCATTCTAACATGTCTCCTTAATTTGCCCCATTTGTACCATCTCATGCAAGTTATTCCACCTCACTGTACCCAGTGATGATCCTGTCTATACCTGTCAGGTACACATATAACAATACAAGTCTTTTTTTTAAAATCCACCATATATGGCACAATAGCCTAGTATTCCCCTACATAGCATCCTAGTGGCCACTTCTCAAGCATCTTCCAGATGAAAAGGTTGACATTCCTGCCTCCATGGGATTTTGTGCACTAGGATCAAACAGGAAATGTTTCCTCAGCATTCACACCTTTGGGGTTTGTTAAAAATATTTATAGCCCATCTACTTCGATGTATTTGGGAGCACAGCCATCCTGGTGAAAGACAAGTTCATTCCCCACACACACCCTGGTTGCCTCTGCAATTGTGAAAAGATTATCTTCTTGTCCAAAGCAAGGAGAGAGAAGAGGTAACACAATCACAAAATAAGGATTCCTCTTGACATCAATGTTGTGTTTCAGAATTAGCAACAGTCTCCTGCAACAGCATCGATATCTCCCAGACCAGTTGACTTTGCCAGAGATCTACAGTTCTAGGCTAATCTGTGAAGAAGCATCAATCACTCAAAGAAGAGTAGAAGAAATTGTTCCTGTCCTAATTTAGGCTGGTGATCTCTTAGTTCTACAGAGTAGAGTCACCAAAAAGCAAGTAAGAGTACAATTCAGCCCTGATGCTATTGGATGGGGAAAAGAAATAACCTTCAAACCCCATTTTGAAAGTCAAGGTGTTTATGCCTGCCTATATTAGCAGTGTACATATTACATTGTTGTTATTATTGGCTGACAGTTACAAAAGCACCAGTTTTCTCGCAGACCAGATGCAACTTTCTTTTAGGTCATGTTCAAATGGGGCACACACTGTTATTTTCCTGGCTTGCCTAGAAACAAAGCACATTTTGCTTTCTGACAAGTTAAGATCTAACCTTCTGGAAGGTTCTGCCAAACCAAACACTAATGCTTTAGATTAAAGTATCACCATTTCCCTTAAAACTCTCAACCCAAGTGTTCAGGGCTTGGCTAAATATGCTGCCTCAGTCCCCACCATCATCATTAAGTTTGTACCCTGGCTGAAAACTTGAAAAGCACCAGACATCCCACATGAAAAATTAAGTACCGGATGGTACAAAAGGTGTTCATTTTCATGCACTGAGTAGAGACCCCATTTCTCAATCCTCTCTTTCCCTGCTGCCATTCAGAGATGGGCCAGAAGCCAAGTCTGTGCTGCTAAACTTGTTTTTCTATTTAAAGTGTTCATTTTTATTAATAACCCTTTAATGACTACACACTAGCACTGTAGGAGTTGTATTTCCATGTTATGTCATTGGAAGCTATTATGTATTTAATTCCTGTGCCCACAAATCCATATGGAGATCATTAAACACATATAGCACAGGATTTTTCAAAAAAAAAAAACCTCTGCCCCACAAAGACCCTCACAAAAATAATAATTCCAAGCTCCCATCCAAGGTCATGGGAAAGTGAAAAAGGAAAGGAGAGGAATCTTAACTTTACATTACTTGAAAGCCAGAAGCAAGTTTAATATAGGCCTCCCCTCTTTGTCTTGAACTAACTTGGAAATTGTAAAATTCGAAATTTGAATATATACACAAATCAGATATTACGCTTCAATCAATTTCTAGTGAAAAGCACGTTTGCTGTTTTCACTCCTTGCTCAAAACCTACCTCCATGGTAGCTGTTCTAGTTTCAGGTTGTTTGTTAGTGGGAAGTTAGGAGTCTGGAATCTGTCTCTGTTCACCCTCTATGGTCCTTCCTTGAACTATACAAAAGCAACAAAATGATATCTAGTCTGGTGTAATTATTTGAGTGTTGGACTATATATCTGAAGACCAAGGTTAAAATCCCCACTTGGCCATGGAAGCCTACTGAGTGACCTAAAAAAAAGTCATACTCTCTCAGCCCCTGAAGGAGTCAAAGGCAACTCCCTCTGAACAAATCTTGCTAAGAAAGCCCTGTGATAGGATCACTGTAGTGTCAACATAAGTTGGAAAAAAATTGGAAGGCACACAACAACAACAAAACCTCCTTGCCTCCCATGGCTCATGGGTAGTTTCCTCCAAAACCATGGCAAGGTCAATAAATAAATGAGTGGCCTTGTTGATGATATTGGCAGGCAACACAGGGAAATTGTGGGAAAGGGAAGTGGTGACAACCACAGCTGACCACATAGATTTGAGCTAGAGGTACCAGGAAGCTAGGGTGTGGGCAGCGAGTAAGGTAGACATACCTCACTAAATTACTAACCCCAGTACTTTCTATTGTAGAACCATGAAAGGTGAAGTAGATACATTGGTTGGTTGATAAAATACATACAGCCAAAAGTGAAAGCTAATAAAACATCAGTTGTGCAATAATCCATAAAGCAAAGAAATACACAAAATATTTTTGCAACTCCTTCTATACAAAATATGGAACATGCTTCCAGATACATCTTAAATATCACATGGCATCACCATAGAATTTACATGTTCAGAGAGATTACGGTGTATTTTATATCCACCCCCACAGATTCCTCCCCCAATGCTCCCCCTGTCTCTCTCTCTCTCTCACACACACACACACACATGCACAGAAGCTCTGAGGCTGTTGGTTACTGAGATTGCAACAATAGTAATGGTAAAACTATCCATGAAATGAGAAAAACACATTGGGAGACCAGGAGATTTATCCCATAAAATGAAGCTAGAAAACCATTTCCTTCCTCCAGAAAATCAAATGCACAAACTAGCAGCAGAGTCTGTTTCCCATGCTCTGCCAGTACCATAAAGCCTTCTTCACCAAAATGGCTTTTCTGTCTCTATTGGGATGGGGCAAGCACTGTATTCCTGGAACCTGAACATTAATTTCTTATTCCATTTCAGCTATTACTTTTTAGCTACTTGTGCTACCTTCTTAATAAATTCACAGACCACTCAGTGGTTGAAATTCTTATAGTCGTAATGCCATTTCTTCAGCAGGACTCTTAAAGTTAAACCAGGTATTATCCTGCCTCAAGAAGGGCTGGGGAAAATAACTTCTTTACATGTGTGCCCCAATATGTATCCTCATTCCATGATCTGTGTTTTCCCCTCCCCCTTTTATCACCCTCTGGAGAAGACACAATTTAGAATGATATTAGGATCACCACTGAACAACAGAGACTTGACCTCCACAATGTGATCAATGTGAGAACAATGGAAGCTTTTCTTTTATGCTTTTGGACAGTTTGAAGGGAGTATGTGGGAGACGAGCTGTGATATTCCTACCATGCAGTGTCAGCAGGAATGAATAGCAGATTAAAGGCCTCACCCAAAAAGACATGTGCCTGCATGCAAGTGTGTGCATATCTATCTGCATATTCAAATCTTAAAACTTACTGTCAATTGTAAAATTAAGCTTATTAAAGTAGATAAAGCATTCTCCTCATTCTCTGTCTTTTGATTAAACCACCACAAGTGACTCAAGAATGATAAAGGGGGAACGAGAAATCCTACCATACTTTATCTTCTGTGTATATTCAAATTTAGTCTGTATAAGTGTTTTAGGTCCTAATAATTAGAGGTACATAGCTCAGATGTGGCAGATTCTTCTTGAACGAAGTAATGAATAATTTTAGCACTTTTCTTCTCACTTCAAGAAAGCCTCCAGAAATTGTGCAATTTTTGAAGACTACTCCTAGTTCAGAACAATTTTTGTGGAATATTCGCACGTGACTTTTTTTGTGCAGAAGATACTGTTTCCTGCACAAAATGACCAAGTGGAAATTTTTCATAGATTCTCAATAGATTCTGACATTCAAGAAACTTTTTTTTTGTATTTTTCAACTATTTTGGAATATTCTTCCCATCCCTAGAAAAGTCTAATGTTAAAGGACGGTATCCTTGTGAGCAATTTCACAGTCGTTTAACTGGCCTTCAACTATGGTTCAGAATCATTTCAATGTAGCATGTGTGTGCATGTGTTTGTGCTTTAAAAAGAGTCATGCAAAAATGGAGGGAGGAAGAGCAGAAAGAAAGAGAGCAAGGATATGCCAACATGGCAAATGTATACCAATTATATACTTGTTGAACTGTCATGGCTTCCCCACTTTCTACACCCCCATCTTAGGGACTGTGGGTTGGTGCAGGTATTAACCATGCTTTCTAGCTAATCCATAGAACTGTAATTTCCAGGATCCAGTAGGGAGAAAGAATAACTTGAGTACTGTTTGTCTGCAATTATAGAAATGCACTAAGAAAGAAAAAGAAAAATGCTCAAAACAAAAAAGAGGGAGGGAAAAAAAAACCAAAGAAGAAGGAGGGAAAAAAAAGTGGGGGGAGGAAACATAAAGGTGGAATTCTATACATAATTCCCTTGAAATAAGGCCTATTAAATTAATTGGCACCTACTTCTGAAGAGACATGTAAAGGACTGCACTGTTAAGTGAAACTGGTTTCTCTTCTGCAGAGTGGAATTAAGAGTGCTAAGTGATGAAATGTCCACTTTTTCGTAAAGTTGCCTGAAACAGACAATCCTATCAATGTAGCTGTGCTTGTCCTTTAACAGGCTAGTCTTGTAAGAATCTTAAAATTTCTACTACTGTTTCCTAGAGTATCAGTCTCTGCTTCAAGACACTGGATTTCCCCTCCATAATCCAACAAGTAATTGCTTTTGATTCTTATTTTAAGTATATAGTTTCTTTTGGAAAGTAATAGGTAGGTCAGAGTACCAGCAAGTATCTTCCACTGGTTTCTTGATGATTTTTCAGTCTTTAATTAAAACCAAATGCAATTGGACATATATAATATCCTGAGGTTTGCCACAGTGCACTGAAGTCAGCTTTGCAAGGAACATGCTGAAACCTCTTGAATGTGGGATATAAAACTTACTTTTTTCGTGTAGCTGTTCTTCACTGGCTCAGGCCAGTATGTTTCAGTGATACTATATAACCATAAATGAGAATGACCTAAATATTCTAAAAGCACTAGATCTTATCTGATCTTGGAAGCTAAGCAGGGTCAGCTCTGGTTAGTATCCAGATGTGAGACGGCTAACAAATGCCAGGTGCTATAGGGTGTATTTCAGAGGAAGAAACTGACAGAACCACCTCTGAGTATTCCTTGCAAAGAAAATCCTATGAAATTCATGGGGTTGCCATAAGTTGACAGGCCACTTGAAGGCTCATATACACAGCTATGTTAGTCTGTTCCAGAAAACCTGCAACGAGTCTTGTGGTACACTTCACATTGATTTCAACAGGAACAATTCACTTCCTTAGATCCATGAAGCATAATTTGAGACTCTGTCCCAAACCATATGCACTGTGCAGATATATGAGAAGCTCTGAGTGCAGATATACGAGAAGCTATCCATACAGGCTCATTTTGAAATGAATGTACTGTTCTTAAACATATCATGAGACTCCTTGGTGTGTCTTGGTGTGAATATTGCTGACAGAAATAGAAGGGCTTGAACCCTGATCTCAATTCAAAGCAGCACCTCTTCAGAGCAAATGTTTGTGTAACAGACCTTGAACTTCTTCCCAGGCTTAAAGGCCATGTGGGTTCACCAGACTTTATGGATGGTTCCAAATGACCTATATTCCAATTGATATAACAAGGAGGACAAAGAGGAGGAAAGAAAGCAGTGAAAACGCCACAACTACCATGGCTCCAACAGCCACTTCAGTTGTATCACCTTATAAAATGCTTTAGGAGTATTGAAAATATTTCACACAATCCTAGTAAACATTCCCCTTTTCCAGTTCTGTTCCTGGGTAACCCGTATGCTTATCCTAATGACCTTGCTGAACCAGTTGATTCCTGGCTTTCCCCTCCCTAACTCTGTGGTCTATGCTTTTACACTAACTTTCTCATCCACTTCCATGGCTGTTCTTTCAGTCTCTGACAACCAGTGTTTCCTTGACATGATCACAGCCTCAATGGCATTTCCTCTGGTAGCTGAGCACCCCCGTTCTTAAAAAATAAGGTCTAGGGTTATCTGTGAAATTTCAATTAAATCACAAGCTTTGATAATTCGATAAGCTGCCTGTCATTTTGAGTCAAAACATGAGGTTATTTGATCTGCTGTTTGCATTTCTGGGGGCAGAGTGCATCAAAGACCATCAGTGCAGACAGCCTGAAAGATGAATTGTGTGGTGGTAACTCTACCAAGCAGCTTTTGGACATACTCCCTGCTCATTGAAAAGTGATTATCTACCATTTTCTTGTGGAGTTTTATCTTTTGGTTATCATTACTCTTTAAAGACTTTGAAAGGCACCATTTATTGCAAGATAAACGAAGATTCAGAAAATAAAGACTGACCAGCATTTTCCTTCAAGTGTACAAATATGGGCTGACTTAGATGTGTATAGAAAGAAGTTCAATGACCTTAAAGCAGCCACCTCTTCCCTTATATGCCATATTTTCCTTCTTTCCATTCTGATTTAACGCAAACCACCATTTACTGTTTCATCTAAATCAGGCACTGGAGGAAGTTAGGACTGAGAGGGCCATTTTTACAACCTACAGACACTGCTCCCACATGCCCCCATCTGCAACTCTCCATCTGCCTCTGCCTCCAGGACCACTATCAATCCTCTTCCTACTGCTCTCCAGAAAAAAAAAGAGAGTCATTATGAAGACCAGATTAGGGGTGCTGCTGTGAGAGCAGCTTATTGCTGACATTTCAGTTCTGCCACTGCAAAGCACAGTGGCAAAAAAGTCTACCCGATATGGGAATATATTTGGTTAGATTCTTGAGGAGACTAGGACAGTGGTTCTTAACTTGGGGTCCACAAATCCCTGGAGGTCCATGAAGCACTGCTGCTGAACATCAAAACTGGGTATCATTGCAAACAAGGGAGAAGTTTGGGTGCGTGTACACCCCCTTCCACTGTTTCCCTCTATAGCCACACACCCTGCTGCCATGTCCTAATGGCAGGAACAGGTGTGCACCCAAACTGCTCTCTCATTTGCAAACATGGGAGCAGTTTCAGCAACCACATCCCCCCTGCTGCTGTGTCCCTGACAAAAGGGACGCTGTGGTAGGCATGTGTGCCTGTCCAACCTATGATTCTGGAGACCAGGGTTTAAATCCCGGCTTGGCCATGGAAACCCACTGGGTGATGTCAGGCAAGTCATATTCTCTCAGCCTCAGAGAAGGGCAACAGGAAGAAACCTTGCCAAGAAAACTCCCATGATAGGTTTGCCTTGCAGAGTCACCATAAGTCAGATTCTAAAGGAGAGAGACACTGATAGCTAGAAAGAACCTCTCCCATCAGCACCACTTTGTTGTTGTGTGCTTTCAAATCATTTCAGACTTATGGCAACCTGAAGGTGAGCTTATCACAGTTTTCTTTTTCCCCCCAAGATTTGTTCAGGGAGAGTGCTTTTGCCTTCCTCTGAGGTTGAGAGAATGTGACTTGCTCAAGATCACCAAGTGTCTAAGTAGGGATTTGAATCCTAGTCTCTGGAAGACAAATAAATAAATGTTGCAATATTTAAATCTAAATTTAAGTCTTGGGGGTTGTGTTGAATTCAGTCTTAGGGATCCCTAGCAGCAAATTATATTTACAGGGGATCTCTGATAAAGAAAAGGTTAAGAACCACTTGACTAAGAGATACTGGAAAGCTATAAATGGAGGCAAAGCAATTCCTACTGTTATCTAAATTAACAAACTATAGCTTTTCCCTGCCCTGCAAAAGAGAATGAAAACTAAGATCAAACTTGGGTTGTGGTCCTAGTAAGCACTGCAATCAAAAACTCTGGAGATGATTGAACTTAGTGGGAATATTGAGGGTGCATTTAAAACCATGTACTCTAAAATCTTTATATGTAAAAAGCATTCTGGGCAGGAATGATAACATAAATTCAATTACATACCATGGCAAAACCTTTCAAGCCTTCAAAGATACAAAACAACTTGCTTGTTTTCAGAAGGTTTTCTTTTTTGGAAGTAGAGTATACACGCCTCCAAGTACCCCGTCAACCTATGGCAACCTCATGAATCTCATAGGGTTTTCTCAGGCAAGGAATACTCAGAAGTGGTTTTGCCAGTTTCTTCTCTTACAGCACCTGACATGCATCAGGGTATATAAAGAACCTAAGTGAAACACTACGTTATGGGTTTGTATAATATGTGCAATGCATCCATAATTTAGCAGGCTGTTGCTCTTTATTCAAATACATGGTTTTTTGAAAATTCCATATTTACTTATTTACTTATTTATTTACTTCAGTTCACAGCTACTCAAACAGTTCCAGACATCTATGGTGGATCACTGCAATTGTATCAAGAAAGAGAAAGGTAAGCTGGCCCACAAAATCACTGCAGTGTGCAGGTCTAGCACAGAGGACAGGAGGTGGACATTTTCCCTTGCTGCAATGTTCTTTTTCTTCCCAGGAACCTCTACAGCTTTTTGTGGATTTGAGAAGATATGGCCAGTGGTGTGGCATGGGGCAATACCCAGTCTTAAGGGGACTGCATATCCTTCATAGCTCAGTGGGGCTTCCCTTATAGGATTTTGTGGGTGTAGCTTTACACAGTCATGCCCAGCTCAAGGGCAGGGACCTGCCACATTTATTCTAGCTCCTCAGCAAAAGCCTGTCTGAAATGAGGGACCCTACTAGCAGCACTGCTGTCTTCAGCATAGCCTCCTACCTCTCAAGAGCACATAATCCCACCACTGAGGAAAGGTAGTGCCATGGTGTGCACTTATTTAAAGCTTTTGACAATTCACTTTCTATCTGTCTACCTCATTTTTCCCTTCTGTAAAATAAGTGTGTATTCCCCCCTCCCGACATACATTTGGAAACATTTATAGAATCCCAAACAAGAAGAATTGCAAATTAAGAAGGAAAAACACACCATCCCTGCATATGTCTGTTTCCACAACTGTTTTTCCTTTAAGTTTTTGTCCCTATTTTTATTGCTCTAACTTTTCTAACTCCTTTTATTCCTCCCCAACACTTATTCCTCAATTACATGGTATTGTGTTCTGGATTAGGGAATATAAATACAATTAAATTTTACAGACATTAGGGAGTGTGACAGAAGATTAGCATCATTTCCTGTTAGAAATTCAATTTTTTAAACCCCCTCCCCCCAGTTTGGTTGTGGAGAGGCAACTGTTACATCCTTACAATCATCTCTGCAAAGCATTTTTTTTCTAAAAAAAGAGAACTACATTTACAAAGCTGTGATCTTAAAGCAAATACCCACCTTAAAATGACAGAGCTGAATCAGAACTCATTAGACCAGCGGTTCTCAACCTGTGGGTCATGACCCCTTTGGGGGTCAAACGACCCTTTCACAGGGGTTGCCTAACACCATCAGAAAATGCGTATTTCCGATGGTCTTAGGCTCCATTCCCTCCTCGGTGGTGGTGCGCAAGCGCTTGCGTCCTCCTGCCCCCTTTGGGGCTAAAAGTGAAGAAAATTATTAACTGGAGGGCTAAAACCAAGGTGGGTTTTTTGTGTGTGGGTGTGAAATAGGGTGAGGTGGGATAAATTTAGATTAAGAAAAAAAAAATCACAAGAAAGAACACATCTCCTCCAACTCCACTGCTCCTACCAGATTCAAAATGTCCCACTACTGCTTTTAACAAAAACATGAAATTCATCTGGACATCCATAATACATTGTTTGATCCTGTATCCCCTAATAGTTGTTCTGTGGCCACTAGCAAGCAGGGATGGGATGGGAATCCTATGGTCCTCCTATTAAACTGAGGATGAACAAACTGCATCTCTCCAGATGTTGTTGGACTTTGATTCCCAACATTCCCCACCACTGTCTTTGCTAGTTAGGGGTGCTGGGAGTTTAGCTGAACGACATCTGGAGTGCCACATGATTCCCACCCATGAAGCAGAGGGATATTTACACCAGCGTTCTAGCAAGATTAAAAATTTTGGGTTGATTTAATTTCACCAAAGGATGGGATAGAATATAGCTTATCTGAGAGAGCACAGAAGTTAGCAGTCAAGATTACTTTTGATCTAAAGACATGGTAATGGTCAGGCTATAGAGCTGGAATTCATTTTACTCTACTCATTTCCATAAATAAGAGGTAGGCAAAAGGGAAGAGACTGGCTGAGTGGTTGCTTATAAGGCCACTTTAAGATCAGCTGTGAGGCCTGATATCAAACTACATGTAACAGCTGGGAGACGGCATTTGTAAATAATGCATACAATGTCATTATTGGCAAGGTTTCAGTAGAACAGAGGTTAAAGATTTCTCCTCAGTCTTCAGCAGGATCTGTTCTTTCACTGAGATGGTGTTGCTTTTTGCTTCCTTCCAAAATAAATGATTTTTGGAAATTGTACTTGACACAGATAATTATCAAAGTCCTGCAAACTGTCTTTCTGACCTGTGATTAAGCAGATGCTAAACTGCCAAATTATAGACGTATTTCCCTGGGATGTAAGAGCTTAAAATAAAGTAACTGTATTCCTATTCTATCCTATAGTGACCTTTAGCTTTCTTCCTCAATAGCAAAATTGCAGTAGGATAACAATGGAAAGTAACAATGGAACTCACTCTTTTGGAGGATTTAGGTCTTCTGGTCTGGCCTCAAAGAATCGAAAGACTTCATCACACTGTGAAATGTGAGGAGGAAGCTTCACCAATGCCTGTTATGTAAGAAAGATGAAACTATTACAGAAATAAAGATTTGTAGGCAAAGTAACAAGAAAGAAAAGTCCCTCACCACCACCCACATCATTACCATCATTTTTTGTTTTGTTCCAATCAACTCAGAGATTCTAGTAAAGTGGGGAGGGGAAATAACTTGAACACAGGATTGCCCAGAACCTTAGGTAAAGATACAACTTAGATGTTGCTGTACTTAGCATATGTGCATCAAAAGTACTACATCCTATCTGGTTTAGGGGGGATGACTCTACAGATCTTGTTGGATAACAATTTCCACCAAACCTAGCCAACAGAATCGATACTGAATGATGAAGGGAGCTACAGGCCAAAATCCTCTGGAGAGGCAGTATTCTTTAGCCTCCTGCTGAGGTAAACATTTCTTAGGATTAACTGTAGTTCTAAGCCAACGCTAGACTTCCTTTTGTAAAGTTGAGAAGGTTGTGGAAACCATATACCTTCACATGGGGGAATGAGCTGCATGGTTTCCATCACTGGCACTGCAAACACTTTTGTGTTGTCCAATGGCTACTGATTCTTAATGGAGGCATCATTTTACTGCAGAAATGCTGGTGCCTAGTGTTAAGTCCCTTTCACACAATGTAGTTATAGGTCAAATGTTAGATGAGATGCAGTAGTCTCATCTAACAGTTTAGGGAGGTATATTTAGAATTCTCTGCCAGAGAACTCTAGTGCCTTACCAGACTACAAAGCCCAACATTCCACAGGATGCAGTCATGACAATTAAAGTAAAATCATAACATTATGTGAGGGAAGAGAGGGAACTGAATTCCAACATCTGGAAGACTAGATGTTGGCTGGTTTTGCTCTACTAGGTCATGCTGTGTCTACCACATCATTAACTATGTTTACTTGAAATGGAAATTCCCATTTGGGGTCCTACTCATACACAGCCAGTGCGAGTAATGAAATCAAAGCTGTACCAAAATAAGCAAAAAAATGAATTGTGCTTGGGCTCAAGCAGTACTTGGAAAATTTACATTATTGGACTATACCTCCTAAAATCCACTAACCAGCATGGCTACTGTTAACATTAGTCCAAAAAGTAACTTTTCCAAGCTCTGAGTTTAAGTGATAACATTGATGTTGTATCCTGTCTACTTTCCCCGCTCATTAAACCCAAAAAGGCCTAGTTATGAAGCTTTCTTGCTACAGTATGTGGGAAACAAAAGTAACTGAAGAAAATGAAGAATCAGTTCAGCAGACATCTTAAGATTATATGTCCTAAGTTCAATTGTTGCTGCCAACTAGAATATACCAACAGGATTAATAGGAATTTGGCAAGTCAACACATATGTAAGTCTACTGGTTCAATGGAACTACTCTAGCTAAGATGAACACTTAGATTTCACTGAACACTTTTCAACTATAGAAGCAATAACTCTGCCAAAAGAAAGAAGGCTGGTCTTTCTAATACAAAGAAGCTGAACTTGTTCTCTGTATTTAAAAGGGAACAAGATCAATTGCTTTGGATCAAAAGTTTTCTGTACTTGCACCACTGCAAATTTAAAGCACTTCCTTTGACATTATAATCTCATTTCCTTTGTAATTTACTTAGAAATTACTTGTTGCAACTTTAGAGTTGACTTTGATCATTTAATTCAATGTAGTTGAAGATGGGCAAAGTGCCTTTTCTACTTCACAATACCTCCAACCCAATTAATTTACTTTAGATTGCTACTTTCCCTGTTCCAAAAGCACTGTAGTGCATCATTTTCTGGGGCCTTGGTTAAGGATTGAGCAAAATGCTTTGATCATTGTTCTGTGCAAAATGATGCCATGGCCACATGACTATATTGGGTACTACAATCATTTATTTTATTTTCTAAAGTAACGAATATTCCATTCCAGTTTCTGAAGGTTGGTGTTTATATAGGATATCAAATAGTCACACAAAATCCAAAGCCCACATTGTGTCAATATCTTCACTAAGCCAATCAAAAAGCTCAAAATTCATCATGCTAGTGTTCAAAGCCCAATAGCTTCTTTATCAGGCATACAGGAGAAAAAAATCATTCAGGGCAGGAAAAGTTATGGGGTTAGAATCAGAGGTTTGCATCTTGCTTGAAGAGTTTGCCTTAATTCTTGAGGAAGGGTTGATGCAGACAGAAAGGTTAGGCCACAACCTCATGTGATAAGTAGACTTGGAACAAAAGCAGGAAGAGAAATGCAATAAAAATATCCTTTTCCACTAGTAGCAACAAAATGCCCCCTTTTGAGAAATGGGTCTTTCTCCTACTTTATAAGACCAGGATGTCATAGCAAACTACAGTTGGCAATCTAGGGAGTATTCTATTATACCCAACAGGAAGGGGGAGGAGGACAGGAGTACACATACTGTTCATTTCTTATAACTAAATGGAGAACAAGACATCAGAACACAAGCTGGTCTGGTCGTTTGTTACTTTAAAAAAAACACAACTCTATAATTTCCCATAATGCCCCACAGCAAGGCTAGTAAGTTCTGCCTCTGTACAGTGTTTTAAATGGTTGCTTCTGCAAGTCAGATGGTCAGACCACAAATACCTTCTGGGGGTATTTCAACACAATAAACAAGCCAACAGATTTTCTCCCCCTTCAATACAGTAAGCCTGATATTGTAGCAATAGCACAGCATGTTGTCTTCATGTAATCAATGGGCCAAAAAAGGAGTATTTTTTGCTGCAAATGATGGCCACAATCATGTTTGATCATGATTCATATTCACTTTCAATCAGGTGATATACAGACTCCAACGCTAGAGAAGAAGAACACATAATGTACAAAGGGATTTTTCTAAAAGGAAAACATTTACAAAACTGTACAGTATTGCTCCGAAAGTAAGGAGTACTCTTGTTCGTGTTTGCCATTTTTTAAAAGGCTAAACAACCCCTGTAGCATATCAGTGGAGGCAGAGGGAGCACACAGTCTGTAAAGTATTTTTTTTTAATTTATTTTTAGAAATCTGACATGCTTTTTTCCTAAAGCTCAGAAAATGGACCACAGGGACAAAATGTTCATTCATCAACTGGCACCATACTAGGCACTATCAAAAGCACAGATGACAAACATGAGAAACTCCAGATATTGGGCCATACGCCTCATCAGTAGTTCCATCATGGCTAAGCCGGCTGATGGGAGTTGCAGTCAAATAACACATGACACACCACATGTTGTCCACCATCAGCCTCAAACTGATTTGCAGTTTTCCTCCTTTCACAGACAAACCTGGAAACTGTAGTTATATTAGGAGCTAAGAATTTCTTCTAATACAACTACAGTTTCCAGTTTTATCTGTGAGAAGAGGAACAATTGCAAACAATTAAGCTGGAAACGAGTTGAAGGTACACAATAACAATAACAACAACAGTAACAATAACAGCAAAGATTTCTCACCATTCTCACTACTATTTCCAGGAAACAAGAAGGAAAGCAGGCAGGAAGGAAGACTGAGACAAAAGGGTAGGAAGAATGTGGCAGTTAAACTAGTATAAAATAAATAAAGGTTTGTTGCATTAACAGAAGAAAATAATTGTTTTTTCCAAGTGGAAGCAAACCAGATAGCACAAGGTCCAGGATAGATATAAGGAACCCACACAACATATGGTAACTACAATGCATTTAAAAACAATTCACCACCACCTTATATTAAAATCAATTGAGTCTGCCTTTTTACCTTGTCAGGCTGTACTTTTCTCAAGGCTAATTAGAATGACCGGTGTTTTGTAGGTATGTGTCACTCAAGATGTAATGTTACAACCTCTAGGAATGTATGGATCAGTCTGCATCAGGTTTGTGTCACATTCATATAAGTCTGTTTTATCCAATTAATGCATTATTCTGAAATTCTATAATTCATATATTCATATATGAAAGTATATTTAAAATTTGACTTCAATATCTTTAAATACTGTTTCTAAATTAAAATACATGTTCACTGTAAAATATAGGGTTCTAAACGCAGATATTTTTATACCATTTTTCATCCAAGAACAGTGAAGAGGGAAACCAAATTGCCAGACACCTTCTTACATATGCACCGTTCCAGTATTAATATAGATTAGGCTAGTTCGTATCAGAACATTCAAGTGCTGAATTCCTCAGGCTTCAGCAGTACCCACTTCCCTAGAATTAAGCTACATTCCATACAGTCACTGGATCCAAATTTAGGTACATGCAACTAGGCTGGTGAAAATGGCCATCTTCAGACAATCTTCCCTATGGCAACTCTTTCATCCTCCTCAAATGTTACATAGAGGCCTGGTAATCCCTGTTTAAGTGTACTGTGTCAATGAACAGCCCACATTTTCTCCTCTCTTGCCTTCTCCCCCTCTTTTCTCTTCTTCCCATTCAATTTTCTACTTGCACTTGCATCTCCAACCCAATTTATTGGGTCACACACTTTGAGGGGTTTGGTAAGGTAGCAGTTATTATTTTGGGGCCAAAAGATGCATTTAAATAACTACAAAAGGCTCATTTATCTCTCTTTGTCAATAAACTGGGTAGAGGCATCTTCCATAAGCAGAACTCTTCTCACCATGGAAAGCAGATCAGGGAAATCAACATGAAAACCTGGACATTTTGTTTCCCTCTGATTTCCATGGAAAACAACAATTGCCAGAGGCACTAACATGTAAATAATTTCCAGGAAACCCAGAGTCTTAAAGATTCACTAATTTCATGGAAACCATCTGCAAAAATTTATGTTATTTGTTAAAGTATCACAAAGCCCTTTGTTGTTTTTAATGGGTTGTAAACACAACTATCTTAATGAAGTCTAGTGTGAAGGATTATTCAGAAACTCAAATTATCATGACAGTTTGTGACATCAGAAGCAGCACTCTGTCTTCAGACCACTGACTAACTCCCAGCTGCCGGACTTGGTGCAACATGCAATCCAGAATATTGGGAAACTTTGGACTGGCTGTCAGCACACTGTTTCAATTAGAAGGAAAGGGGGAGGAAAGAACTCTGTTGAAAGAGAAGCAACTAATGCAATACAAGAGAGAACAGAAAGAATTTGCTTGCCTTGTCTATGCCTCATTAATTTTAAGGTGAGTACACCGTTATTGTTAAGAAACAGAAAATTGATTTGTACTTGCTGGTGTTCTTTCCCCAAGAACAAAGACAGAATGAAAGGAAAGATGACTGAGATGATACCTTGGAGCTGCGCTTTTCCCAAAGGAACAGGACACTGGATTAAAGTACTTTAGTTTGTCCAGACAAGCTTCTTTTGATATTTGTTGCAGGTACAATGAAACATATATAAATTCCTTACATTTATAGTTTACATACATTCACAAATAAATAAAAACAAAACAATAAAAGACTTTCTAGTAAAAACACATTGATAAGGAAAACACAGCACTCTGTGTGTGTGTGTGTGTGTGTGTGTGTGTACACATGTGCGTAAAGAAAAGTAATGGGCAAGATAGTACAACATACCTCTATATCCCTAAGGATGGGCAAACAATGGGAATTAAACATTTGGGCAAATCTGGATGGAAAACTAATCCTACTGTTAAGTGCAAGACATAGTGCACACATATTTGTTGTTGCTGCTGCTGTTGTGTGCCTTCAAGTCATTTCTGATTTATGGCAACTCTAAGGTGAACCTATCACAGGGTTTTCTGGGGCTGAGAGTGTGTGACACACCCAGAGGTCACCCACTGGCTTTCCATGGCTGAGCTGGGAATCGAGTCCTGGTCTCAAGGGTCATAGTCCAATGCTCAAACCACTGCACCACACATTAAGTGGAGCTTAACTGGCCTACAGCAGCGGATAATCTTATTGAATAATGAAATCCCCTTAGCATGGCTAGCTTGCAAAGAAGCGGCTCTTCATTTCACATGGGCCACAGCTGCTAAGTGGAAAGAATAAAGCTGCTTCAGATGGACAGGGCCTGGAAGATTTCAATTCACACAAAAATAATGCCAAGCCTGCTGAGAGGGAAATCATTCCAGGAGATACATTCCAGTGGGCAAGAAACATTTACAAGCATGGCTCACACCATCTTTCTGATTACCAGCACAACATTCAGGTTTCTGTTGTTTATGTGTATATATGAAAAGACATATCCCTTGTCCCCCTATTCCCTCACTTTGCATCTTAAAGACTCCCGTGCCTGTGCCAGAAAGAGGCTAATTATTGGAGCACAGCTATTTACTTTAGCTACTGCATAGCACTGAAACCTCATACAATCCTTGGGAGGTCTGCTGAGCAGAGGTAGCATGAGCATGGTCTCATTCTTGATTTGAAAAGGTTCCCCAAATCCACACTAGTCTTCTCCAGCCTACTGTCCTCCAGATGTAGTGGGCTACAATTCCCACCATGCCCAGCAAGAATAGGTTGGAGATAATAGGAACTGTAGTCCAGCACATTCAGAGTGCACTGGACTGGAAAGGTTGGGTTACACAGCCTGATTTTAAAATTATGTATGCCACAATACCTCTCTTTACAAAGATCTGTGTACACTTGTTTTGCTTGTTCATATTGAGGTGTCTGTCTGTTTGTCCATCCATCTCCACACACACACACACACACTCAAATCTGTTTTCTCTAGGAAGCAATCAGGAAAAATAAGTTTGTCTAGGCTGAATTTGGATCACCAAAAATTTCAAAACTATGCACATTTAAGTCAGTGATCTGCTGCTTCCAATAACAACAAATGGAAGATGTTTTCAAATGCCATGGAATTACATGTTTTTACACACTTCATAGCCTGTCATCTAAAAATCATTTTACTGTATATTTGTCAAACATAAATGACATGACGCAGGCTCTAGCATATTTACCTCTGAAACGTGAAAACACAATGATGTGCCTAAGAGTGTTAAACCGGACAGTGCTGCTGCTCATTGCAATAACCTGATCTGCATTCCTGGTTCAAATGTCTCTCAGTGACTTCACAAATTGCTGTATATGTGTATACTTTTTTTTTTTTTTGAAGTAGAGAAGACAGGTATGTACACGTGACTGCACATGCCTTCAGGTCCCCTGATGACCTATGGTAACCCCATGAATTTCATAGGATTGTCTTAAGGAAGAATACTCAGAAGTAGTTTAGCCAGTTCCTTCCTCTGAAATATAGCCTACAGCATCTGCTATTCTTTGGTGGTCTCCCATTCAATGTACTAACCAAGGCTGCTCCTGCTTACTTTCCAAGATCAGACAAGATCTGGTGCCTTCAGGATATTTAGGGCCTGTATACAAAGTGGATAACTGTGTTGACCCACATAGCGCTAGGCACTTGGATAACTGAATAAAAAGTTTTCTTCAACTTCACCCCACATTTCCTGCTCTCTTGGCTTCTTCTCTCCTGTCTTTCCTCATTGTGCTTTATGCACAGACACACACACCCCGATTTAATGGGTCACATGCTTAGAGGATTTGAGTGAGGTTGGAGCTATTACTTTGGAGGCAAAAAGATTCATTTAGCTACACCCATGCCCTCACCATGTCTACTTAGAATCAAATCAAATCCCTTTTGTAATGCTTTAGCATGTTTATTATTCCTCGCACAGTGTTGAGCAACTGGGTAATTCCTGTATATATTTGTGCATAAGTCAACTTCATGTACAAGTTGAGGACAGGTTTGGGGGCTCAAATTATGGATCTTGATATGACTCATGGATAAGTCAAGGGTCGTTCCATGGAGAAGAAAAGGTGCCAGTACCACCTTAGGATGCCAGATGCCCCTCATCACCACTACCATGTCCCCACTCAAGCATCTAAGACGAACTTTCACCATTCTACTCAGAGAAGGGAAGGTTCATTTTTTGATAAAAGTTAAGGTACAATATTAACTCTTATCAAAACAGGAACCATCCCCTTCTCTGAGTAGAGTGGCAAAAGACAAGAGCTTAGTCCATCCCAGGAGAACCTAAAAGAAGCACTGATCACTCTACTGTTTTGGTGCTTCTTTGAGGGGAAGCGTCAAAGAGTCACCACAACCACCATTATCCTGTCCAGGCATTCAAAATGGTCAGATGCAGCAGAACAGCAGAGAGAGCTGAGGGGGTCGGTTTATTTTATAAGATTCTCCCAGGATAAACTAAGCTCTTGCCTTTTACCACTCTACTCAGAGAAGGCAATGGTTCCTTTTTTTTTCTTTTTCTTTTTTGAGTTAAGGTTCAGTACTTACATTGACCCATGGATAAGTTGGCCCAGGTTTTTTGGGTGGATTTTTTTTACTAAAATATTTGTTTGTTTGTTGTATTTACATGTTGCCTTTTCTCCCAAAGTAGGACCCAAGGCAGCTTCCAAAAAAAAATGAGTATACACAGTAAGTGGAAAGTTTCCCTCATACTCCCCCCTGACCACATTTCCTTCTCTCTTAGTCTCTCTCTTTCTCTCTCTCTCTCTCTCTCTCTCTCTCACACACACACACACACCTTTTTTGCTTTTCACCCATTCGCTACTTCAGTGGAACATATATTCCAAGGTAACCAACAAGTTTGGGGCTTGAGGCCAAAATATACAGCTACCTAAATTCATATCTTCACATTCCTGGCTTTGTCTGTCTTTAAAAAAATCTACTAAGAAGCAAGTCCTCTTGAGTTAAATGAGCAAAACACACGATCTACGACTGATCTTTGCAGAGCATGATTCTTGATATAGAGTGGAGTATCAAAGAGCATCCAGTGATTCAGGCGAGCAGAAAAGATTTCTTTCTACATTCAGAGGCAGTCAGAACATTTCTTATCTGGAAATCTCAACCGTTGGTTCACTGACTGATCTTTGTAGCCAGACCCTTATTGTTATATTTGCAGTGGTTCAGTATCTCCTAGCTGAAACTAACAGACCATTCCTTACAAATCTTTGTTATCATACTTTTGCAACCTTTAATAAATAAATTATTCAAAAGATATATTGGTAAGGGAGAAGGGATAGAAAAAAGAAGATAGATACAGATCCATAAGAAAACTTAACTGAACAGGTTGTACAACGAGATCAGATATCATTTGGGATAGGTCTTCCCAACCTGACAGTTTCTGCTTTTGAAGAGCCCATAACAAAATGTATTTCTAAGGTGAAGTGTTACAGACTTCGTACATTTGTCTGTAAATCCTCTGGTCTGCCCGGGAAACTGTCAGGTAAATAACAAGTAAATTAACAATAATCAGATCAATGAATGAATCTCCGTTATTAGTGCTGGTGGTAATTATTAACATCCTTCCCTTTCTAATGTTTGCTTTTACTGAATTAATTAATTTTCAAACCTAATGTTCCAAGATTGAAGACAATATGCATTGCTTTTGGATCCAATCTTACAAGTTTCAGCTTATTTTAATCGTGTTATACAGTTCTCGCATGCAAAGGAGAGAAAAAGAGAGATGCGGGGAAAAGGGATCAAGTCACTTTTTCTAGATTGTCAGAAGACGTTTTTAAAGCGTGTTTCTCAACGTTAAAGGAAAACATCAAGCTTTGTTCATGGGTAAAACTTCTCTGCTTAAGATCATTGTAGTCATGGTTTGAAGTCTGGCTGCTTCCCAGCTACTCACTCAAAGATGTAACATGGAACTCTATTTCTCTCATTAGCTAAAAGAAAAATGCAGAGTCTGGAAGAATTAAGAAAGAGAATTCAGTGACTTGGACCCTGAGTTAACAACTAATCCTTGAGTTACAATGGGAGGAGGAGGCCTCCTTAAAGGATCCTTTTACATTGGCCCCTTAAAAATCCATAGGGGGACCATTTTAACCAAAAACTGGGAGGAGGTAGCTGTAAATCTCATTAGGGGAGCCCTGATTTTTATCTCACAATTTGAATACTGCTGCCAACTGGCCAGAGTTTGTGGGGGGAAGAGGCAAGAAAATGCTAGCTTGCTCCTGAATTTTTAATAGGGGCTTGATCTGCTGAACTCAACAGATGAATCTGTTTAGGAGAAGAAGCTAAACATTATCACTTCAATATTGATGCAGATCAGATTGCTGTTAGAGAAACTACTGAAAGGACTAGTTCAAATCAAGTACCTTAGGAAAGCATTGTTTGCTTCCACTGAGCATCCAAGGTAAAGCCTTAACAATGAGGAATCCAGTTAATGGACACTAGTATAACCACATTCCCTATATGCAAGTTCTAGGGATCCATGGGAACATCCCAGCAGACAAATGACTGCTGCTTTTCAATAGCTGCTATAGAAATAATAGTCCTAACAACCCTGTATATGTGTTATATATTTATCTTCATTCCTACCACTGCATGGTTTTTCCTGCCCAAGCTGAAGCCTGAACTTTGCCCCCATATTGATTAGACAATACAAAGAGTCTGATTTCACTAAAAGGATGTGCTCTGGTAGGTTCCATTGAGAGAGAAAGTAAACAATGCCAAGATGAATATTGACTTTGATTGCCATTGTTTGCTTTATCATTGTAGCCAACACTCATATAAGAATTTTTCAAATGTGTATTTCTCATACCGATCCATAAGGAACTGTCTGCTTTTCAAATTAATTGCATTTCAGATAAGTAACCAGCTTCTGGTTTCGGGGGGTCAGAGGTGGCCCTTCCAACCTTGGAGTGAATTCCTGTCTTCTGAGCAACACGTCTGTTCAGTGAACCTATGACATTATTTCTTATGCACATGTTTTGCACAGTTCCTGAATGAGCGATTAATGTGAAGGATACAGTATGAGTGCATGATTATGGACAGCCGTTAGTCCTTGATTTAGCAGACAGTGCATCAATTGTTACATAGAAGACTTGATCTCATAAGAAAAGATTTTAGTTCCGTTTCCTCAGCCAAAGAGTTCAGAATTAATGTTTCTTTTCTTGTTCCCTCAGGCAACTAAAATCTGGTGCAAGTCACTATCAGTGTTTCAAGGGCATTGTTTCCCTGTACCCAAAAATGCTGAACTAATTTTAGAAAGTCTATCAGGATTTCCATTAGTCAGCAAATGATGCCACAAGTGTCATATCATTGGTTCCATATAACTATATTCAGTGGGGTGTTCATAAGACTGCTTAATGGAGACTGGTTAATTTGTAATATTTTTTAACTAAGTGTTTCTTCATCTTAAAATTAAGATTGAAAGTGGATAGGAGTCTTGAATATGATACTAAAATAGTATTAATATGTGTTTATATTTTTGACAACACATTTCAATTATTCAGGACTGACAAATCTTATCAAAGGATTGTGTTGGATTAATTATAAGCTTGTAATCATCCCCAATATCAGGATGGTTACTCAGAGGAAAATCCAGTTCAGTTCACTAGAGTGTAAAGGGTGCATGGAAGTAAAGCCTTGTTAGGTGAAGAAAGAATTTGCTTATGTATATAGGATGGTAGGTCTCTGTAATTTCTGCTCACATTTTGCACCTTGTTGAAAGCAGCAGCCTTCCACTTTACTAAAAGGATCTTCAATAAGACATTAAACAAGTTGTGATGAACACAGGTTTCTTCTTTTGGCTTTGACCAAGAAAGTTTGGTTGGCCAAGGGTACCCCAGAAACTTCCCGTTTCATTCTTTCATTTAAAAGAACATCCTAGACAACCCTTGAGAAGAATACTCTCCTGATCACACACAAAGCCTTTTGAGAGAGAATAAAAAAAGTCAAATTATTTGGGAAAGATCATGGGACGCCTGTGTAAACATGTATTAATACTGAATATACATGATTATTGATACCTTGTGGACATTCTGTATCGCTACCCATAGGAGCGTGTTAAAGAAGTAAAGGAATATTATGTATACAAAATGTTATGATCATCTCAGTTAAGATGAACACCTATTTTATGTATAGCCATTTCTACCACACCTCTGGGAATCAAAGGATACGCTCTGAAGCATAAACAACTTGCCCATCTCCCACTCATTTGTCCAATGTACAGTAGGACCAAACTACACATTACTTTAGAAAGTTGGCTAGCAGATACATATATTTTTCTTCCTTTCGTGTACTCTAAAATAAAGTACATGCTGGGGATCCAATACAAACTGAAATAGAGGTGATTGTGTTACAATCCTCTATCAATACTGTGGTCCCAATCTTGATCAGATTTCCTGAGAGTGCAAAGTAGTGATGTTGTCTTGAGCAGCAGATTGCTTTGTGACAATGTACCTTTTTCTTATCACAGCAGGAAACAATAGGCTACAACACTCCTACCCCATGTTTGGATCCCAATTTGGGCTGATTTTCCTACATATATTCTAGAACAAAAAGACAAAAAAAAAATGACACGGATGCTAGCTACTCTTTAGAACTATTGTGTCGTTTGGCCCTTAGAACGCCTTTTTTGTGAGAGGGCCTGTCAGTAGTGGCTGGAGGCTTTCATGTTAGTGAGGCTAACCTTGTTCCCTCATAAATATTTGCTTGACCATCCCTCATTGTATTTTGTCTGTTATCTGTCTTCTAAGATAAATTCTTACCCTGCAGTATTCATCAATAGGCCTTAGTCTCTTCACAGCTACATCTCGAATGTGACTTCTTCGGAACAGGATTTTACCTGGGGGAAAAAGAAGATGAAGAGACTGAGTGTGACACAAACTGTTTGCCCATTTAATTCTCTCTTTACTTCTGCCTTTGAAGAAACCGTACTTTGAAACAATGCAGAAAAGGAGACCTCTTCAAAATGTTAGAGGACTGTAGATATTGCAAATGTTCACACTCTTCTGACCTGGTTCTGTGCAACCAACAAAAAAACAATCAAGGGATGAATCTGAAACTGGTTAGTAAAACCAAATGGACACATTTTCTAGCCAGGATATAAAACTGACCAGAAAAAAGTCAGGATTTACAGTCTTGTTGTAACCACTTTTGTAATTGTTACGTGTCCTCAAGTCATTTCCAACTTACAGTGACCCTAAAGTGAGCCTATCACAAGGTTTTCTGGGGGTTGAGAGTGTACGTCATGCCCAAGGTCCCCCAGTAGGTTTACATGGCTGAGTGCAGAGTCACTCCTTCGTCTCCATGATCATAGTCCAATGCTCAAACCACACTGTACCATGCTGGCTCATAACCACATTTATTCAGAACTAAAGTTGCAATTCCCTTACACGGTCCTGTGGGCAATTTATAGTAAAAAGAGGACTTTAAACACAGAGCCACTCCCCAAAGAGTGAAAATGGTACTGAGGCCATTTCTGCACTAGACTTTTAGAGCACTATTATTCCACTTGCAACATCTTATGGAATCTTGGGGTTTGCAGTTGGCCTCTCCCAAAACTGCAAACTACAGGATTCCATAGGATGTTGAACGTGGAATAAAAGCACTATAAAAGTCTAGTGCAGAAATGGCTTGAGAAGGATCTGGAGCAAGAGATATATGGGGCAATTGTGGTGGTACGAGGTCAACAAAGGAGGAGAGACAACACTGTTCACTCTGCTATGTTGAATTCATTGTATAGAAGGAACATGGGGAGATGCACTTAAAAAATATGCTAGGTGCCCTAATACAAGTATAGCCAATGGCAATCCCACAATTAGCTTAACACGATCAGCAACTGACAATATTAAGAGACTCCCTTTTAAAGTTAGTTTAAGTTAGTGGAAGTTGCCCACATTGCAGGGAATGTATTTTCACTGAAAGACCTTAAGACCAAGAATACTTAAAGCAACAAAAAGATGCCTCTGAGCATACCCAAACTGCTTTCTTCCTTCCCACTGAGTAACCAGGTACTCTTTCACAATACACATTTATAGCACTATAATCCCACTTTAATCGCTATTGCTGCATCCTAGGGAATCCTGGGTTTAATTGGTTGGTGAAGCAGTGGAGCACTCTGGCTGAGGATTCCAAATAGTTCTCTCTGAACTGCAAACTCCAGCACTTCATAGGATAGGACCATGGCAGATGAAATGGGATTTTGTTGTTGCTGTCTGCCTTCAAGTTGTTTCTGGCCTACGCTAACCCTAAGGGACTCTATCATGGGGTTTTCTTGGCAAGATTTATTCAGAGGAGATTTTCCTTTGCCTTCCTATGAGGCTGAGAAAGTGTGACTTGCCCAAGGTCATCCAGTGGATTTCCATGACTGACCGTGATTTGAACCCTGGTCTCCAGCATCATAGTCCAACACTCAAACCACTTCACCAGCTAACATGTAGTATGGAAGGGCCCCAGAACACAAACCTGGGGCACCCCAGTAAACTGATGCAGTTCTAATTCTCTTACATAAAATTGCATTAACTTCTCTGTATATCTCTTTGCATGCAGCATCCTTACAATCACCTTGATCGCATCCCTGAAGTACAACAATGGGCTGCGTAGGAAATTACCCAGGCTGGACACAGCTATTTTCTGTGAATCCAAGTCTTCCTGCCAAATATTGGTTGATGTTGGCTGCTTTTGCAAGACCCATTCCTTGTTCCCAGGATAGAAGGATGGTTTCTGGGCCCTCAAAAGCTGATCAGTGCTCACAGGATGTCAGTTTAATAGGAATTGGCACCATTATATCTTACAGAATTAAGTGGCAGCCAATGTAATTTCCTCTAGTGTAGTATAGTTCTTCAGAGCTAAAAAACCCCAAAACACCTAGGTTGTTTGTTCATGGACAAGAACATTTACTCAAGGGCAGGAATATTTCTCCAGCAGTTATCCTGACTCTAGGCATCTCAGGGAAAGAGAAGCCTAGCAACAAAAAAGTAAAAACCAGAAAGAAAACAGCTACAGCTCAAGACGTTTTGTGGGCCTAAGGCAGATTAACAAATGTTGCTGCCTACTGAAAGTTAGTCTGCTTATTTTGGCACAGGCAAAAAATATACTTGAAAATGTATTTTCATCTCTAGCAGTGAAAATACAATCATAACAACTTAAATAACTAATCATTTGGTGCCCTTTCATGACAACTCAAATTTGCTTCCTGCGGTGATCACCTCATGCTGTCTAACAGTAGGGTTGGCCCTCTGGGCTATTTGGCTACTAGGCAAGGTGAGTATAGGGAACTTCACAATCCTCCCTTCCAAAATAGGAGCCTACTCAGCAATTGGACCTGCTTCCTATCACCATAGGAACATATACATACTACTTTCCTGCCATTCCTTGGGCAATTTCAGGGCTCTGTTTCCATTCATACTCTGCTATACAGACACAAGCAACCTAGAAAATATGGCAGCAACATGGCATACGGCATGGTTTTGCCAGCAGTATGGCACTACCAGGAATTGGCAAGCCTTAACTAGGGGCAAAAATCCTTCCTTGACAAAAGGCCTTGTAAAAGAATAAAGACATCCTTATTTTAGGCTTGTTTCAGCTAATACGGAAGAATAAAACATCCTCTCTTAAATGCTACAGTCCAGCTTGCCAGAGTTCTGGAAGTTTTATAAATGTGACGTAAAAAACGGTTTCTCTGGTTTCTCCACTTCCAATCCAAGCCACAAACTGAAAGCCAGACTAGTGGTAACCATATTTTAGAAAGTTTAAAGCAACCAAAGGCATGGAACACATGAAAGATCTCCTGAAATTGTAATTCATCTTTCCTAAATAGATAGTTTACATGGAGGGCTGGTTGCTGCCAACAGCTTCAAAGTACTATAATAAATATGAGTCTTGAACATGAGAAACAAGGTAAGTATAATGTTATGTACAGAGCAGAGTAAAAAACAGTAATTTTTTTTTAAAGGGAGAAGTGAGATCGTAGGATATGTTATACAACTTCATTAACTCCTGAAATGGCGTTTAAAACGATATACGTGATAATAATACTGTGAAATACCTCTGGAATCAGACACCAGGAGGTTCTTTGCAGAACTCATGCAAAAGAGATACTCTGGTCATATTACAAAACAAGTATTATGATTGTTTTAAGCCTGTCATGTAACTATTTCCCCCTAACAGCTTGATCTTAATATTATTTAGAAACAAATCCTCTGGTTTTAATAGAATTTACTTCTAAGCCTGTGGATAATTGCAAACTAAAGGAACTGTCTAATTTTGCATATTGACTTTTTTGAGTAATTACATATACTTGTAGAATGCAACTATCAATTCTTCCACTAGAAAGAGAGTACCGTATTTCTAGTGATATTTTGATATCTGAGAAGCATTTCCTCAGTAGCATCCCTATAATTACTCCTAGCCTTCCAGGGCAAGTCAGAGTATTTACATAATTAAAGAAGTAATGCAATGCATACCCAAAAAGATTTACTTTGGATGGAGAAGGTAGAGTTTGAGATAATTTAAGAGTCAGTCAATAATAATGCATGCAAATTAAGCTAAGGTTATGATGTTTCAGAAAGAACTCTGTTTAAGGTTTTAGGAAAAGTACTGAAAACTAAAGACTATACAGTCATAGTGCAATGTAGAGTCAATTTATTTTGTCCTCAGTTTCACAAATATTACAAACTGCTGTTCAGTTTTCAGAGCAGCCCACCATAGAGCTCAGGTAATTTTCTCTCTGTGGAGCTGGGTCATTCCCCATAAATGGCTTACTACCTGATGGCCACTAGTACATGGAAAATTTAAAGTGCTCTCCATATGGATATCTGAAGCCCTCAATCATAGAATCATAGAATCATAGAAATGTAGAGTTGGAAGAGACCACACGGGCCATCCAGTCCAACTCCCTGTCATGCAGGAACACCCTCAAAGCACTCCCGACAGATGGCCATCAAGCCTCTGCTTAAAAACCTCCAAGGTAGGAGACTCCACTACTCTCCGAGACAGCAGATTCCACTGCCGGACAGCCCTGACTGTCAGGAAGTTCTTCCTGAGGTTCAGGTGGAATCTCCTTTCCTGCAGCTTGAATCCATTGCTCCTTGTCCTGGTTTCTGGAGCAGCAGAAAACAAGCCCCCTCCTTCCTCTACGTGGCATCCCTTCAAATATTTAAACATGGCTATCATGTCCCCTCTTAACCTCCTTTTCTGCAGACTAAACATACCCAGCTCTCTCAGTCTATCCTCATAGGGCATGTTTTCCAGGCCTCTCACCATTTTGGTCACCCTCCTCTGGACTTGCTCCAGCTTGTCAATATCCTTCTTGAATTGGGGTGCCCAGAACTGGACACAGTATTCAAGATGGGGTCTAACCAAAGCAGAGTAGAGTGGTACCAGTACCTCCCTCGATCTAGACACCATACTCCTGTTGATGCAGCCGAGAATTGCATTGGCTTTCTTGGCTGCCGCATCACACTGCTGACTCATGTTCAGCTTGTGGTCTATGAAGACTCCTAGATCCCTTTCACACGTACTGCTATCCAGCCACGTGTCCCCCATCCTATATTTCTGTATTCCATTATTTCTGCCTAAGTGTAGGACCTTACATTTCTCTCTGTTGAATTTCATTTTGTTCGCCCTGGCCCAGCTCTCCAATCTATCCAGGTCATTTTGAATTTTGATCCTGTCTTCTGGCGTATTAGCAACCCCTCCCAATTTGGTGTCATCTGCAAATTTGATGAGCATGCCCTCTATTCCTTCATCTAAGTCATTGATAAAAATATTGAACAGCACTGGGCCCAGGACAGAACCTTGTGGCACCCCACTAGTCACTTCTCTCCAGGATGAAAAGCAGCCATCCATGATCACCCTTTGGGTTCGGTCGGTCAACCAATTACATATCCAATTAACAGTAGCCCTGTCTAGCCCACATTTTACTAGCTTCGATGCAAGAATGTCATGGAAATGAAAGAGGTGATTATATGAGGTGAGGGGAAAGCACAGCATTTTTATCAATGTCTTAGATGACAAGGCAAAGGGAACTTATCAAGTTTACAAATGACACAAAACTAACACTTTAGTAGATAGGAAAGAATTCAAAATGACCTAGATAAACTGGGAAATTGGGCAGAAATTGATAAAACGAAATTAAACAGATTCAAATACAAAATTCTACAATTAGGGCACAAAAAACAGAGGCACAGGTATACAATGGGGGATATATGGCTCAGTAGTACTATACGTGAAAAGAACTATGGGGTTGTTGATCATAAACTGAACATGAACCAGGACTGTGATGCTGCAGCAGCAAAAGAATTGAATGTTATTTTAGCCTGCATTAATAGCCACATAGCTTCCAAGCTGACAGAAGTAATAGCCCCACTATGTTCTGCCATGGTCAAGCTACATCTAGAGTACTGCATTCAGTTCTGTGTGCCTCATTTTAAGAAAGGTATAGACAAGTTAGAGCAGGTTCACAGAAGGGCAAGAAAGATGATAAGAGGTATGGAGAGCAAAAGGAAATGTTGAAGGAGGTGGGCATATTCAGCTTGATAAAGAGAAGAGAGGTGGTAGGATCACATGCTTTAAATACCTCAAGCGCTGTCACAGAGAGCAGGAGACAGGCCTGTTCTCTGCTGCCTCAGAGAGTAGGACCAGGTTTAATTGGTTTGAAGTTACAGGAGAGTAGATTTTGACTGAACATTAGAAGGAACTTCTTTCCAGAAAGAGTGGTTCAGCAATGGAATCAATTGCCTAGAGAGATGGTAAGACCCCTCTCTCTGGATGTCTTCAAAATGGGGATTGGCAGCTATCAGCTGAGGATGTTTAAGTTGGAAATCCTGCTTCGATGGCCCATGAGGCCCCTTCCAATTCTATGGTTTTATGACTTTATGGCAATTTCCGCACTGGACTGTTATAGCGCTATTATTCCACTTGCAACATCCTATGGAATCCTGGGGTTTGCAGTTTCGAGAGGGGACAGGTGGCCCCTCCCAAAACTGCAAACCCCAGGATTCCATAGGATGTTGCAAGTGGAATAATAGCGCTATAACAGTCTAGTGTGGAAATGGTCTATGACACTATGAGAGAAGGAAGGCTGATTGTAAAGTTCTTATGTATAAATCAATGAAAGAGAGGATCAGGGAGGAATTGTTAAACGGGTGCAAGAGCTAAGTCCTACTGGAACTTTTCAGGAGAGGAGCTGAATAAATAAATAGAATCATAGAATCATAGAAATGTAGAGTTGGAAGAAACCACATGGGCCATCCAGTCCAACCCCCTGCCATGCAGGAACACCCTCAAAGCACTCCTGACAGATGGCCATCCAGCCTCTGCTTAAAAACCTCCAAAGATAGTTGTTGCCCAGTCTTTCCTTGCTTCAGCAATAGTCTTTTTCTTCCACTGTATACTCTTTTCCTTCCTTCCCTCCTCCCATCTGTCTCTCTACACACACATTCATGAACACTTGCTGCAAAATCTCCCCTATTTTGAAGTTGTTTGAAATATATCTAATGGATATGATGTCTTCCACTCACAGAATCTGCTTAGTGGCTTTTTAAGTGTACAGATATGGGGCTTTTGTGTACAATCCCTTTATTCTGAAGAAAGCATGAGCTATTGTTTAAAGATTTACTGAAGGCCCAGAATACTGAATAAATCCATTTACCGCCAAAACATTTATGATAATTTGTACTGACCCATCTTCAGGAAGGGATTTCTGGCACAACTCAAATAATCTTACTAGTTGAATTCATCTTAAAGCCCTCATTCAATCATTAGATCCCTCCTGGTTTAAGACAAAACAAAACAAAGCTTTTGCTCCTGACATCGCTATAGGCATACAAGGGGGATTGAATAAATGAAACTTTTAAAAAATTGAAGTATCCTTCCCTTTCCTATTTTCAAAGGAAAGTTCTTTCTCCCCTTATCTGTATTCATTATTTTTAGGCAGAGATATATAACTGGAATGGAGGAATAAACATCCTTTATTCTTCTCACCATGAAATTCCTCCCAGCTCTCTGCAGGAGAATGAACACTTGAGCCTCTGTTACATACAATAAAACTTGCAAACAGCCATGACAGCCAGCCTGTTTGAAGCCACTTGGCCATCAACAAGAGGGAACCAGAGGTTGGGCAGACACAAGAGAGTGTTTTGTGGGCAGAATGGCAGTTTTATCTTTCTCATCAAAGCATGACCAACAAGCCAACAAGTTGTACAGCTAAGTAATTTATACTAACTAAAAGGTACACTTCACAGACTGCCTTTTTTGCAGTTTTGCAGAAGTTCAATGACACCAGCAAATCTGCAACTCTCCCTAAACTCCTGCTGCGTATTTGCCAGTTAAACCTTGGAGCCTATTTCTCAGGGAATAAGAAGTTAACTGGCAAAAGAAGAATGTTGTAATGGAAGGACAGAGCACATGTACTGAATGAACATCATGCCATGTTTAGGTCCCGATGTCTCCATGTAGGGCTGGCAATAAACCTGGGGATTGCTCCCACCTAGTGCAGGCTAACCTCCTACGACCTGGAGCCCACTAAATATAACAAATTACAACTCCTACCACCTCAGTCAGAATAGGCAAATTCTTACTGGGGATAATGGGAGTTTTAGTCTAACATCTCTAGAAGGAGGGCCTATTTGGTGTAATGGTTTGAGTGCTGGACTAGGACTTTGGTAGACCTGCTCACTCATGCAAACCCTCTGGGTGATCCTGGGCAAGTAACACTCTCTCAGCCTCAGAGAAAGGCAATATCAAACACTCTCTGAACAAACTTTGAAAAAAAAACATGACAGGTGACTTGAAGGCATACAACAAATCTAAAAGGTCTAAGATTGGGAAGACTGGTATAGATATGGCTCCTCTGCCTTTTCTCATGAAAGGTTACTCTGAAGGATATTCCTACCTAATCTCTAAAACCAAGAAAATGAAGCATTTCCCTGGAAAGAAACTTAAGCTAACAGAAAACAATCTGTCACAGAAACCAAGTACTCCAAATGCTTCTGTCACAATAAGCATCCCTGTGCCCCATGGAACTGCTGCATTTCAACAGCCTTTCTCCAATGAAAGCAAAAGCACTAAAGAAGATTATTCCAGGATTGCTGTTCTGGCCAATTACTTCCTCTTGTCTTGAAAGGAAAAGTGTCCTAAGCAAAAGTGACAGTTGGATTTTCTCCTGTTTAGTTCAATGATAATGTGATCTTTCACTTGACAGGAAAGGATACACCAGATAAACATCATTTTCTTTCCTTCTTTTTTTTTAAAAGGCAAATGATAAATAACACTAAAACAGTATAGGTGTGAATATGTTTTTGGATCTAGGTAACTGCATCTGAATCCACAGAGCTGAAGGCAGCCAAACTGGACAGGATGCTAGAAAAACACTAGCCCAAACAAGCTGTCCCTTCTTTCCAAGCAGAGCCAAAGAGAAGCAACAACTCCTCAAATACTGCCTGCCTTTGTTTCCTTGGGCTCCTGCTCTATGCAAGGCTGGTCATAGTTTACAGAATCCTGACACCAGGAACCTCATATAACCCTCAAAGCGTGGTCAGCATCGAAGACTTGTGGTCTCTAGCTCTGACTCCCTGGTGATGGATAGATGCCACCATCTTCACAAGGCACATTAAGTTAAACACTCTCCCTTCTGTCCACACCTGAAGGATATATGGTACTATATCGATCAGAGAGCCTGCTTGAAGATATACCCCCCTACCTTGTTTTAAAAGCAAACTTATTTTTAAAAAGTAGGAGGTAGGCTACCCAAGTAGCACCAGCCAAAGTAAGGGCCAATCTTTCAAAATAAATTCATGCTTTAAATATGTCACAAAACTTAAAAGCATCTGCTGTGACTGTTAAAGGCATGCTTGAATCATGTAAAAAAATCTGAAAGTAGCCCATGTGTGGAACAAAGAAATTTCATAAGGAGATTAGAGTGAGAAACAAAGGAGATACAATTCATTAGGAAGGTCCAGGGTTGAAATGGGATAAGTGAGTCTTACCATTCTGCATGTGTGAATTGGTATATGCACTGCCAGGATGTTTGTGTTATCAGCAACAGTTTGTGAATGGCCAGTGTTAAGAGTGACAATGTACTTTCTGCATTTAATTGGCTACCTGTTTGTTTCGGGGCACAATTCAAAGAGCCAATCATGACCTATAAAGCCCTGTATGGTTTAAGTCTGGACTATTTGAAAGACTGTGTTGCCCTATACGAACCTGCCAGGGCTTGAAGACCCTCAGAGGAAGGCTTTCTCTGTGTCCCTCTATCGTCCCAGACTCACCTGGTGAGGACACGGGAGAGTCTTCTCAGTGGCTGCTCTGACCCTCTGGAACTCCCTTCCTTGGGGAGCTAGGCTGCCCCCCTCCTTGCTATCCTTTCACCAGTGGGCAAAAACATTCTTATTTAAGCAGGCTTTTAATAAGTAAGCAGGTGGGCTTTCAATTTATCAAAGATTTTTTAAAAAAAGATTTTGTAGTTTCTGTAATTTTATACATCTGCTAAAGTTTTTAATTGTTTTAAAGGCTCGATTAATGTTTTTAACTTTTTGGAAGCTGCCTAGGTTTCCACTTTGGGAGAAAGGCAGCATATAAATATGATAAATAATTCAACAAATAAATAATTCCCTTCTGACCACACTATTTTCATTCTTACCCTCAACTATGTACTGTCTGTCTGTACACACATACTTCTGAAATTCTTCATGCAGGTTGTGTGAGACAATTTTTCCACACATGTGATGAAGTACCTTGTTGTTGCTGTTGTTGTGTGTCTTCAAGCTGTTTCTGACTTACAGTGACCCAAAGGTGAACCTATCACGGGTTTTTTCAGGGGTTGACAGTGTGTGACATGCCCAAGGTCAGGCAGTCGATTCCCATGGCCAAGTGGGTATCTCCAGGATAGTAGTCCAATGATCAAACCCACTATACCAAACCACTATACGACACTGGTTCTCTGATGAAGTAGCTTGCATTCCGCAACAGTGGATGCTACGATAAACGTGTTAATCTTTAAGGAGCTATGAGATGTTTTTGCTGCAACAGACTACCATGCTAGAGATTTTGCTTCCATGTATGATATTTTGGGCTAGGGCCCTTCTGCTAGAGGAAAGGTGAGATATAAATAAAATAATAAATAAAACAAAATAGCATGGCATCATCCTGTGGAATCATGGGCTTTGCAGTTTGGTGCGGCACTAGACCTCTCTGTCTGAGAATTCTAAAGACCTTCCTCTAAACTGAAAATCCCAGGATTCCATAAGATGGAACCATGGCATTAAAGTGGACTCATAGTGCTATAATTGTGTAATTTTATAATTGTGCCATGATAATGAGGTGATCCTGAGTGTTATGCTGTGTAATGTTTGTTGTTGTAGTGGTATATGGGTGTGGGTGTTCTCTCAAACACCACAATCATTTTTGGACTCTCCTGGTGAGGAAGGGATGAGGTTATGGAGGTTGTCATGATGAATTTCCTTGACTTGAAAATGTACCACTGCTGACCCCAGACACTGATCAGACATTGTTACAATCCAATTGGCACCCCATATCTGCAGGTCACCATCTTCACTCCTACTGGTTTGCAATAAAAATGTCATATGGTTGAAAGCTAAAATAACAAGCATGTCCCATATATAATGTGGGTAGATATGAACAAAGGATCCACATAATGAAAAATTAACAGAGGATAACATCTTTTGAAGAAAAGTCCTGTAGTGGAACGAGACACTGTGCTTTTCATTCCAAATGATGCCTGTAGTTTAATGCAATTGCTGTTTTAAAATATCATCTCAAGAATCTTTTTTTTTTTAAAAAAAGGATTCTGCTGCACTCTTTTAACTGGAACAAAACTGGCTTGCAGCCAATGCCAATCATACAGCACAAAATAAAGCAAGAAAGGCTGCTAATATAATTATCTTCTTATTGCTATTTCAGGAGACGCAGATGGGGCTGGTAAGAGGATCCCTTATTCCATAATTTATGAGTACATGTGTCTCAGACAATTTCCACTTGGGATATTAATTGCATCCTGTCCATTTTGAAGAAAATCCCCTCATGTTTTTATTTAGAACTAGTATCTTAAACAGAATGATCATCTCAATTACTTCAGGTTGAAATCCTAAGAAAACCTACTTTCTCCTTTATTTATTTTTTATTTATATTTTTTTGTATTTTAATACCACTTTGCATTTTAAAAAAACTCAGTTTATAACAAATCCAATAAAACAAACAGGTTAAAAATAATGAAACAATAAAAATGATAACATCCATTTTAAAAGTTTCATTACAAACAGTAACAATTTACGAAGAAATTCCTTTCTCCATGTTGCTATGTTCTGTCATTATAAATTCCTTAGGCTGCATCCCATACATCAAAGGCAGGCAAAATACTGTTGGACTGCAACACATGTTAGTCCTTGCTAGCATAGCCAGTGGTGGGGAACGCTGGGAGTTGTAATCCAGCATCCTCTGGGGAACTACACTCGCCGCCATATTAATACTTGTGGTAAGATGATTGGGTAGCACTTACTTCCAAGTAAACCTACATGAGATAATTCTTCTGCATGCTTCCAGATCTCAGTTCCTCCCACAACTGTAGGTGTAAGCTCAGTGCAAAACAAGAGACTTTGATGGACCAGTTATCATGAAGAAGTGAAACTATAGCCTCTAGTTTTGCTTATAGTTGCTCTGTCACCATCTTGAATCTGCCACTATCTTTAGAACCGCATCTGTCAGAAAATAAAATCCTTGGTTTGTCTGGCCTCATTACCCCACCAGCCTCCTTCCAGACATTCAGTTTTAGGTGGCTTTTCATTACAACACAAATTCCATCCAAGCTCACAAGGATATAATAAAACTGGGGGGGGAACCCGAGGAGCAATCATCATGGAAAAATTAGGTAGGGATATACTGAATTCCATTATCATATAAATAGAAAGAGTGCAGCCTCTAAACAGCATGTCTGTGAATAGCAGTGGAGTCTAAATATTGAGCCTCCATTAAGAATTAAATGGAAAGATCTGACTCAAGCTATTTCTACACTACACTGTTATAGTGCTATTATTCTACTTTTAACATCCTGTGGAATTCTGGGATTTGTAGTTTCCTGATGCCAAAGAGCCCTCTGGCTGAAAATTCTAAATGCTCCTCTCTAAATTACAAACCTCAGGATTCCATAGGACGTTGAAAGTGGAACAATAGCACAATAACAGAATAGTGCAGAAATGGCCTAAGACTACTATAAAAAATACTATTAGCTTGTTTCAGTGTCCCTCTTTGGGCAAATCACATTCTTGTTTTGCTTTACTTTACAGTTAAGGAAATCTTTTGTCTTCTCTGTTGTGATATTGCTGCCTCTGGTAGCTGAGAAACCTTCTGGTGAAAGTTCTCTCTAAAATTCCAAGGAGACTGACTACTATTACTGCATGTCCTTGCATATGAACGCACTGCCAGGACAGTTGTTGCCATTTGTTTTATTTTAAATATATATTAAGTCCCTCCTGTTTAACCATTTAAGAATGTGCTTTGTGTGATGAATTTACTATATCAGCCCACTGGAAATCCAACACATGGAGATTTTTAATAAAAACAAGCACTTCCAAATCTTCATGTGTGTGTGAGAGAGAGAGTCTGACAGTCACCTATTGACCTTTGGCAACCCCATGAATTTCATAGGCTTTTCTTACACAAGGAATACACAGAGATGGTTTTGCCAATTCCCTCCTCTGAAATGAAGCCTAAAGCACCTAGTATTCATTGGTGGTCTCTCATCCAACTATTAAACAGTGCTGACCCTGCTTAGCTTCCAAGATTAGACAGGATCTGGTACCTTTAGGGTATTCAGGTCCCACAAAAGCTTCAAAAAAAGAGGTTTAAAGGAGTTTAGTAGGTTGAAATTACTAAAGAAAGATGAATATTTAACTGGCATACAAATATTGGCTCTTAATCACTGTTGAAAGCTGTTGATACAGACAAAGTGATTTCTTTTTAAATGTAGTAGTTCTTCCAAACAGGTGTTTAAAATGTGAAGAACTGGAGTAACAATTCTTTAGCAAAGCTTTAAAAAAACATCTTTGTCTTATCAAAAGCTACAATATGACTTAATCAAAGATTGGCTTGCTGAAATTTCAGATCCAGCCTTGATCTAGACATTAAATTGCACAGAAGTTTTTCTATCATTCTCAAAAAGCAGCAGGCATCACGGTGATACATTACAGCTGTAGCATTTTTGCTCCCAAAATATTTTTGCTGGGTTTCCCCATGGACCTCTCCACAATTAATGTTTTGAACACTAATTTTGTCACAGCTTCAGTATCACTAAAATTCCTGATGTAGACAAGCTCTGGAGGGTCTCAATCCCACCCTCCTTCACTTACAAGGCTTATGTTGTCCCTGGACCATCTCTCAAAATGGGAGTCACTAAAAATTGCTCCTTGAGCCAGGTATCTTAACAAGAATCAGTTTATTACTGGAGTCGCCTCGTCTGGGATCTTTTGCAAGCACAAAGGGGTTACTGATGGCCACCCTGTCAGCTTGGCACTAACGGTTGTGGAAAAGAACTCCACCAAAGAACCTGCTTAAAGGCCTAGGCTGGGCACAGTTCTAAGGCTTCTTGGAATCAACAGGAATTTGTTTCCTTAGCTGAGTTGTTTTCAGTCCCACCTTACCCTCCTCACTCCATCACTGGCCACAGCCCCACACCATAGTGATTTTACACAGATGTGGAAAGCAGGAAATGAGACCCAACTAGAATTCTGAGAAGGAATACTACTAATAATAAGCTTTATGCAGTACAATCCCAAGCATATTTACTCCTTACTGAATCCCATTAAGTTCAGTGTGACTTATTCCCTATTAAGCATGTTTGGTGTTATAGACACTGAAGTCCTTTAACTATCCATATTATGAGCCTATATCCTACAACCCTGTCTGCAACCAGCTGATGTTGCTTTTTTTAGGGTGCCAGACTACTGATTTAGAAACTTGGGAACACAGAAAACCACATTTCATTACATTAATGTACTACATTAATTACAATACATTAAACCAATCTACATTAAACCAATCTACTGGTACATGTAGCATAATATTGCCTTCAATTATTTTTCCCAGTTCTCTTTGGATATATGTTGGAAAAGTTACTGTCTCGAACACCAGTTCCCATAAAACTTCTGTTTTCTACATCTTTTCACTGCAACTTCGCTATTGCATTGGTAGCTCTGTGCCTGAATACTTTTATTTCCAGAGCCTTGAAAAATTAGTTTCTGGACAACTCCTACAATTCCCCATCCAGTAGTAACTTTTTAAACCCCTGTTTCTATCACTGAATTGTGACTTTAAAAGTCATGCATGAATATCCATTTCAGTTTTACTTGTGATCACTGAAATATTCTGAATGCATTGATCTCAAAACCGATACTTTTCAAAAACTGGGGAGCAGCGAGGGACATGTGTTTTAAAAGGTTCCATTCATGATTTAATTTAAATAAATCCCTGAAGATACATGGGACCTAAACAAACAAAACAATAAAAGGAGGTTTTACAAAACAGAAACATAATGGAATAGTGAGTAAAAAAAGGTCCACAAGGGTCCCTTTAACACTATACAACTACAGCATTGTGATTCGATTTCAGCTGCCATGACAAAATCCTATGGAATCCTTAAAAGTTTGGTGATGCATTAGAGCTCTCTGACTGAGAATTCTAAATAAACCCTCCCTAAACTACAAATTCTAGGATTCTGTAGGACGCTGCCATGGCATATAAAGTGGAGTCACAGCACTAATAATTGTGTAGTGAGAAAGAGCCCTTGGGTTTCTTTACCCTGCACCCCTAAGGATGAACCAACACTGGTACTTGTGCTGTTAGAGTCCTGGTAGCACTGTGGTTAAATGCCAGTACTGCAGCCAGAAGGTTGCGAGTTTGATCCTGCTGGGCTCCAGGTTGATTCAGCCTCCCATCCTTCCACAGGTTGGTAAAATGAGTACCCAGCTTGTTGGGGGCAATTAGCTTAACATATTGTAAACTGCTTAGAGAGCACTTAGCTGATAACTGGTATAGAAATACAGGTACTATTGTTATGTTGTTCTTGAATCACTGAGACAGACTGAACAGGGAAGGCAGGCAAATTCATTGTAATGGACGGCTGATGATTGGACAGCAGTTGTCCATTTTTGGCATGTTGTGCTTCTGTCCCTTGTCTACTTTTAAGTAAAGATAGAGGCATTGATGAAACAACAGGGGAATTTCTAAATATGTAACAAGCTGTCATAGGTTAGATGAAATAAATCACAAGTGCTGTTTCTTTAAATGTCTGCATTACATTAGCTCGAATGATTGTATGATTCACTTCTGAGTCAGTCTAATGGGTCCTCTTTTAGTTAGAATTGATTCCCATGAGGGCATTTATGAAATTGCACAAACTGTGAGCACAGTTTTCATGATGCTGCTAAACTCCCAGAAGTCCTCATCAGTGCCTATGCTGACAGGGACTGATAGGAACTACGTTGTTGTCCTTTGCCCTTAAGTTGGCTTTGACTTATGGTGACCCTACAAATAAGGGATGTCCAAGAACCCTGCTCAGATCTTGCAAACTCAATCCATGTGTAGGGCAGCCTTGATTGAATCAATCCACCATGTGTAGTGCAGCCTTCCTCTCTTCCTACTGTCCTCCACTTTATTGAGCATTATAATCTGTTAATATGTGTAGTCATTTGGACTGGAAGACAACCAAAAGTGTGTCATAATGGTATATATCTATAAACGTTGTATATGTCATGTCATCTCATGATATGTACAAAATAGGAAAGCCTCAATTTAGAGTTCAGCCTTGATTTGAACACGCCCATTTTTCTTTTGGGCAGTCCATAGTATCTGCAGAACTCTCCCTTAGCAAAACATTTCAAATGAGTTGATACTCCTCCTATCAGCTTTCTTCAGTCTAGATTTCACAGTCATACACAGGAACTGGAAATGCCATTGCTTTTATGATTCTGACTTTGGACTGCACAATTGCCCCCACTGCTATAAAGCCTTTAGGCAACAGTGGTTACTTACTGAAAAGCATAAGCAGTTCTAGAAACTGCATGCTCAGTTGGCCACCTGTCCACTGTCTTTCCAAAATCCTTTTCATTTAACAAGTTTCTTTGGCTTGTAACTGGTTGTGACAGAATGGTGGTACAGGCCTAAATACCCTAGAGACATCACATCCGGTCTGATCTTAGAAGGTTAGCAGGGTCAATCCTGGTTAGTATTTAGATGGGCAACCACCAACAAATACCAAGTGCTATAGTCTATAATCCAGAGGAAGGAACTGGCAAAACCACTTCTGAAGTATTCTTTGCCTTTATCTGTTAGTAAAGGGGAAAGGAAGAAAACATAATAAACAATCATTACAATTTTGGAAGGGAAATGGAGCTTTTTGAAGGGAATGGAATTGCCTATATCTCTAACGGTCCCGGTGGTGGAGTGCACTTATGATGAATAGACTAAGTTTAGACTAATAGACTAAGAACATAGACTAAGTTTAAGAATATAGTATACAGTGGTTTGTTTGTTTAGGTTCATTATGTATTCGGCATTGTGTTACGTGTTTTGTAATATTATATATTGTTTTGTTGTTTAATTATTAATAAAAAATTATTAAAAAATGAAGCATTCTTTGCCTGAGAAAACACTATGAAATTCACAGAGTTGCCATAAGTCAGCAGATGATTTGAAAACACATGCACACATGCACTGAACTTGCATCCCCTTCCCCCCACTGTGTTTTTAATGATTTTATACTGTTTTCAAAATAGTGTTTTTCACAGTATCACTTCTGTAATTGGTTGTCGCCATCATGATCATGATCATGATCATCGTCATCGTCATCATCATATTTTTAATAGTACTTTTAAAAAATCTATGTTGTGAGCTGCCTTGGATCTCATGCTGAAAGAAAGGCAAGATGTAAATAAAACAAAATAACATTATCATTCAGCAACTGATATAAAGGGTCTATAATTGATACCTTTAATTACACTGAGGTCTATATACTTATTTACGAAGTATTATTTGATCTAATTACACATTTTTCCCATACTAAAAGCCAAAATGATGCAGAAGGTGAGGAGAACCAATGCATAATATATCTTGCTGCCACTTTTTGTTTTAAAAAGGCAGAAATGCACAACAGAAAAGATGTCATCACTGCGGTCATACACTTTTTCCTATATTGTTGTAGTAGGCATACTATAGTGATTAAAACTAAAGCAGATGTACAATTTCCTAACAGTAACTGATTTGCTAAACATTAATTTCCTGGTAGGTCTCTAATTTACAACGCTACTGAAAATCTCAAGAGAACACATTTTCCCTCAAATTACTTGTTATTTCACAACATTTCTTACTGTAACTCCTGGGTCTTAAACTTTTATAATATTGGGTAACAATTGAAGGTACCCAAAACTGTGACTAAAAGACTAGGATAACTGATCATCAAACTTGTGAAGACAAGCTTGTGGCTGGGGATTTTTGGTTGTGAAACAATTATGACAAAGGAGGAACATGATGAAGATCTATACAGTCATGAATGGTGTGAAGAGTGAAACAAATTATTCCCTTTCACATGGGTAAAAAAGTCTCTGAAAGTCTCAGCTTTTGTTCCTATAAAAAAACAATTTTATTTTGGAGATTCATGCAATGTTTTCCTCATCGCAAAGTGTTTCCTAGGAAATTCAGGCATTACCAAATATTTTTTATTTCCATTTCCCTGACTGGTTTAAATTAACCCAGTACTTTTACTGGGTTAATTTAAAATGAAATTTTATAGGTTATTTTCTTTTGTGTTTCCTACTCTCAGAGCCAGTAAAGATGGCTGCCAAATAAACACAACTATTGTTTTCAAATGATTCTAATGCTCAATTAGTATATTATTGTTAAAACACTTTAGCACTTTGACTCTAACTCCTGAATAATGATTTAAAAGTGCTCAGTGTAAATTGATGAAAATCAATTTCAGAAATGTTGTATGAGACTGGAGTATACACAAATGTTTGATCAATGGAAGGGGGAAGGGGAAGGATACAAGGGAGGAAGAGGAGGAAAGACTGGCATATATAAAGAGGAAACATTGGATGCAAATCTGTAAATAATCAGGTACAAGTCAAAACAAACAGAACTGAAAACTCTTGATACTTTGAGGCAGTCTGGTTGCTTTGGCAGTTCATCTGTCACCAGAGAGACAATTGCAATCCTAACTGGAAATAAATCACACTAAACACTACAAAACTTACAAGAACATGGGAGGACAGGAGAAAGGACCTTCTTAGCTTTGGCACTCAAGCTGTGGAATGCCTTCCTGCTGGAGGCCTGACTGGCACCAACATTGTTTTCTTTCTGATGTGAATCCAGAACACATTTTTTAAAAAAATTATTTAAAGTTTTCAGGACTAATTTACTTTTAAGTATACGGGTACATGGTTTCAAATTGTTGCAGTTTCAAAAGTAGTTTTAACTGTTGCTATGTTTTGTTTAAAATGTTTTTTTTCTGGTTCAAATTATTTCTGTTTTAACTATACATCATCGTGAGATACTATGATAAAGGGCAGAAGAGAAGTGTTTTAAAAAATAAATATATGATGAATGAATGAATGAATGAATGAATATACTTCTGTGCAAACAGGCACTGGGCTGGGCTGCATGTTCTGTAGTATATAATCATTATTGTCACATATTGTTGAAACAGTCACTGGTACAGATAGTCTTGAAAAATATTAAAACTTATAGTGTGGCCAGACTTTTTTTTGAAGTGCCACTCAGTCCAGAAACCACAAAGAGAAACTACATTTTTCTGACAGAAAAATAAGCTATAGGAAATCTTGGGCTCTTCCATACTCTCCCCCTTTACTATTGCAGCTGTGTGGAGAAGCTAGAAAGTGTCCCCTTTTGATTTACTATACTACAGTACCTTGTAACATTTATTGAACTGAATTGAATTCAATGAATAAAAAGATACATTGTGACATCTTCAGCTGAACTACAGTTTCTTGGGCTATCATTTGCTCTGCTACCCAAGATAAGAGTTAAAAAGGAAAGAACATTGAATCAATGTATATCTAGGCCATCAGCTGAGTGACAAGAACTTGAAGTTTACATTTACCCATGAAATATATTGAGAGCAAAGGAAGCTCAAATGCAGCTTGACGGATGGGGAAACCGGCCCAACTATATTCAATAGCAACAACTTTTTTTGAAAGGTGGCATAAAATTGTACTGCCATCATCACCACCACCACCACCACCACCATCATCATCATCATCATCATCATCATCATCATCATCATCATCATCCTGCCTTTTCCACAGTTTGGGACTCAAGGCAGCTTCCAACAAACATAATTAAACATTCACAGTATACAAAAATTAAAAAACTATTAAACCATTGTAAAAGTAAAACTGGTTAGAAACAAGCTGTTAAAACAACAACAACAACACCAGCACATTTTGTGCCTTCAAATTGCTTGTTGACTTATGGTGACCCCATGAATTTAATAAAGGAATACTCAGAAGTGATTTTGCCAGTGCCTTGTTCTGCAGTATAGCCCACAGCACCTGGCATTTTTGGTAGTTTCCCATGCAAGTACTATAGAGCTGACCCTGCTCAGCTTTCAAGATTAGATGGGATCTGGTGCCTTTGGAGTATTGTGCAAGGCCTGTTTCCCCCAAAAATCAATTCTTGACTGTCTTATGTAATTACTAGTAAATATAGCTCTGACGACATCTCAAAACAAATTTCTAATTTTTTTTTCTATTTGAATACAAACAGATTTCTAATCTTTTTAAAACTTTGCAGGACCATCAGAGATTAAATGCTAGCAAGTTCTGAAGTTTGATTTCATTGAGATAATTCTATCTGTAAATACTATAAAGAGATGAAATAAGTAGAAATTTGTTATATTAGATGAAAAGATACAGAATTTATAGTTAGTGTAGAACCAAACGTTTTTCAGGAGAAAGTCAATGAATGCAATAATGATGAAAGGTTAAGAATGATTGTGTTTAAGATGTTTGATGAGCTTGTTCTGTTTTAAATGTTATAATTTTTATTTTAATAAAAATAAATTTAAGAAATAAATTCTTAAAGAGAGTAGCAGCAACAGCCCAGAATACCTCATTTTACACCTGCTTTTTAACTTGAAACCAAATAACTGCAATGTCAAGTACTATGGTTTATAAATCATGCTACTTCATCAGCTAGTAATTATAATGTTCAAAGTAGTATATCTCCAAACTTCTGCTAAATTCTAGACAATTTTGTCCAGTTCTCTCTCTACTGATATACAACATTTGCTACTTTATGGATTATAACAATCCCAGTCCTGATGACTGAACCAGAGTAGAGAATTCTTGTTGTTTTATGTCTACCATACGTACAACAAAGGAGTATCAATTAATTCCCAAGAACCCACAAACAAAGTACAACATTGAGAAGAACGGTGGTATTAGGGGCCACACTTGCAAAAAATTGCTGGCCCTGGCAAGCTTCATGAACTCCAAAATCACCTTTACTCTTAAGTATGGGTTCTGAAATTAATATTTTGCTGTGGCTTCAGAATGCACACAGTAGCTGCAAACGGAATCACTGCTCAGTTATATCTCATACAACTAACAGATCCTTGCTGGCTACATTAAAATGTTATGATGGTCAAATTAAAGTTAGTGATGGTCACATTTAAGAAGCCTACTTATGTTTACAACTGTCACCACTAGTAATTTTCACTGCCTGAAGGGAAAAAATATAGACCATATTCCAAGTAGCTGCAAATCCCACAAACTATACAGATTACTTGTTTTCTCAGAGCTTGGAAACATTCTTGAAAAAGCTAACACATTACTTTTAACAAAAACTAGTATGTTTCCTGTTACTGGTGAGTGTTAAGTGCTCTTTACTCTTAACAAGAAGTATTTTATTGCTTTTTACCAGTGAGTGGCAACTACTCTTAATCATCAAGAACACATTGGCTGAGTGTTACAGGGGTACAGGAATACTAGGACAAAAACTATGACCATTTCCACACTACACTGTTATAGTGCTATTATTCCACTTTCAACATCCTATGGAATCCTTAGGTTTGCAGTTTAGGGAGGGGCCTTTAGCATTCTCAGCCAAATTGCTCTTGGGCATCACAGGATGTTGAAAGTGGAATAATAGCACTATAACAGTGTAGTATGGAAATGGTCATAGTTTTTGTCCTAGTGTTCCTGTACCCCAGTGATGGAAAAATCTGTGGCCTTCTCAAGATTTCTGTACTACAGCATCCATCATGCTGGCCGGGGAGTTTAACAGTTAAAAAAAGATACAGGCTACCCTCCTCCATACACAGACAGAAATAAAAATCCCACAATATAACTACAGACATTAGAGACTTAGGGGATCACACGAGAAGCCTCTTTTGAGAGGCACTCATGTCCCCTCTGCTTCTCCTCCGCACCAGCTCCGTGCTGGCCAGAAGGAAGTGTGAGCGCTCCACCTCTTCCTTCTTCAGCGCAGCCAGGTACTCTCCCAGGCTGCGCTGGGGGAGGAAGAATGATGGCCGCGCCTTCGGACCTCTGCACGCAAGGCAAATGTGTGTGGGGCCTGAGAAGGACACGTGATCGCGTATCATTTTTTACAACAAGCCAAAAATGATATAATGTGTGATCATTGCCTACTGGCCTCGGGAGCGCGATTGAGAGGACATCATGTGAAACAGTCCTCACAATTGCACGAAGCTCTCAAGACCATTTTGCAACATGACTGGCGTGTGAAAAGGGCCTTAACTTCCATTTTCTTCTTCTAAAAATCATCTTCTAATTTTTTTTTTTCAAAAATACCATGACCAAGGGCCCTTGCACACTACACACTTATAGCTCTATGGTTACACTTTAACTGCCACGTAGTGTTGTGCAGAGAAGCCCCCTGCTAAATGGCTTTAGAAGTATTTGCCCCATTCACAGACTTGTAAGAGGACAGTATCTTCCTTGCAACATTATTTTCAGCTAATTTCATTTCAACTCATTGAAACAAAGAAACCTACTAATCCTAATAATAATTGGCATCGTGAAATATTCCTTCCTACAAATATTTCACATGGGGCTGGCATTTCCAAAAACTGAGTTACTCTATCCACCTAACATACTATCTACTATATAAAAATCAATGTTTATCTGTGCATTTGTCTATTTGTCTGTGCCAGGTAGGCAAAGACCTCATACGATTGGCTGTGTGAGGTAAGAAGACCTCATATGATTGGCTGGTTGTGAAGATTCTATGGAATCCTGGGGTTGGCAATTTGGGGAGGGGCCTTTAGAATTCTCAGCCAGAGAGCTCTTGGGCCTCAGGCTGGTTGCTATGGAGATAAGGCCTACCATCAATAAGGATGGCAGAAAACTTTTGGGAGGCATATATGAGAAAAATTAAAGTGCCATACACAACATAGTTACAAGGTCTTCTCACCTCACACAGTAGATTGCATGGATTGAATATGTGAGGAATCTTAAAGTTGAAATTCAAAACAAAAAATGCTTCCAGAAAAAAAGCCATGGCAAAAATTTTACAGAAAGCAAAAAAAAATCAAAAGCCAGTACATCAACGCTGCCAGAGAACACAGATTGGACTGGGGACTATGAGAAAAGTTACAAGTACTGGAATAGGTCAGTTGCTATGGAGATGAGGCCTTGCAGCAAGGAGGAGGACAGTGTATTCCCCCAGGAACCCAATCTCTGTATGTTAACAACTCTGAATACAGATTGCACTGGAAAATATGGGGAAAAGTTACACGTACTGGAAAAGACAGTTTGGTAAGTTCTTAAGAGGAAAATGAAATCCTGAACAACACTGGGGTAAATGCACAGTTACAAATATAAGCATTAGGTTATGAGTAGTTATATAATTTATTCCAGAAAAAGGCTAAAAAATTGTATAGCATAAAGAATGCTGATAACTTTAAAACAATCAAGTAATGGTCTAAAAGGAAGAAATGGACTTCATAATCAAGGTAAGCAGATATCTCTAAGATTACAATGTGAACATTCAAACATTTTAAAATAACATTCTCATAACCAGAACCAGATGCCTAAATTTAAAATGCAAGATTCAAAAATATTTTGGCTGTGTGTGGCCATAAGTATAGCAGATGTAATATATGGACATAAATCCAACTGTTAATCATAACTAGAGCAGATCCACTAAATTAATAGTAAATTGGTAGATCAACACTTTACATCCTACGATTCTAACAAATGAATTTAGACCTTAGATTCTCTAAGGATTCAGCAGTTTCACAGTCTACCAGGTTTCACCAAGTAGATTTTTGAACCACCAATGATTCAGATTTGATTGAAGAATCTGGCTTATACAAGGCTTCCACATTTAAACTTGTATTGCACAGATCCATTCAAGAGAACATCACAGAGAAAAGTTATTGGGTCAGCACTGTCAATGGATGTGAGTGGCCTGAAAGAAAACACATTATTCTCACTTCTGGTCTTCCTATTAATAAACCAAGAAATAGCAGATGATGAATGGACAATGTTGTGCATTGCACACATGGGCTATAGACATAAATAAAAGTGTAACTTCCTGTTGTTGTTATGTACCTTCAAGCAGTTTCTTATGGCACCCTAAAGTGGAAGGTATTATGGAGTTTTCTGGGGCTGAGAGTGTGTGATACATCTAAGACCACCCAATGGGTTTCCATGGCCGAGTGAGGGATCAAACCCTGGTCTCCAGGGTCATAGTACAACACTCAAACCACTATACCATCCTGGCTCTGAAGAAAGTATAACTAATATCTTATTTATCTCCATAGAGCTTTTCAGTGCTGTTACTTGCCTTAAGCTGACTCTGATTTATGACAGCTCTATTACAAGGTTTTCTTTACAATTCAGATTTTTTGCATTCAGATGAGGTTTGGCATTGTCTTCTTCTTAGGATGAGAAAGTGTGATTTGCTCAAGGTCACCCAGTGGGTTTCCATGGCTAAGCGAGGATTCAAACTCTCAGAATCTTAGTTTAACACCCAAAACACTATTGCACACTGACTCTCCCCTACTTCTCAGCATAAAAACATTTATCATCCTACCAAACCCAAACAATACAGTGAGCTAACTGAACTGCCGTCTCATGCACGTTTATTGTTATTGTGTGCCTTTCTGACTGTAAGTCATTTCTGACTTACAGCAACCCTAAGACAAACCTATCATGCTTATATTTATATTTACTTGGGGGCAAATCCAATTAAACGCAACAGATCTACTTCTTCGTAAATACAGGTAATGGCTATGTGAGTTGCCTAGGGATTCCTGATAAATTTTATGGATGACAGAGGACCTGAACTGGAGCCTTGTGCAGTCAAGCCACAGCTCTTAATCATTGTAAGACACCAGCACTCAAGAGTCTAAGCCTGTGAAAATGTTGCCAGCTTTTCACAATGGATTGTGCCCCCTTTGAACTTTACAATCTCTCAGGAAGTGAAGAAGCAAGTGGAAACACAGGGTATTGTGAGTATTCTCTCTTTAAAAAGAGGCACTCTGCCAAGAAAGGATTCCCTTGCTTTTTACAGCATGGGGCTGAAAATTAATCATTCCCACCTCCACTACCTAACTGTCAGTTCTAGAGTTAAACCCTGGAAAGCTAGAAGAGGCAACATTGTTGAATACTAAATATTTATGTAGTCAGGACTTACTTTCCTTCCTTCCTTCCTTCCTTCCCTTTCTCCTCTGCCCTGCCTCTTTCCCCTTCTTTAAATGTCACAGATCAGCTGTTTTGATAATTGGGAAGGAAATGCGTTCCTCTGAAGTTTGGCAGCTTAACATCATTTTGTATAGTCCTGTCTTTCTGCTTTTTTGCATCTATTGTCTGATTTGAGGGGAGGCAGGTTTAAGAGATTCTTGTGAGAGATAATCTGAAATGGTAGGCCCACATGATTTAGCAGCATATGGTGCTATGTTCTGCCAATTCTACCTCTGGGTAAAAATAGCATCACAATTAGAACTGACTGGAATCACATGTGGAAATGGCACTGACATATCAAGATCCCAGTAGACAGGGCTGGGGTGGCAGGTTTCACATTAGTTCTAAGAACCAAAGAAAAAAGAAAAAAAAGCTTGGGAGAAAAGAAGGTTCCAATTTAAATTACACACCTGAGTTTTTAGAAGCTAAAATTTGTAATGGAGAAAGCAACAAGAAATTCTATGCATTTAATGCTAGCTTATGAGTAGGCCATTTTTAAAGCTTAGTGAACTATTCTCAAAGTGAATGCTTATTTATTTCATTTTTATTCTTTCTTCTATGGCACAGATAAAGACAGGTGGCAAGTCATGCAGCCACTGGCCAGAGCCCTTTCACAGTACACAGTTATAGCATTATGATTCCATTTTAACTGCCCTAGCTACATCTTATGGAATCCCGCGGTCTGCAGTTAAGTCTGAAGCTCTCTAGTTTAGTTTAGTCTAGTTTAATCTCATCTAGTTTAGTCTAGTAGCTTAGCACAGAGCTCTCTAGATGAGATTCTAAATACTTCATGAAACTACATATCCCAAGATTCTAAAACATAGAACCATGGCAGTTAAAAGTATATAGTGTGAAAGAAACTCAGATGTAGATTCACTCAGCTTCACAGAGACTGTTGTATTATATGACCCCCCTTGCATACGGAATCTGGAAAATTCACTCCAAATATCTAAAGTCCTCTATAATAAGGGGGAGGGAGAAGTTGGTTCATGGTCTACTGGTAGATTGCAAGTTGACTTGCAGTAGATAGCCAAGAATTTTTGATACCCAACAACAGTGCCAGTAAAATAACTTGCACTTAATCAGTGAAGAAGTTTGGCATAACAAGGATTAGATTTTTGTACCAGAGGACTGTAAGCTTGGTTCGTTTTGTCACTCCAAACAAGTTCCTAGGTGCAAAGTGCTTCCCTTTTTAGCGAACAGGTTGGATCCAAACTTAAGATATACTTACAGCAGAAGCACTGGAACTGTTGAGACTTAATTTAATTATCAGTATTTGTATGCCACTTTTCCATGTTAAAATCATGCTGAAAGTGGGTTACAGTATTGTCAGGAAAAAATGACATATTTAAATTGGCAAATCCTGAGATACTGGCAAACACCAAAATAGAGCGCCCAGCTCTATAAAATCAAATTGTTTCCATGAGGGCAGACTGAGAGACGCAAACAGACTGTGTTGTGAGCTTTAGGAAATGTGTATTCCCAAACAGCTATTCTTTCCTTTGGTATGGAAAGAAAATCCCCTGGAGAGATGCTAGCCAGCTGCAAAGTGCCCATCTAAAAGCATATTAGGCCTTCACCCATCTTTATGGTCCTTCCAGATCTTTGAAGTGAAGCTCATCCCACTCTATAGACTCCTTCATCTTATAAAGGAACCTCAGCTGGAGAAATCTTTTTAACATACTGAGTGAAAGCTAGCTTCAAACGAATACTTGATGGCTACACGGGACAAGAGGGTGTTTGTGAAGGTGTTGAAATTAGCATCTTAAAAATTGGCACTGCCCTAAAGTTTTATTGGACCAACTTCCTTGGAGCTAAACGCTGTTACTTTTCTTGGGATCCTTTAAATAAGGGTATTATTGAAGCTCTCTGAATTCAAACAAGCCTATGTTTGACTGTTTCTCTCCCATTCAAAATTGGATATATGTACTATACTCACATAGGAATGTAGGGCTACATTCTGTTCCTAGCCATGCAAGCCAGTATATCAAGATTATTCTTATTTTTTTTTAATTTCCCACACATACTATAGTCAGGAGTATAACAGCTTATACTCCTGTTTTTCCATAAATAAACACCATATTGACTGATTAAATTTTTCTAAGCTGAGGTGAATATGAACATAGGGTGCTGCCTTGTGACAGAGGCGGATCTAGGGGCAACTAGGGCATGTGCCCTGGGTGCAAATGCTCAGGGGTGCCCTCCTGCCCATCACTCCCCTGTGCCTGCCCGTTGCCTCCTCGCACCCACCACTGCCAACCCATGCCTGTCCGTTGCCTCCTCGTGCTCACCACTGCCTTCCCACTCTCCCCCCTCTCCTGCCACCTCCACCCGCCACTCACCACATGTCTGCTGCTGCTGCTCCCCCTCACCTGCCACCTCTGGGGTCCTGGCCCATTGCAATGGTGGTGCAGCAACACCTAGCAACTTCCGTGCAGCAACTTTTGTGCTTGCCCTAGGCGCTGCTGGGTCTAGAAACACCACTGTCTTGTGACTAACACCCAGAGCTTAGAGAAGTTTCCTTTTTCGATTATAACTTCCAGAATCCCCCAAGCAGTATGGTGAGTGGCCATGCTTGCTGGAGAGTTCTGAGGGCTGGATGCTACATAAGTAATTAATGCTACATAAGTAAACTCTCATCAGATCACTGGACATTCTAGTTCAGCATACTCCACAGTGACTGACAGAAACTCTATAGGCTATCTCTTTTCCCTGGCTCTACTGGTGGTGACAGTGGTTTGACCCTGGGACCTTCCACATGGAAAGCACTGAACTTTACTTCTGAGGTGACCCTTACCACTTATGTGTGAATGTACATATCAGTATTTCTTTTTCACTCATTCATTCATTCGAGTTGTTAGATCAATGTTTTCCAACGTGCTGCCCCTCCGATGTTTCGGACCTAACTCACATGAGCTGTCACCACCAGTCACGCTAACTAAAGCTGATGTGAAAGTTAGGTTTGAAACATCTAAGGCAGTGCTTCTAAAACCATCTGATGTAGAAGACTGGTTATTTTTCTCCAATCTGTGCCAGGGACTGGTACCATATTTGTACCCATTGGCTATAATTATTTTTTCTTTTTCCTGGAGACTCAACAGTAGCCAATGGCTCCAGGACCAGCATTGGTCCGTGGACCACCACTTTTAGTACCACTGAGGATTTCAGTTGGCAAAGGTTGTGTTAAATAACTGGAGTGTTCTGATGCTGATCAGGGTTTCACATGGAACATCTATATATTTGAGTAAGGATTACTGGAGCATTCTTATGTTGCATAAAAACACATACACATAGTGATCTCTCCAGCATTAGAAAATCAAATACAGAAAGCTGGAGTCAAAAACTGCATGCATGTATGAGAAAAACAAAACATTTACATACAGGGCTATCCAACTATAAATTTGAAAGGCACAGATTTGCGAGGCACAGGACTAAAGGCCATTATTTGATTTAGTCTTGAAGAATAGTTGCAACAAAAGGGTATGCTCACTGAGCAAGGACACTTCAAGTAAATCAGAACTCTCCAGAGAACATGGTACCCCTTTGAAGACTATAACCTTGAGACTGCAATTAAAGGTGTACATCAAAACATAAGGCCATATCTAAGATTGTGCTCTTTTGCTAGTTGGAAGCCTCCTTTTTATCTTGCTTTTGAAGTCTCCTGTTTCATGCATTATGCACTTGAGTTCTTGTAACCTACTAATTCAGGTCTGGTCAAAATGCAGCCCTCCAGATATTGTTGCTCCCAACATCACTTCACTGTTTGTTGTGCTAGGATTTGCACTCCAGTAATTATTTTTTTTCAATATTATATTTATTATTTTCATTAACGCTGTAGTATAAGTTAGTGAATATGGTAACACAAATCAAAATCGCAGTTATCTTTTTTCTTCTCTTTTGTGTTCGAACACTCCAGTAATTCTTATCTCTGTATTACACCTGAGAAATCTGCACAGTGTCATTATATTATTTACATTTTCCAACAATACAGCCCAGCCCTAACACAGCCCTTATAAATATCTCACAGCAATTCAAACAGAAATCTAGCATCTCATGGTGGCTCAAACAAACTAGAAGTATTTATAAATATCCAGAAGATTGATCCCATGCTGAATATTCTAGATATAATAATATTCCAGTTTACTGTAAAACAGTGGTGAATATTTACTCAGTTAAGAAAAAAAAAGTTATTTCTACTGAGGTAATCATTTGAAGGCAAATTTAAAATTAGATTCAACCTGCTGAATAGTTTTGATTGACTCAATTTTATTGAGACCACTGCCCTATATTCATTGAAAAAGGGGGTCTGACTCTTGAGTAGAAATGTACAGGGCTGTACTCTAAATGTGCAATTTTTTAAAAAAAAATGTACTGCAAATCAATTTGATCTAACACTTGTGTTGCTGTTGTGTGCCTTCAAATCATTTCTAACTTGTGGCAACCCAAAGGCAAACCTATCACGGAGTTTTCTGGGGCACTGTGATGTGCCCAAGGTCACCCAGTAGGTTTCCATGCCTGAGCAGGGAATCGAACCCTGGTCTCTAGGCTTGTAATCCAATGCTCCAAACACTACACTGTGCCCAATTAAAAATGTGGTTCAATACAATTGCATCGAAAATAGGAAAAAAAATATTACTTTTCATACACAATGATAAAACCTGAGTTAATGGTGACTGATCAGCAAAAGGGACCTTGGGGCTATACTGGGTAGCCTGATATAAAATATCAGCATAGTGTATGGTCAATGTGAAAAGGGCAATTTTCATATCAGGATTCATTAGGAAAGATACTAAATAAATACACAAACAAACAAACAAATAAATAAATAAGACAATATCATAATGGCTTTATATAATTCTGTGGTGCTACTACACTTCAAATACTGCCTACTCTTCTAATTCCCACATCTTTAAAAAAGATAGCCATATTCACGTATTATAAATGCAGTGAAAACAAACATGTGAGGAAGTGAGCATTCTACTCACTTTTGTCATCATTTTGCTGACATTAAGAGTGACCTTTTGAAATGCAGAGCCTCTTTTATATGCGGAAGCTCCTCACACAGTCTGTAACTCTGATTCTCTGGACTATGTGAAGAACTTCAAAGGGACCAAGGGGGCTCTAATTTTCAGAAAGTCCCTCTTCTTGTGAAAAGAATTATAACAGAATGTTACCTAACATGTTCTTTTTTCCATATGTTAACTATTATTATGTTATACTGCCTGGATAAGATTATTATAGAGCCAGAAAAGGTATATAAGGAAGCAACCAAAATGATCACACTTCATGTAATTCTCCAGTGAGGAAAAGTCAGGGCTGTTTAGTTCAGGAACGGAGGGGGGGGCAGGTTGTAGATGATAAATGTGTAAAAATATTATGCATGGTGTAGAGAAAATGCTTACAGAAAAAGAAATTGTTCTCTCCCTTTCACGGTGCTAAAGAGAAAGGGAATTCAGAAGATGTAGTAATAGTTCTCAGATCAGGGAAACAGATAAAATCATGGAATATAAGGTTAGCACAGCTATTAGTCCTGATGGCTATATGTTACTTACAGTCCTTTGTTTTACTTATTCACTGTACAATATCATTATTTATTCAATTTCACAACCAGAATATTCTGATCATGTCCTGAGGATAAACCTTCCATAAGCATCCAGCCAGCCACTCTGGGAAGAGAATACAGGACTATCTCAGCCTTTGGCGTTATCCAGCATGATTCTTCTATTTATCATTCTTAAAAAATATGATCTTATTTTATGGATCTGTTTCATAATGTTTTAATGATGCAGCTGTGTCTGTGCATCATCTCAGACTGGGGACAAAGACGTACCCACCATTGTTAATCAGGGAGCCTTGCAGTTTAGAAGAATCACATTAAAATCCTTTCTAAATGACAAGCTAGATGTAGAAGCTACAACAGTTAACTGGTTGTACGCAACAACCCAAAAAGCATCATAAGTCTTAAACACCAAGATGAACAGACTTCAATAGAATATATACTTTTTACAAAAATTCCCAGGAATTTTAGCTGTAGCTGAATGGTCAGAATGGTGCTTGGAGAAACAGCAAAGCAGTTCTCCATTAGATGCCAGTGCCTACAGCCAGTCTCTGCAACATTGACATCCCTGGGAGGCTTAACTCCTAAAATGAGGGCAACCATTCTACCTCCTCTTACCCCTCTAATCAGAGTGGAACAATTGAAATAGTTTACATCCAATCTAAGGCCCAAAGCTATCTCTTCCCTTTGTGAGTAGTCTCACGGCTGCACATGACAAAGCTTACAATTCTTTTGTCATATGACATTTAAAAAAAATAATCTGCTCTTCTAGGCATTCACAACCCAAGATCTAAAAATACTTTATGGAAGTGAAAAGTTCTACCTACCTATTTGTCTTTTATTTTACCTTCAGACATTTTAGCAATTGCTAAAGAATGGCCATTTCCTCCCAGTATACTGTGCATTCCCTTTAGGTTCAGAACAGACAGGAAATCCACTCCTGTTGCATTTTATAGGGCAAGAGATCCAATTTCCACAAAAACTCTCTTAACACAGCATAAGGTGAAACTTTTATCAGGCAAGAAGCACTTCTTAATTGCAATTAACCATAAATGTTACAGAGATCACATTTCTTTAAATTCTTAAAGATCACATGCACAGACATAGGCCGCACATACAAAACAGTTTTCTAACATGGTAAACCATCAGACATTTTATTACATGGATACAACTGATAGGATCTCAGTGAAAACACACTTGAGAAGTGATATACTTTTTCTATATAGGATACATAAACTACCTATATGGGACACAGAGAACTAAACAAGCCACACATTTGAAAAAAATATTATTCTAGAAATCTACAAGGAATGAAGGGATTGGTCATTAATACTTTTAAATGCAAAGACAGAAACTGTGCTAGCTGAATATTTTCTAGTTAAATTGATGTGCCATTTTTTCTATTAATAAACATAGCTGCTAAGCCACTGGTTTTATTTTTTAAAAATAGATGCCACAAACTTGGCCATGTAATATTAATAGTAGAAAAAGGCCTCCTTCCCCTATCATTATGTGAATGAGGTCACAATTTTATACAAACTTACTTGAGAGTAAATTCAATGGAACTCAATAGAGCATCTGAGTACACATGTTTAGAACTGCATTCTAAATAAAAAATGGACTGATGGGGATAAAAGTCTAGAGGCAAAGAACGTGTTAGTTTTTCCCTAGAATTTTCCTCTACATTTCCAGCTTTGTTTTACAGTCCAGTCTAATGGCTTAAGGAATGAAAACTGAAAGCTCAGAACATAAGCTGAGTTGACAGAGGTGGCAATTCTATATACGTGTTCTTGGGGGAAAGCTCTATTGACTCATTTCTGGGTAAATATGAACAAATCCCATTCCTTGGTCTATGGAAATACAGATGTTAAGTTCAATACTTTGGTACATTTATTTGTAAGGGTCCACTTTTAAGAATTTTGGAAAGCCTCTGTCAAACAGTTCTTAGTAAATGTCAGTATTTACAACCTCTTCTGGTGACTGAGCATTTTGCATACACAAAGTATACAGCCTATGACCAAGGGAATAAGGATAGGAAATGCTCTGAACACACTGCAAGAGTGTTCATCAAAATGAATAGCAGCATAAAAAGAGCAGACTGATTTCCCTAGTACTACTTTAGTGGAATAAGTTTACACTAAACACCCACATCCACATCAGCACACACAGTTACCATAACTCTATGATTCAGAACAATTGGATAGATATGTACACACATAATTGTCCCAGTTATCCAGGTGAATTAAAATACTGTGCTTGTTCAGTCCCCGAACAAGCTCCTGAGCTGGTTATGTATCTGCAAGATCTACCCAAGTTCTTCATCTTTATAGCTTTCCCCTTCACCATGTAAAAATATATACATTATATATAGTGTATATCCACCTGGGAAGCACTTCATTAGCAGCGGGCCTGCTTTTCTGGTGAGTGAGAAGCAAATGCGAGCACAGTCCAGGCACGTCTTGGGAGATGTATGTTTAGTGGTTATTCAGGCTCTTGCAGATTATTCAAGAAGGTTCCCAGCGTCACTGCAAATATTCCCCGCCCATTGCTCTTGCCAGTTGCAAGAATTTGGGTGGAGTTCCAGACAAAACCTGAGGTGTACACACAGGTATAAGATTTATGAATAAACCAGAGATGTTTAGGCTATCCTACAGGAAAAGAGATTCCACCTAAACATCGGAAAGTACTTGACAACAGGAACAGTTTAACAGTGGAATACACTACGGTGGAGTTTCCTTTGGAGGTTTTTAAATGGAGGCTAGATGGCCATCTGTCAAGAGTTCTTTGATTTTGTATTCCTGCATGCCTTGATGGCCTTTGTGGTCTCTTCCAGCTTTATGATTCCATGTAATTTAGGGGTCTTCCAAAATTACAGCTCAATAACTTTACAGGTAAATGCATTTACCTTGGGAAATGGGAAGGCAGCTGGAAAGTTACCTGCAGGATTGCCTCCTCCCATACAATCCACCCCATACACACAGTCCTCTCAGGGCCATTTACTAAAACCAGCCAGAACTAGACTGGCAATGGTCACTCAGAGGACTTTCTTGTCAGCTGCCCCTAGACTGTGGAACGACCTGCTGAAAGAGATTCAACAGCAAAATATGCTGTCTGAATTCAAAAAAGTACTAAAAACCTATCTCTTCTGGCAGGTCTTCCCAGTTTATTTTTAATCATACTTTTAATTGTACTTTTAACTGTACTTGTACTTTTAATCCATCACACAACGACATTGCTCATCAATTTTCCTGAACTTTAAAAAACACATTTCAAATTAACAGCAATTTTGTTTCTGTGACAATACTACCACTTTGACAGGTGAGGGGAGGGAGAGAAATCCTGTTTGATCAGATTGCAAATGATACCATATCAGTCTGTTTAATCTTTAGCCAAGAGAGACCTGAATAAGGTTGTGTTAGGCAGAGTGGTAGACCCGGCGGAATACTTGGCTTTAGAGCTGCACTTGGCCATTGAACTTAATAGATGTCTTTAGGCAACTGATTCTTCTCCCTCCAACATATCTCAAAACACCATCTTTAACAAAAGTCAGAGATTAAAAAAAACCTTAGTCAATAAAAACAAATAAATATCCCCTATCTTGATATAATGAAGGTGCCTCAGAAACACTGAGTGTGAGGAGAGAGGGGAAAGCTTGATACTGTAAGTGAAACTGGAAGGTGGCACTACTAGAAAGTCTTGCAGAACAACCATCCAATTTTCGCTCCTTGCAATGTTCAAAATGAACTAGAAACAGTACATTGAGAACTCAGTTCACAAATGCTCTCTGACTGCTGGCCATGTTGACTGAGAGATTTTGTGAATGGCAGTAAAAAAAAAAAAATCTCTCCCAAATTCAGGAAGCAAGTCACAGAAAGGCAGAAGGTGAGAAGCGATGTTACCTATATGTTCATTTTAAAACACCACAGAGCTGATAGCCTGCAGTTCTACAATACATGTTTACACAAATTATACCCAACCCTTCACATCAAGCACAACCAGGAACTGCATAAATAAGAGAACTGTATGGTGTGAACTGTCATGAGTCAGCATTCTTTCTGCTCTGAAGACAAGGCACGTCGACCAACCAGTTTGCAATTATTTGAGGAAAGGCTGGGCTTCTTTTCTTCATGAGACTGCATGTCTACCTTCAGGCATACCATATGATTGTCACTATTAATTATCTCAGTAGCTTTTTTGGTATGTACAGCACTTTATTACTGTTACCTCAGGCAGCTAGGCACACCTCAGTCTTTGATATCAATTGTCTTTGAGGAACCCAATTCTGTGCAAGATCAGGTTCTACTTCTCAATACCCCTTTGTGAGGCAAGTCACTAGTGTTCTCCCTTGACCAGCTGTAAGCAGAAATTGAAAATGCAGCTACACTATATAGTAATAGCAGATTTTTGCCCCCAAGGGTGCTCTAGGAGATGTGGGAGGGGGATTTTCATCTCATTTTTGCTCCCATAGCCCATTTTAGGCCCAGAAGCCTTTTTAAAAAACAAAACAGGAAGCCAATTGGAAGTGACTTATGATCACTTTCTGTTTTTTCAAAAAAACCCGCTTCTCCTGGGGCAAAAATGGCCCGGGGGGGGACAAAAATGTCAAAATACCCCCTTGCTTCCTAGAGCGCTTTTGGGGCAAAAAATGATTCTTTTTGTAGTAAGGTACAGTGTGGAGTACAGCCCTCCAAATTATCTAGGGGGCTAATGAAGACCTCTGGTCTCCCACAGTTGCTCATGCCTGCCAAGAACTGGTCAGGGGGAATACAATTGGCCCTCCACATTCACTAGGGACAGGACCGTCGCAAAAATAGAAAAAACACAAATATCAAAATGTGTCTGTGTGCCTGTGGGAAGGGGCCAAGGCACGGTGGAAAGAGTGGGCACCTGGAGTCTAAACCAGGTCTGGGAAAGGAGAGGGAAAGGGGTGGGTTAACACTGTGGCCCTATGTTTCCTCTCTCTTGGCCATCTCCTTCCTTGTATGTGTGTGGTGGGGGGCGCTAGGAGATGGTTTGCAGTGCTGAGAAATTGGGCTGCAAGTCATGCTTAGTTCACCTGGCAGCTGCTGGTAGAAGAAGAGGAGGAGGACCAGAGGCAGCTGATGGGAGCTGCTGAGAGGGAAGGTTCCTCCAGAAATGAAGTGCTTGGATGGCCAGTAATTGAAGAAACTTGCAAATAATCAAATCTGTGAAAGTGAAACTCACAATTGTGGAGAGACAACTGTGTATCTCTTTTGGTTCTGCTGAACACTTAGTAGCTTTTGATACAATCAACCACAATATCCTTCTGGACCATCTAGCTGGGTTGGGAGTTGGAGGCATTGTTTGACACTGGCACCATTCTTTCCAGAAGAAAAGCACAGAAGATGGTGCTGGGATATTTCTGTTTGACTCCTTAGTTGTTGGCTTGTAAAGTCACACAGGGTTCTGTTTTGTCTCCCATGATATTTAACATACACATAAAACCACTGGAAGAGGTTATCCAGAATTCTGGAGTCAGATGCCACCAATATGCTAATGATAATAAGCTCTATTTCTCCTTTCAGCCTAATTCCAAGGAAACTATATCGGTGCAAAGCTGGGATCTGTCAACAGTAATAAGGCCTACAAACTGAAGCTTTAAGCAGACAAGACAAAGGGGCATCTAGTCAGCTGAAATGTTAGGTCTAGGAAAGGAATTCAACCTGTGGGCTGGATGTGTCACAATTCTCTTGAAGATGCAGCTTCATAGTTTGGGCACACTCCAATGATTCAACATTGGACCTGGAGGCCCAGGTTTCTTCAATGGCAAGGAGTACAGTTACACAGTTAAAGCCAGTGCACTAGCCGCGCTCAATCCTGGAAATGTCTGACATAGCCACAATGACACATGTCATAGTTACATCCTGTTTGGATTACTGTATCACCCTCAATGTGTGGCTACCTTTGGAAAGAGCTCAGAAACTTAAGTTTGTCCAAAAAGCTGCAGTCAGATTATTAACTGAGGCTGACTACAGGGGGCATACAATTCTTTACTGCAGCAGTTCCACTGGCTACCCATCCATTTTCAGGCATAATTCACAGTGCTTGTTATAGTCTTCAAAATCCTATGCAGTTCATCTCCAAGCTATCTGAAAGACTGTGTCTTCCTATATAAGCTTGCTCAGACTCTAAGATCTTCAAGGAAAGTCCTTCTCTTAGTCCCACTACCTTCCCCAACAAGTTTGGTGGGAGTTTCTCAGTGGCTCCTGCCACGTTTTGGAAGGAGTGTGTGTGCTAGAATGGCTCCCTCCTTGCTGTCCTTCTGTTGACAAGTGAAAACTTTTCTATTCCAGCAGACTGATAGGAATTGACTGCAAGTGTGCTGCTTGTTGACTTTTATCTTTCATCTTTTAAAAGATTTGTCTTCAATGATTTTAATTCTATGGATAGTTTAATTGTATGTTATCAACAACTTTTTTATAAGTTTTTTTAATTAAACCTTTGTTAGTGTTCATACTTATATTTGTACTGGGGAAAGGGGAGAAAATAACAACAATTAATAATAATTTTCCCACTTCTTTTTTGTAGTTTCAAATACTTATTCCTTTATTTTTCTTATTGTATGAAGCCTTAAGAAACCACTAAACATAGAGGTGATTCTCAAAAATATTAAACCAGTTATTCCATGTGGATGTGTAGATGGTGGGGATGGAAGGAGATCTATGGCACATAGAAGGGAAACCTGTGTTAGTATATTTGACACCTAGTGCAGATCATTTTTTAACCTCCCTCCTCTCTACAATAAAATTATATTAATAATCTTAAAATGAAATGAATAATAATAATGGCCAGACAAGAAACATAGACAGTTAAAATTCCCTTTTGCTGAATTTTGTATATACAATCATACCAGTAGAAAGAAAGAAAGAAAGAAAGAAAGAAAGAAAGAAAGAAAGAAAGAAAGAAACTGTAACACTGTCTTTGCACTTTCCTTCTTGCCTTTCTTCAACTGTCATTCCAAGTCTTTGCTATCTTATGCTACTAGTATGGTGTCATCTTCATATCTTGAAGTTCCTTCTTCCCATTTTCCTGTCTCCTTCCTCTAAGTCCAATCCAGCTTGCTGTAAAAGTTTACATATAAATTAGATAGGGTGATAAAATACAGCCTTGGCTGACCCCCTTGCCAATGACAAACTGTTCTGTTACTCTGCATTCAAACTTTTCAGCGGCCTCTTGTCCTGGGTATAAGCTATGTACCAGGACATTAAAAATGTTGTAGTGTGCTCATTTCTTTAAGAGCAAGCCATAGTTTTTCATGAGCTACACAATCATAGTTGTTCATGAGCTACACAACTGCTATAAAGTGTAGGCTGATTTTCTTTCAACATTTTTTAATGCACTCCATTATCCAATGTATGTTTGCAATATGATTTCTAGTGCTTCTCCCTTTTCTGAAGCCAGCTTGAATATCGGGCATTTCTCATTCCATATAAGGTCTAAGAGCTGGTTGTATAATTCTGAGCATCACTTTGCTTGCATTGGAGATTAATGCAATGGTCTGTTGGTTACTGCAATCTCTGGTGTCTCTTTTTCTTGGTGACTGGAATGTACATTGAGCATTTTCAGTCTGTGGGCCATGGCTTTGTTTTTCATATTTGCCAGCATATTTTAGTTAGAACTTGAGTAGATTCTATCTCTGTAGCTTGAAACAGCTAGGACATCTGTTCTTGGTGATTTATTTCTCCCAAGTGTCTTGAGTACAGATTCTACTTCACTTTCTAAAATTGTGGGTTCATCTTCAAAATGTTCTTCCTTAAATGAATCTATCATTCTTTCATCTCTTTTATATAGTTCTTCAGTGTATCATTTCCATCATCTTTATTTCTTCTTAATCATGTAGTATGTTCTCCTGATCACATAGCATCCCCTTTTTTGGTTTAAATTTTCCTTTGATTTCTCATATCTTGTGGAAGAGGCCTTTTACTATACCTTCTGCTGTCTTCTATTTCTCCATTCTTCTATTTCTGCTCACAAGTTGCTGAATAGATACATTCAGGATTCTGGTTCTATTTCTGTCACTTTTTACTTTTGCTTCTTGTGTACCCTTAACTTTTTGAAGAGTTTTATCTGTCATCCAATGAGGCTTTTCTTTTTGCCTACAGATTCTGCCTTTTTGGATTCTTTCATCGCAATGTCTCTGACTTCAGTATAGAGTTCATCGGGCTGCCAGTCAAGTAGGCTCAACAGTATACTGGGTAGAATGCCTAGAATCTGGATTTAATCTGCTCAGTCCAGTAATATGGGAGTCCTACAATATGAGCCTTGGATTATTCCACCCACCCACCCACCCCGAAATCTCCAGTATACTTACCATTCTGCAGGAAAGAAAAGATACTGAATAAGGAAAATTATTACTCTGAGGATTAAATACCCCAGGGAACCAGATCACATCTGATCTTGGAAGCTAAGCATGGTGAACCTTGGTTAGCACTTGGATGGGAGATTGCCAATAAATGCCAGGTGCTGTATCTCAGAGGAAGGAACTGGTAAAACCACTTCTGAGTACTCCTTGCCCAAGAAAATCCTATGAAATTTATGGGGTTGCTGTAAGCCAACAGGAAACTTGAAGGTGCATATACACAAATAGATAAGGTTGAAAGAAAATGAAAAGAGAGGGGAGCAGTAGAAGGTATCTGCAGCTCCTTTAAGACTGATTTATATTTTAGCATGAGCTTTTGTGGATATCAATCCACTTCCCTGGTCAATGCATCTGAGGAAGCAGACTGATATCCACTATTGCTTATGCTAAAAGCCAAATCAATCTTAAAGGAACTGCTAGATTTTGTTTTCCCCCTCCCCCTCCATTTTTCCTTCTGCTGCAACACAGACTAGCAGGACTATTTCTTTGAGGACAGATGACTTCATTTTCAAAAGGAAGCAGTACCTACCATCACCCCACACCCAATCTCCTCCCTTCTTTTCTGCCTTACTCAAGGAAATTCCAAGAGGAAGAGGAGGGAAGGCAGGTTGTGAGTATCTGCTGTTCAATTTGCCCCTTCTCACAGCTAAGCTCTCTTCTCTTTTCTAGCACTGGGGGGGGCATGAGGACCCATAATTGTTCCCCCTTATACTTTGCACCTGGGCTGGAGTGCCCCCCTGCCCCCATTTTGGTCCGCCACTAGGGGGGAAAAGCTCCTGCTGTTACTTCTGAAAACGGTTCATGCATTCTTGTGAACAACCTGTGTGGAGGCCATTGACATTCAGTCTTTACATTTATATGAAAAGAAACAACCACTCACATATAAATAACTTTTTGGTAGAAGAATGGCTGAAGGACACACTTTGAAAACAACTGAGTAACTTGTATCGACAGAGAAACATTTCTTAAAGCATATAGCTATTTGAAAGTGGGGTAGGCAAAGCTATACGCAAATTAACTACTGACTAAGTAACCCTTGGAAAGGCCATAACAAATAGAGCAGAACGCAATTAGCTGCTCCTTTTAGTTTAGAGCCTTTGTCCAAATTAACACTGCTCCAGGGCCAGGCAGCTGTAGTTGAAAAGCAAACATTGGAGAGTTTCTTTGAATAAATAAGGCACTTGCGCTGTGGCCAGAGTCAACAAGTCACCAACATCCTAAAAAGCTTTGTCAGAAGAGCTCCACACTTTTCTACAGCAAACATAATTACTTTATATACATCAGTGTATTCTGCAGCAAACGGATAAACTGAAAGCAACATAAGGTGTGGATGACATACACCTTTCAATGCACATCAGAGTGGCAAAGGCAGCAATTTTGGTATTTTGGTGTTTGATTCTTGGTTCTCAGAACATGTCACACCAGTTCTTCATTTGCACTGGTGAGTTTCTGGGCGCAATTCAAAGTGCTGGTTGTTACTCTTAAAGGCTGGTTCACCTTGAAATCTGCTTATCTGAAGGACTGCACTGTCCCACATGAACTTGCTTGGGCACTTTTCAGTGTCATACCTTCTGCTCTGCTTGGGTTCTTCCACTTGAAGAAATGTGGAACACAAGAACAGGCCTTCTCAGTAGTGGCACCTGCACAGGGGAACTCCTTCCCTGAGGATGTTCAGTTGTGCCCCTATCTTTTGAACTGTAGGAAAGGCCTTTTCATTTTTCTGTGCCTTTTAAGCTCCTGACATTACTCTTTTACATAATGCCTAAAAGCAATGACAAGTAATCAAGTTCCCTTTTTTTTTGGAACCAAGAACATGATGAATTTCCAAAGTAACATAACCAGTTTGTATTTCCTAATATTTGTTTTGGTGTAATGACCACTGTTTTCTTGTCAGTTTAGCATTACTTTCAAAGGGCAGTTTGAACAAAACCTTAATGTTTTTTGCCATTCCCTTAACACAGTAATGGAATAATGGAACAGAAAAGTAATTTTATATTGCAACAAGTCATTAATTTTTTTAATGGTAATAAACTAGGAAAGGTGCCTCAATATCCCAAAGGCACCAGATCCTGTCTGATCTTGAAAGTTAAGCAGGGTCAGCTCTGGTTAGTACTTGGATGAGAGACCACCAACCCACACCAAGTGCTGTAGGTAGTAGGCTATAGTTCAGAGGAAGGAACTGGCAAAACCACCCAAGTATTTCTTGGCTAAGAACATCCCATGAAATTCACAGGATTACCAGAAGCCAACATGAAAAGGAGAAAAGGGAGGGAAAAAATCCAAGAAGAAATGTGGCAGCACCTTTTAGACTGTTTTAAAAAAAGAAAATTCAGATGAGCTTTTGTGGATATAAACCCACTTCTTCAGATGCAATACAGAGCAGTAATACATGTTCAAGTATAAAGCATATTCACACAGCTGTCGGAGCAGGATGGAATGTATCAGGATCAGGAAAAAAGCAAATCAAAGAGCTGCATAAAGTGGTACAGGTCTTTCAGATATTTACAGTTTGTATTAATATGTGAAAACAACAAACCACTTATCCAAAGTCAGTTTCTCTGGGTTCAAAACTCTGTCTGGGAAGACTCTTTTTGTTACATGTGCAGTCGTGAGGACTCTTGTATTAATATATGTGGTGTTGCATGAAGTCATTGTCTTTGTTCATATCTCTGTTAACAGATTGGAGTTTGTGCATATAATTCAATTCAGTGGTTTCTCCTTCCAGTCTTCCTTTGTAATTCCCCTGTTCATGAATTGTAACCTGTATATCACTTACAGATTGAAATGTTCTGCAACTGACTTTTAGGTATTGCCATTTCTAGTGTCAGATTTGGGGTTTATTAATCTACTTGCATAGAGATTATTTGTCCAATGTAGAGTGTAAAGGGGCATTGCTGGCATAGGTTGGCATAAATCACACTGGAGGAAGAGCAAATAAATGTACTTTTCATATTGTGAGTGATGTTATTGGTCCTTGTAACATTGTTCCCAAGGCAGATGGGGAGGCAAAGTTGGTATGTGTGTTTGTGGCTGTGTCTTACCCTGTCCATGTTATACATCCTGCTGTGGGAGAGCAGTTATTTAGATTTGGAGGCTGTCTGAAGGCCAATAAAGGCCATCCTCCAGTGTTGACAGTGTACAGTCAACAGGCAACTTCATGCACAAAATAAACTAGTGCCAAGGGCTTCACAACAGGTTATTTTAAAAATAACTTCCCAAGCTCTAAGTTATAGCTGAATCATGCTGTGACTGATGAATATATTGTATTTGCTTGCATCTCATTTAATTTATTAAATGTGTTTTTAATGTGGAAACTGCTTCGCAGCTCCTTTTAGGGCCCCCATTTTCTAAAATCAATTCATAAATGCATGCATCCATGTCTGTATGTATGTATGTGGTTAAAACTGTGCATGTCATGTATACATTTTGTTTCCAACAAGAAACACCCATACAGTATCAATGTTGAGAGCAATCACGCAAACTGTGAAGCTAACCAGAAAAGTTCTTAAGATTTTGGCTAAAGATTGATGCATTCACACAGTCCTCATAACTTTGCTTAAAAAAAAATGTGATTGCTAGAACTTTATCACAACCTTCTCATTGCTTGATTTTCTGTTGGGGTTTAAACAAATGAAAAAGGCTTTGGCAGGTTTTTTTTTCTTTAAGTACAATGTGTTTTCTAATTAAATAAGCTACTTAATTCAATACTAGTTGACTATGCCTGACATTTAGTGGTTCATTTTTCACAGAATCCTGTCCCCTTTCAAAGCAACAAATCTGCTGGAGCTCTACTTGGTCAGTAGTTGCTAAAAGCCAGAAGCCTTGATCCTAACTTACTTTCAATGAATGGGAAAGAGTTGACACAGAATAGGGCATTACCACTTCTCCTTTCTTTTCTACACAGTGGTCAGACAAAATATGGGTGGAAGGGGGGACTATCAACTTGTTTTTTTTTACTTGAACCTTGAAGTCCATCAACCAGTGCCAAGTGCTAAGTAATGGCTCACACTAAAAAGATAAGGAAGAGGGTACTTCTGAACTTACAGAACAAATTCTAGTTTTCCCAAAAGCACTATTTTTCAACAACATAATTTTTTGAGAGGAGAGAAGTTGTTTAATTTTTAGCCACTGTCAAACTCATTGTAAATCACACAGAAACACATACATTGATAGCAACAAAGGGCAGGTTTCCCTGGAGTACAATGAACCCATTAAGTCACATACCTGTGGGATATTCAGTTTTTTAAAAAATAAATCAATATTTTATTCATCTGAGGTGAAAAGAAAAAAAATGGCATCCAGCGCAATTTCCACAAATCAGATATGCCAGAACAAAGAAAGGCATACACATTTATACCAACATTAGTAGATTACTAATGTTCAGCCATCACACTTAACTGCTCAAACAGTACCTTCAGCAATCAGAGACGTTGTAGCAATGGGGATTTTTATAGCATCAACTTCAGCATGTTACATCATATTGAGGCCCCGTTTTTCTAGTCCCTGTCTACATGTGTTTGCTGCATGAGCGCAGTAGCTACTGTTCATGAAGATACTAATTTTGCAAATGCCTCCAATTTGCCTCAAGGGCCAGCCAGGAACAAAAAGCTTATTCTTACCTTTCTATCTGAAGATAAAAGCTAATCTCTTAATGGATCTCAAAAACCCATTTATTTTGAAACTTGATACACTGAACCAACCTACAAGCCAGCTGCCACGATGCAAGTAGTACCTCATAAAACGGGAGAAGGATGGTCTCAGTCGTGTGCAACAGTAATTATCTACAGGGTAGAGTTCCCAGTGCTGTCAAACTGGCTCCTCTGGGAGTTCAGCTGGGAGAAGTTCTATGGGGACAGATGAAAATACTCTCCACCAAGAAGAAAGTACTGTATTTAAAAAAAAGAAAAAAAGACTGGCTCTCTGAAGCTCTTAGGCACATACAATGTTTCCTCATACCTAAAAATTACTGTGGCATTTTTTGCTTAGTACCAGCAGTGCACAAGCAGTCAAAAGGAAAACAAAAGCAAGAGAAAGAGAAAGAAAAAAGGAAAGAAAAGAAAGGTCAGAAGGAACTCGTCTTTTACCTCTTCCATCTTAAAGGCAGGGGTACCCATGAAAGCTGTTTTCAAATACCTTTGGCATTTGAAATCAGCAAAACTCTCTGGAAAAGTCTGCAACATACTTTGACAATTTTTAAAGATAACAGAAACTGAAACTGACAGATTTATCCATTCCCCCAGTGATTTGAGTGCTGTTCCTGGCTTTAAATTCCTGTGTATTCAACAATGTTAGTGCTGAAGTTGTGTCACCATCTTCCCCCTTGAGAGACTCATTATTTTTAACACTTGCAGAACAGGCAGGCTCAACACAGCCATCTCAATATACTGTTAATATACAGAATGTTGGGCCAGGAGAAATGAGAGAGAATTCTGTTTCAGTTTTTTTAAAAAAATAATCACCAATGTTCCAAAATTTCTTCATGCTCAAAGCAGAAAGAACATGAGGATTTTAGAAATATGTGTATGTATACTTATGTAAATACATAATTTTAATATATTATAAATTGTTAATTGGTCTAAAATTGAGGGTTCTAGAAATGTGTGTAAGAACTAATTTATACATGTAAGAAAGTTAAACTGACAGATTTTTCTTGATCACCTCTCTTTCTCTCTAGGGATCTAATGTGTGCATGTATGTGTGCTCACGCTTTTCTCCTCCACTTATTTTCCACTTGAGTGCCTTTAATAATTAAATATTATCTTCCCCCACCGCTTGTAACCCCATTATCTGTCTCAAGTGTTCTCCAGCATGGAGCCTTTCCACATTACACTGTTATAGTGCTATTATTCCACTTTCAACATCCTATGGAATGCTGGGATTTGCTGTTTAGGGAGGGACATTTGGAATTCTCAGCCAGAGAGCTCTTTGGCCTCAATACTTCCAGAACTTCAGATCATCTGAAGTAGTGAGAGGTATGAGACACTTAGTATGTTGCTCTGAGTTCAAAGAAAAATTGGATGAACCTGGATCAGGAAGCAAACTACTGTTGACCTTCTCAGCCATAGAAAACACAACACTACAGCATCCTTCTCCATGTAAGTGACAAGGGACTATTTAGTTACTGGCAGCAATTCCTGTTATGTTCACCAGCTGTTTATTGGTTTCACAGATATTCAAGATGCAACTTGTTTTGCAATTGTACAGTTTCTTAAGATTATATCCTGGAGATGGTTCCAAGCTCTGTGATGTCCTACCAGCCTGATGTAATCTTCCTTTTTCAGAATAAAACCTTTCTTTTCATAACCGTCTGTGAAACCTCATTGTCACGTTGACTGCTCAGGAATACAAGGTGAACTTTACCTCAGGGAGAATGGCAGGAAAAGTGATTTTGCTTCAGTTTATTCATCATTCAATTTCCCACAGGGGAAAAAGAGGGAGAGGCTATGGGAGTGTGTGGCTAGAAGCTGGAAATTCTCAGTGATCTAGATCTCCTTTTTTGCTCAAAGGTTCAGTGCAGATGATGAAGGATCCAGGTTATTAAAGCAGTGGACCTGTCACACGTCTAGATGGAAGACCTATGTAAGTCATGTTGAGTTTTCCAAAGACCTTTTCAAGTGAGATAAAACACAAAATATTAAATGCCATGCTCAGAATCTATCATACTAAATAAGTATGATGATCACTTATGCGAATTCATGTTAGCAATTGCTCCAACATGGTCCAAATTCCAAATGCATGACCTTCTCAAATTCAGTTTCACACACAGACTCCCATGTGCTGGGGAACAGGTATGTAACATAAATCTGTGCTATGATATTAAACCTCTCTGGCACATCAAAGCACAACAGATTCATCGAAGTATGAGTTTTCTCTTTATATCTCACTTCATCTTTTTTCCCCCAAAGCCTACTTTACTTGGGAACCATGTCAGAGGCCCCATCTTATGCAGCATGGATGTGTCTGAAATGTAGATCTGCTGTAACAATGTCTGCACATTATCACATACAGTGGCCCCTCCCTTACTGCGACTTCCACACACACAAATGTGAGGTTGAGTAAAGAATCGCATCCCATTAAAGTCAATGGACATAGTTGCACCTGCGCTGCCACAGAGTGCACATATCACATCCGTTGACTATAATGGGAAGCAACATTCGCGTTTTTTGTTTTATGAAGGGGTTCCTGGAATGGAATTCCTGCACATACAGAGGGCACACTATATTATGTGTATATGTTATTAAGGCATGTCAATATATGCATTCATGATTTAGGATTAAAATTCAAATTTGGACTTATATATGCAGCGTTACAGTGGCTTAACTATTCCACCCAAGTGTTTCACTGTGCTTAGGCATCAGAACCTCAATCAAGTATCAAATCATTGACTCTCATATACTGTTGGCCAGTGTTTTTTACTCCCTTTGTCCTTTTGTCAAGAGAAAGACACCAAATATGGAAAGACCATGGCCTCATCTGTTCAGCTGCATTTTTGAATTTGCATTCTACAATTACCACTGTGTTCATTTTTGAAACAATGCTTATAAGCCAAATCCTTCAGTTTCAAAATGTCCTTATTTTTTTTCTCAGACATGCAAGGCACAATTCAGGAAAGGCATGTACAAGTTTTACTCCAAGAAAAACAATGTCATACAGCTGTGGTGATACCCTTCCATTTCTAGTCTTTCCTTGAAACTGAAGATCAAGAGAAAAAGCTAGATCACAGCATGTAGCCTGACAGTTTAGTTTTGCAACCAAGCCTTCCAGAGAGGCCAAAACAAGGGCAAAAGGCCAATGGCTATCCTCTCCTACTGCCACCTGCACCTTTATAACTAGTATTTAATAGCATGCTATTTTTGAAAATAGAGCTGCTGACAGACCAAACATCTCAAATCCCTCTTTCAAGGCATCAATACTAGGAGCAGAAAGGTCTGAAGAAGAAAAATATTTGGTAGGTACTTGATCATTTTCCAAATAGTTTCACTGGGTCAACACATCTTCCAGTGATATGAAGAAGTGATAATAATTTCTATCTACATTCACAATTCACTAACCATCTACCACATCTTCCCTTATTTTCCCCCCTCCAGATACTTTTTTTTTCATTTTCTACAGTAAAAAGGCACAGAAGCTTTGGCCTTTGCTCACAAGGAAAGTATTAAAATCCACTGATAATTTAAAAAGGGTTGTAACTCAGTGGAAGAACCATGCTTTGCAAGCAGGAGGTCCCAGCTTCAATCACTGGCACCTGCAGACCTGACTAGGAAAAAATTCTGCCGGAAATTGTAGAATGCAGCTGCCAGACAGAGTTGACAAAACCTGGCCAAATACATGTGTTTAAAGTATTACCAAGAACTGAATTATGACCTCCAGCTAATCAATATTTGGCACTGCAGAGATTAATACCATGTATTATAGAAACAGAATAATGACAGACAGTGCATTTTGTTGTATGGGTGTATAAATGCAGAGACAGATACATGACTTATAGGTGAACTAACATGATAATATATGGTACATTGTTATAATTATATTGTAAATCTTGGAGGAGAGGAATAAGTTTTTAAAAAGAAAAAAACAAGGCTAGATGGCCCAATGGTCCATCTACACAGCCAGCCGTCTGCATTCCTGCCATTTTTACAGCTCTTTCTTGTAGGCTTTCTATCTCTGTAATGTCTTCATATGAGTATCCCAAAGAGAGACACCCTATAGATTTATAATAAAGACCATATAATACTAGTCTTACTATTTGTGAGTATGGCATTTTCCATTTTTACACTGCTCCTTACTGATTGGGGTCAGTGTGGCTGCTTGTTTGAGATTTGGACTGGGACACTGGGAGACCAAAGTTGGACTCCTCATTCAATCATGGAAACCCTCCAGGCAACGGCAAATTTCTAAACAAATCTTGTCAAGAAAACACCATGAAGTGTTGCAATAGGTCAGAATCAATGTGAAGGCATATAACACACAACAAGTTTACTGATGATCTTTACCAAGCTGTCCAGCCCAATCTCAAAAGAACTTTTATTGTCACCTCCTGTCACTTCAGACCTTATCAATGTATTTTGAAGGAGGTGTTAGTTCAAATGGTCTGATAACAGAAATATTTCCTAGCCTTGGTTATTTCTAAATTTTCACAAATTCCGTGAACTAAGATGCTTGCTTTATTTAAAGGACCGTACCAAAATACTGATCTCAACTGATACCTGTAGAACAGTGTGCTTGTTTCCTCACGGACTGCCAAAACCAAGTGTCTATAAAGGTGTTCAATTTCATCTTTAGATTGTTACCTGGGAGAAAGGGGATGATTCTCTGTTTGGGATCTTTCTGGCCTCCTTCAATAGGGAACTTATCCAGAAGCTGCATCTGTAAAAGAAATATTTAGTGTGAACAACAATCCATCACCTCTTTTTCTCCACTCCCTCTTTTGCATCAACATAGCCTGTTTCTTTGATTATTCCCCACTGAAACAAATCAAGAAAATTACAGCTGTGATCAAGGGCAGAAAAGTTTTTTTAAAAAAACAAGAGTTCACTGAACAGTTATGAAGGAAGGCAAGGTTCCCAAGAGGAGAGGGAGAATTACATCAGAAGTGGGATAAGACCAAAGTCTGGCATTCTGTAATTCCCAATTAGCCAATCTATACTTTACATAGAAATAAAAATGAGTCAATGACTTGGCCTTAATCTATGTTCTGTGTTGCAATCATGGAGGGTCCACCTACCCTCCAAGACAGACCACCCACCTGGTGAGAACCGCTGCCTCAGAACACCAGAGAGGTTGTTTCAGTGAAGCATCAGATGTGGTTGTTGGCAGGCCTCACCTATCTCCCTCACATTACTATGCTTCCCGATATCTCTTGATGGACAGGCATATATGAAGCAGAAGGAGATTCCTGGGGAATCTGGAAATGCTCTCTTCTTGTAATCCCTGGGACTCTGTTGGAACAAAGTGAGTTTCTTCCAAAGTGGAAGGTTGTATCAACCTTTTTGAAAGACTCTCCCTTCCTCACTGACCACACACTGTCTGCAAATTGTACTCAGTGTGCGGTCACGGCAAACGGAGTGCATTACATACATAATATATAGAACATTTGGCTAAACATTTTTCATAAAAGGAAAAATAAATATTTAATCTATATAAATATTTAACATCATAAGGTAGAAGGAGAGGAAATGCTCAGTACAGTAAATTGCTGAGTTTAAAGGAGGTTTCGCAAGGGCTGCTTTTATTTTCAACCACCACGACAAATCAAGTACTGAAAAAAAAATGAAGTTGGTAGTGGGAGAGGGTTGACTGGGAATGCTGGTGTGTAACGTTGCATTTTGGGGTTTCAACTCTCAGAATCCTCCAGGAGGAGATACATACAGGTCGGGTCATAGTTTTCCAGCACTGCAGGGATATAGACGATTCCACTTTGTGGAATGAATCTGAACCTCCTAGGTGAGAGTTCTAGGAACTGGAACTGGAAAATGCTCTATTATATTATGAACAATGGTGCATGCACAACCCAATAAATCACTCATACAAAATCAGTTTTTAACCCTTAGTGTGGTGTGCATAAACCTATACAGCTTTTACTGAAGACTTTGGAGCTGGCGTAGTAGAAGGGGCTGTTTAATGCTTGATCAAGATGGGTGGAAAGAGATTTCGTCAGACCGTACCTATCTCTGTCTTGTCTCTCCTATATACCAGCTGAAGCCAATGAGCTGCTACCCTAATCAAGCTTTCATTCAAAAAAATCTAATGATGCTTCCAGATGACAGTACAAGATACTTCTTTTTAGAAAAAAATACCCACAATATTATTCAAGTACTGGCCTTATATACTACTGAAGTTGCACTGGGCTTTGCCTACTGCCAATTGTCATCTAGTATCCACATTCCACTAGACTGAGGAATTTCATAATATTAAGAACTTGTCCTTGGGCTTACTTGCTTTCCTTTTCCCTCTCCACTTCATTTTCCTTTTGTGTCAAGTCTTTTTAGAGTTTAAGTCCAAAGGCTGTAATTATCTTGCTTTTTTTTTTTACTGAGGCTCTGAGAGCACTTCCAGTTGTACAGCAGGGTGTAATAGGCTGGGCTGCTTTTAGATTTCTGTTTGCCTCATTCAAGCTTTTGAAGCTGCAGAGATGTATTGCAGAGTAGCATGTCATGAAAATAAACACATTTGCTCGGGGAAGGGAGCCAGCCTAAGTGTAAACAAAGATAAGATGAAGGTAATAACCTGCTGATAATAATGACAATCCTGACAGTACAAGGTTATTGGCCTAACTCAAGCAAAACACCTTCACACCTTTACACAAGAGAAGGAGACATCAATAGGTTGGGAGAGAGAAAAAACCTCAATATGTATACATTTGTTGGAACAGACAGAATAGTAATGCCTACCTCACCACTGATCCCTCTTCTGGTTGGATGAGCGAGTAGCAGAGGAGTGGCTAAACAAAAGCTGAAGAGGGTATAAACCAGAAGTGTTTTGAGCAGCGAAGCACCAGATTTTGCTCTTGGCAAAGCTAGTCTACCTCTATTGCTGCCGCCAAGTAATTGCTGATAACCTAAACTCCTACATGTGGTATGACATTCCTTTCTTGATGAATCTTGTTATTTAACACTCAACCAAATGCCAGTGTATAGATAAGGTTAAACAGACACATTAGGAGAGTGGGTGTAACACTTGGCTATATAATTCTATTAGAGGTATAAGCTTGATTCAAGGTCTATGTAAGCTGTGCTGCTGCAGACAGTGTATTTATCTGTGCTATTGGTGTTACTAAAATAATCTTACTATAAAAGCTGCAACTTGTTCTCTTGTTAACTTCCTGATAGACCAAAGCTTAAGAATACCCAAGGGGAATACTGTTGTTCATCTATTGTTCTATTGGATAGAACTGGGCTTTGTAACTTTGCGAGCTTAGGCGACCAACGTGGCAATTCCTGGAAAATTCAGACAGATTCAGACCAACGGATATAAGAACCTTTAATCTTCTACAAGATATATGAGTGGAGGAACCATGGCTGAGGTGGTGAGTCAGGTGGTGAGTCAGGCAGGAGCATTAGCAGTTAATATAGCCATGAAGAAGATATTGGGAGAACTGTTGTAAACTCCAACCTCTTAGGTACTTGTTTGCAGCCCTTGAGAAGATCAGAAGCAAGTGGAAAAATCCCAGGTGTCCCTAACCAGGGAGAGTTAGGAAGCACGGACTAGAATCTTCCCTGGTCCTCACAATGTGAAAAGGCATGAGAAGGTAGCAACTTCAATAATGGCACTGCCTTTTACAAATACAGAGGGCTTTTTAACTGTCATCTTGTACAGTCACAAATAAGAGACCCTGTTGATGGTGACTTTATCATCTTTGAGATAACAAATAGTGAGTGGCTGATGGGATATAGATATATTAAGATAATTTATAGGGTCAGCATAGAAGAAGAAGATGATGTACTCAGAAGCTTATCGGGGGGGGCAACTAGGGCATGTGCCCTGGGTGCCAATGCTGGGGGGGTGCAACAAAGCTGTGCCAGAAGCAGCAGAGGAGGAGGAAGCAGCCCCCGAGGTAGGGACACCTTGTGTTAGGTGCTGTTTATGCTAAATATGCCTCTGGATGTACCAGGATGGACCTATACCCATGAACATATCTTTGACCAAGGTGATGTTTGCCTCCACACCAGAGAAGCTCAAGTAGCAGCTTGGCTAGTAGCCATGTCAGATATAACAAAAAATAGTTTAGTAGCTGTCAGAGCCAAAGACCCCCCCCCGGGTTGATAAAGGAAGGAACTTTATCCCACTGACCCCAGAAGACCTACAAGAGGCAGTGATAAGACATTATTTGGTCAATAAACATGAAGTCCTGAAACACTAATACATGCTGTTTAGGAGTGGAATGGATATGGAAGTGCCCCAGGATAATATAAGGAGATACCACAGGCCTTGCCTATACAAGCTGTGAGAGGGATTGCTGGTCCAACACCAGGTCTGAAAGATGTAGCAATGTAGAATTGTAGAATGTGGCAGAAACAGAGGGAATAGCTCCAATCCCTTCAGCCAACATGCATAAAAGACTGAATAATGCCTAGTTCCAGTCTCACTGGCACTGGCCAAGAATGTGCGTAGTAGCTGGAATGATACCATTGCTGTCTTGTATCTTATAGTGATGGGAGAATTCCATATTATTTAACATATGGAATGCATATCCTCACTTCTCTTCAGCAGGTCTCACCCACTTCAGCAAATAAGGTCAATTAATCAATCCTGTTGGAAGAACTGAGAACCAAGCCAACAACTGCAGCTGTCCAGAAACCATCTTCTGCAACATGGATTCCAGAGGTAGGCTGGATTCTTTCTCATGCAAGAAAGAATCTTGCAGAACCATCCTGTGTTGAGATCCAAATTGTGGCCTCTTCAACCAACAGTGAGAATGCTCAGTCCAATGACTATTGTTCTAATAGGATCACAGAAACAAGAATGAATAGTTTCAGTGGACCAACTCTAAGCAAGCACCACTGCTACATTGACTTGAAGATGATAAAACAATCCAACCTACATTCAGTCTACTGAATGAAGGTACTGAAGATGTACAACCATGCCTCCATGACCTCAAACACACCATAGACAGTTATGTCAATAAGACTACTGATGAATAAACTGACATTGCTTACAGCCCCAAACACTTAATTTTGGCAAAAACAGGGGGATAACTGCAATAGAATATGTGGTCTTCAGGAAATATATTGCCTTTGTTTGAAGAGATAATTATACTGGTGAAACACCACTCACCATTCACCTTTAACTAGATCAATGCTGACACAACTACTGTTGCTAAGGGAATATAACCAATCACCCTTATCTGGTAAAAAGAATGCTCAGTGACTTTCCTGTTTCTTCTCCAAGAACGGAACATCCCTTAAGTGGAGCTTCTACTTCAGGAAAGTTCATCAACCTACCCTCCCCAGCTTTGTAAAATTGTCCCAATGCTGCTGCTACTCTACAGAAAAGAAAGCAAAACCGAGGTGAATTTGAGACTGTGTTTGTCAAGTTCAGATCACATTGCTCATGAAACTGTACGCAGAGCCTGCAGAAGAAAAGGGAACGCAACATGCATCAGTTCCATTTTTAATGAAGGCTGGAATTCATGATTGCAGTTACGAATGCACTATGCAGCCTTGGGAAGAGGTGGGTAACAAATAAAATTTGTTGTTGTTGTTCACAATCCCTGTGTCTTCAATAGTGTAGAAAATACATAGGGATTGTAAAAGTCACTGTGAGCAATGGGATTCTCTTCTTCTGCTGATCAGGACATTACTATGTTACATTCCCACCCCCACTCCCTCATAGGAAAGAATTGTCATAGGATTCCTGCTTCTGACTTATCACAACATTTATGTGATTTACGTAGTCACATAGGTAAGTAGTAGATGATCTAGAATACTGGCTGAAGCCTTTAGCAGCCAAACAGTACGGAAAGGAAATCTTCTCATGTACTGTGTGTTTTACTTGTTACAAATGAAATTGAAATTAACAAATGATTTCCTCTTCAGCTCAACACAGTTATGATTGCAAGGCAAGATGAAGAGGAAATGACAGACACTGCAGGTTCAACTCCAGGAATTATACAGCAGAGAGATGGAATTCAGGAGAGGATAAAAATCAAGGAACAGTCTGGTAGACTGCATGGGTTTACACACACCTCACACACCTCCAAATCAGGTGCAGCAAATGTCAGTTGACAACTTATGGAACTGCCTTATGATTGCAGTGGGATCTCCCAAGATTCCAACAAGGAAATTGTTCGAAGATATGTGAAAGATAACACATCCAGGGGCTGGGTGCGGATGTGAATGTAACTGTTTGGGATATGTATCATTTGTATCACTCAGATTAATTAAGCAAACAAACAAGTGAAAGAAAGACAACAGCTAGTTAGGAGGCATCTCATAAAATTGCAATCAGCTGCTGACTCTATATTATCCTGTGTCACCAGATCTGTGAACAATATCCACTGAGATTTTCTCCTCAGAAAAGATACAGTGGTCTCTCCCCAGCAGTCTGTTTGCCATCAGTGCAGGAGGAAAAGAATGAACCAACATACATAGACAAAAAGGAAAGAATCCATAGGCATCCACATGAGCAAGACACTTACATGAAGAAAGAGACTGCAGTTTTAATATTTCTTGTGCTTTTCTGCCTGTTGATGGAGATGTCTACATGTATATGTGTGATTTTTTTAAGGGATGCTTTGTTTTCCTGTAGAGAGAATTCAGGCTGTCTGGGGTCAGTCAGGGGTAAGATTACTTTTGTTCAAAGGAGAATGAAGCAATAGTTCAACTCCAGGCTTTGCTGTCACTATATTTTAAGCCAAGAAGACATGCTGTATCTTGTTTTACTTCAAGAGTGATTGACTCAGTGTGGCCAGTACTGAGACAGACACATTCCTGGGGCTATTCTTGGAGGTAGGCTTGTTTGGCCCATGTGAGCCTTTTCCTAACCACATCAAGGTGGTGGTGAAGTATATAGCTAAGCACTGTTTATCCACAGGGCAGATATCAGTGGAACAGATGCAGCAAACCCAACATCTTTCATCAGCAGAACACTCATCTAACAGAGAGACAAGTGAACCAGGCTGACCATAAACGTCAGCAATAGGGTGACCTGATTGGAAGCTTTAACTTTCAGGGGGAGCAAAGGAGTCGCAAAGTCAGAGTAAATGTAGCATGTCTATGAGTTACTGCCTGGAAGCGGATTCAGCTAAAGGTTAGCCAAGGCCAACAGTTGAATAACAAACATGACATATGTATATCACCCACCCTTCAACTGGGGGAGGGGTGCACTAAGTCTTGCAAGCACACATAGGTAGCAGTTGAGGTTGCAGCCTGACATTTCATTTATTCAGATGACTGTCTTCCTGCTCATGACCTAATCCAATGGAGTAGCAATTCAATCATTTTATTTTGCTGTTTTGTTTTTGTGTTGTGCATTTCAATCATCCAGCTGTTTTATTTGTTTTTACATGATTCTGTTTAATAGCATGTTTCATGATTTCATTTTTTTTTATTTTACTGATTTTGTTCACTACTCTTGGATTAGAAACATTAAAGAGTGAAGTCTAAACAATAAATAAATAAATAGGGGGTAGCAGCATTGCAAGCCAATTAATTTTTCTATTGTTATCCAGAGCCATCAATATTCCTCCACAGCAAGGAACAGAGCTAATGCTGGTTATAGACAATGGCACAAATGTGGTCTGAAACCCTTTTTCTGTGCTGAATTCACTACTTGAACTTGACCAAATCAGGAACTACAGCCTCTACTTCCTGATCTGAGCCAACACAGAAAAGAAAGGGCTTATGCTGCTGATACTCAGGTATGTCCAGGGTGTGTCTTGTAAGTCAGGAATGTGGCACAAAGTCAAATTTATTAACACTGCGAAGGCTGAGTTTTCAGAACAAAATTGCACTCCCAAATACTAAGCCTGATGTTCAGGTTGGGTTTCTTATCTTTTGTAACTTGTTTCCTCCCATGCATGTGATGGGTCACACACATACAGACACAAACACCATGTCAAATGTGAGGCAGGCCTTCTGTACTGAGGTCTGTACTGTGATATGACCCACTAACGGAGAAAGATCATGTAAATTAGAATTGTTTATAGGAACCTCCACACAAAGAACCTGACTTACATGTGATGGTTCAATTTGGCTCAATTTTTTCATAAAGAAATCGCCATACCCTCCATTATCTTATACTTAACATTACACTTTGATCTGTACACACAACAAAAAAGAGGTCAGACCTAGATGAAACATTTTAAGTATTCCTCTCTCTCTCTTTTTTTTAATTGACAGTGCATTGCTTGCAAACTTGGCACTAATTTCCAGTGGAACCAGTGGCATGATGTAAATCAGGATAGGTTTAAAGGCTGGAGCCAGGCCCACCAAAATCCCCATCTATCAGTCAGTACCTGTTATTTCCATTAAACAAAACAACAACAAAATCCAGTGCATTCACACAATTGCTAATCTAGTTTGATCCTGACCCTGACCCTGCAATCAATCAGTCAGTCAGTCAGTCAATTAATAATACCAAGCTGAAGTCATTTTGTTCCATGCTCTTCCATGAAGGCCCTTAGCAGCTACAGCTGTTTATGCAACAACAACACCATCACCTACATCCAGTAAAGAATCATGGAGCACTTTGGAAAAAAATCCTCCCAGATTTTAAATTAAATCTGCTAGGTTTGTGTGATCTGTGCTGTCATATCTGTCAAACAGAATAGCTTTACTCGTTTTTGTTTGATCAGTAGTTCCCACAGAAACCACAACTAACATCAGAAATAGAGCACAATAGCTTGAACACAATGGCATATGCATTTGGCACTTCTGACTGAAATGGTATCCAGTGACGGCCACAGGGGATTCCACTAGTTGGCTGAAGGATAACTGAGAAAGAATCTGCCAAAGAAAACCACTAATTTTGATGACAAAATGGAACAAGGTCCTCCCCCTACACTCTCAATCTCTCTTTTTAACTCATAAAAACCTTTAGCTGCTTGGCTGCCAAAGCCTCTTTATTCTTCTAAACATATATCTTTCCCTTGATGTGAAGAAGGAGATTCCATACAGGAGTCCAGATAAAAGGTTCTTTTATCTTTTTAGCAAAAAGATGGGCAGCAGCAAACATAAGCATTCTCCTGGCTTTTGGAAATCCTTGTGGAAGTTTCACAGGACTGTAGCCTGCAGGGTGATAGTTACACAGAACAGAGGTCTTAAGCTGACACAAACAGAATTTTTTTTTTCTGTTTTCTTTTCTGAAATTTTGTGGTTCTTAAAATCAGGTGAATGGATTTGGGAGATATCTCCAGGCTTCTCTAAGTTTTCAGTTTTCATACAGCCCTGGTTTTCATGGATGAAAACAGAAATCATTTCTGTAATCATAGTGCATATGACACAAATTGCCATTTCAAAGCAAACTGCCACACATAGTTTTATGACGCTGGAGACCTCATCTCTAAGAGACTAGGGGCCCTTCACAATACACAGTTATAGTGCTATGATTCCATTTTAACTGCCATGGCAACATCCTACAGAATCCTGGGATTTGTAGTTCAGTGAGCTCTCAAACAGAGAATTCTGAATACTCCTCACTAAACTGCCAATCCCAGGATTTCATGGGACGTTGGCGAGGCAGTTAAAGTGGAATCATAATACTATAATTGTACAGTGTGAAAGGGGACCATCTTGCTCTTTATCTCAAGCAGATGCTCTGTGTTTAAGAGGGATAATCTTATGGATTTTCAATTTAAAAAAAAGATATTCCAGTATAACAAAGGCAGAAAAATATAAACACAGGAAGAGAATGACAATAATGTTAGCAATAGGTTTTTACAAAAGCTGATCAAATATAAGTCCATTTGTAGGTTTCGTCTATACATCATTGTTTCAAATGTTGTAAGTGTTGCTAATTTCCTATCCATTGGATTACAGGTGGAGGGCAATTATCTTTTGAATATTGAATATCAATCTTTTGGCAGTCAAAAGTGTGCGTTGAATCCATGGGCTCCTTGTTAATTTCCAAGACACAGATAGATAATTTAAAAGAACATGCGCATTCCTAAACATCAATGAACTTTCCAGTACCAAGTTTATCCGTCCAATTACTTCCACCCAGAATGAAGCAACAATGGGGCAGCTCCAAAACATACGTGTTGAGGAAGCATTAGCGGTATTACATTTCCAACAATTTTCTGATTTTGATAACCCTTTCTTTAAAAGACAATGTGGTGATTAATATACCCAAAGCAGCAACTTCTGCCGTATAAACTATACTCAGAAATTATTGTATAAGGGGTAATCTTATGGCTTGTTGTAAGTCTTGCCAGGTATCCTTCTGGCAGATGGAACAGAGTACTAACATCTTCTCTTCTCTCTCAGCGCTGGAGCTTGTGGGGCAAATGTAGAGACATCCTGATTGAATGTTCCCAACCTTTTATATCATGGTCAAATTTTTGTGAAACTTTTAATGGCAGTAAATCATTGTGAATCACGTTCAAGGTCTGAAAAAGTGACACATTCTTCATTTAAAAACAGCACTTTTTGTACTGAACTTTTAAGCCACCAGAAGTCACTATGGTCTCACAGGAGGCTTATAAGATCCTAACACTTATCTTAAAATGCACAATCAGGCTGCTGTTAGGATTCTTGAGAAACCTAATATCTGTTTGACTCCTTTCACTCTCCTTCTCACAGCACCCGGATCCAAAACAATTTCTCTCAACTGAAGTGCACTGCCCATCATGACACAAGTCAGACTGGGGACACCTTGATTCAAATCCCCATTCAGACATTAAACTCACTGGGTGGCCTTAGGACAGATACTTACTGGTTGTTTCTCAGGGGGTTTACTTTTGGCCATGCCTAGTTTGCTTTGGACCCCAAAAACGAATGGAAAGATGTTGCTGAGGACCTTCTCAAATTGGAATTCATTTTCTTGGTCTGAATTAGTGTGTCAAACCTCTCTCAGCTGTTATTGATAAAAGGGCAATGGGAAGAATTTCATACACACACCTTTGACTTTCTTGTAGAGAAGATACAGTGTAAAGGAAATACATGTATGAGTCTTAGAGTTGCCTCTAATTCATTCATCGTTTCTTCTCTCATTCTTCTTTCTTCCAGAAACAGAAAATTCCCTAGCAGAATTCAAATGTTACACTGCAAATTTAAGCAAGTATACCCTTGGAGCTTATTCACAAGTATGAGTGAATAAGATTGTAGCCTTGAACCTGAACAGAAAAGGTGGGTCCTGGAAAGAAAAAGGAAGTTGGAAACAGGATGCCAGCTGCCTTCCACCCAAACAAAAACTGGTTGTTAAGGAAACCATGACACTAGGTGGGTGTATCACTACAGAGAAAAGATACATCATGGGTAAGGTTCACAGCTCAGCTGTTACAAAGCTATCTTGTTTTATTAGAGAGGAAGGGGCAAATTTGACTCAGGTAACAAGATAAACAAATACACTGTCCACAGAACTAAAACATACCAACCCAGCTATATTTAGCCAACGGCAGAAGACGGCAGTAGTCAACTCTCACAACCCTAAGCACAGAGTCACATGCTGCTTGTATGCAGAAGACAACTATGGAATTATTTTTAAAGGTTTTATACACATCATTTTTTAAAAAAATACATCTCATAAAATGTTAAGTTCAGCTTTTTATTATTAATTCAAAATAATGCTGAAATCACTGATGCTGCCTAGGATTTGCCACCCGGAGTGGTTGTCTTCCTCTACTCCATGGGTAGGGTTAATGCTGCCATAACTCATCAAGAAAAAAATATATAGAAACCTCAAAGTTTGACAGCGTGGGTGCGCTGTTGTTGTCATCCAAATTGCAATGGCCAGTTTCAAGCTGAAAATCAATATTCTAAATGGGGTTGGCCTTCCTGGAAGTAAAGAAAGGTGCTGCAATAACTCATCAAGGAATTGCGGTAAATGCCTCAAAATTTGGAAGGGTTTTTTTGGTTGTTGTCAAACTTCCAGTGTCCAGTTTCAAGTCAAAATCAAAACGAATGGCTTCCAAAAGCAAAAAGAGAAATGTGTTGTACTTTGTCTCGATACTGTGACAGGTGCTTTAAAATTTGACTTAGTGTTTGTATTTGTTACCCAAGCTCATGGAGAAGCAACACAGGACCAAGAAAGAACTGCTTCAGTGAGAAAACAAGAAAAAGGTAACATATGGTAAAGAAGAGGGGAAAAGAAAGAATAACTGAAAAAATAAAATTGCTGAAAAAACTGCAATTACAAGAACAAAAAAGAAGGGTGAAATAGAGGCAGGCAGATTGAGAAGAGGTCTTAGTATCTGGGGTACCCTATGACAAAAGAGATATGAAATAAAGAAAGAAACAGAGGAAGACTAACAGAAAGGGATTGATTTGTATGGAGTAGAAGGAAAGTATGGAGTATACAAAAAAAAAAGAATGCAGAAAGAATCAACAAAGAATGGGTTAAATTAATCACAGGCTGCAGCATTTAGTTACTTCTTCACTGACATGGCTAGCATAGCAGCCTTAACACTGTAAAACAAAAACAGAACAGAACAGAATAAAACCTTGCTGCAGTTAATACAGCAGCATGGTCTTCTTGAGCTAAGGAGAAAGGGAAAAAAATGGGACACAAGAATAATTTCAGTTGTACAGTCCTACCTGAGAAGAACTGTAGGGTCAAGTATCTCTTTGAAAAGCTGGCCCTACCATTAGGTAGAGTGAAGAAGTCAGCCTAGACTGCTAATGTTACCACAAAAAGGCAAGCAACTATTAACAATTTAATTTAATTTAATTTAATTGTGTTTTATCCCTACAGAGAGAGACACTTCTGGTATTTTTTGCCTTCAGTTCCAAGCAACCTGGCAGGTCTTATGGTGCTGTGAAACTTAAGCAAGGCAGAGGTATGCTCTGTTGTTCTCCTCAGGCAGCAAAATGTACTGGGCCATTATCTCTGGTATGAAAACCTACCACAAAAGAAATCATACACAAACAAAATTCCTGGTCTCAGATTAACTTAATGGAAGGTTCCACCTCCCCAGCTACCAAACCACTAACCACCATCACCCTCAGCCTCCAAACAAATCTTTTTGACAGGTGCTGAGATGTGGACATGTTTATTTCTACACTTCAAGGTTCATCTAAAGTGAAATGGCAAACTGAAGATAGCAAGCAGAGAGAAAGGCAAAGCTTTGAAATTTCACCCAGGCTTGGAGCCTAGGAGATTAGCATTGGCATAGGAAAACAGAACATGAAATGAAATAGCTAAGTACAGAAAGTGCATCTGCTGGGGAGTAGAGAGATAGCTCTCTCTCTACCTTTTTATCTGGAACTGAAGAGTACCTCTGGGAAATCAAGACTAATAGGAGACTGGAATCCTCACTGCTTTGGGTACAGGCCTTGGTTAATGAACACACAGAAATCAGTAACAAGACAGACAAACCAGAGAACTGGAGATGAGAGAGAAATACTGCCATTCCATTCCATATGGAGGCAAAACATGAGGCTGGGCAGATTGTATTTCAGCTAGACTTGGGGTGGGGCTTTTATATTATCTCACAGGATGCTTCCTTACACTGGACAAAATTAGTCTGATCTCTGTCATGAGTAACTAAGGGTGAGTACACACTGCATAGTCACGATAAAGAGATCATTTATATGGTACAACAGGGTTGCTCTTAATCACACTACAAGGCATTTGTGGCTCATGTCTTGCTATCACAATGACTGGATAAGTTTCACCATACAAATAACTGTGCAGAAAGGTGCAGTGATATTGTCAGGTATCCAGTGTGCAAGTCACTGAAAAGAGTTCACAGTGTGATAACGCAGGGCAATTTAAGCAGCATCACATACTGACTAGCTCTGATACAAAATGGTTTGTATGACACTAAGACAATACATTTGCATGCTGTCCCCTTACAAGCCTTCATTTCTTTGCAGTTTAGCAGTAACCACTGGTTGTAGTAATGTTTGAAATGCCAAATATTAGTTAACACTTCTCTATAAATCAGTACTGGAAACTAAGCAATCATTTCTGATTGTATTTGGATGGCAGTTTACCATTTCAGACATTTAAACAAACCACCACCAGTGGTTCATCTATTTTATCCAGAGGTTTGCCTGAGAGATGCCTTAGTAATAGTAAAATTCAGCTCTGCTTGCTTCTCAGTATCTTCCCAAGGATAAGTTTCTATCCTCTTCTTAGGATCTCAGAGTGTTTCATGTAAATCAGAAGCAAGAAACACAGATTTATCAGAGTAAAATGCATTCTACTCTGGCTGACAAGAGTTATTGGTAGAACTATCCTGCAGTGCCAAAGTTTCCTGAATCACTGCAAAGTACAATGCAACTTGGCATACAAAGTCTTCTGTGTGTGTGTGTGTGTGTGTGTGTGTGTGTGCGCGCGCCTCCAAATCATCTCTTGAATTATGGTGAATAAATCTCATAAGGTTTTCTTAGGCAAGGAATACTCAGAGGTGTTTTTGTCTGTTCTTTTCTCTGAAATATAGACTAGGATCTCCCTTTTTATGTCCTTCCTTTTTCTCTATAGCCTCATTTGAGCAAAAAAGAGAGAAGCAAAGAGAAGGCTTGGGAACCAGTATCTATTCCAAGAACCTTGTGGGCAAATCTTGGAATATTTGCATGCAGCTGCTTCTGCTGTTTGTTCCCACTGATCTGTTTGTACCACGTGTTGGATACAGAGCATTTATCCCAAGAAACAGAGAGTCCACCACAAAGTATGGCTGCTACTATATTGCAAAGTGAATGTCAATTATAAGAGAATAGGAAGCTTTAGACTTTTATCTCAACTGACACAAACAATGTTCTCTGATTGTATTGTTGAGACCTGGAATAAGGTTTGGCCCTCCAAATGTTTTACATTTCAGTTCTCACAATCCCTTCTAATTGCCCACATTGGATGGAAGTGATCACAGTTGATTCCTGTATTGTGTGGAGGGCCAATGGTTCTGCACCCCTACTCTAAGAGTACAGTAGTGCTTTCTGTGTCCTCAAGTGACAAACAGGAAGTAAAAAAAGCCTGTGCGTGTGGAAGGTCTTTGTGCTGCTCAAAACAATAGAACACAAAATATATAGTTAGTTGTGTGGTGAAAAAGAAGAGTTGCAATGTTACACTCATCAGGACACACAGAGCAACATATGGAAGTTCTTTCTCTATTGACTTCCGTCAGCCAGGAATGACTGAAACATAGGAAACTGTGCTATAATCTCTCCAGCCTAGTATTGTCTACCTTGGCGGTGATGGCTCACCAAGGTCTTCTTAACTGGAGTTTCTGGAAACTGAACCAGAGACTATGTCCACATGAAGAATGCAGATGCTCCTTCATGTATGTTTGTGTGTGGGCTATAATTCTTCTCTACTAATTGATTACATAGTGCATTACTGGAACATTCTATAATGCCTTACAGTGAGCTACTATAGTTGTACTGTTACCACAAGGACAGTTTTAAACTGGTTATTTTGCTTGTTCATCCTCATTGTTAATCAGCAGGCATGTTAAAACTTGCATCATGGTTTTATCAATATGATACACACAAGAAAGCATGCTTCTGAATATTCCCCCTTCTCTCCAAGTCATAATCAAGTAGAAGCCATGTTGTACAGGCCAATGTATTTCCAGGACATATTGAAAATATTTGTATATTACTTCTGTGGGGCAATCAGAAGAATCATAACCAGATCATTATCAAAACTCCAAAATGTAACCCCTAAGAAGTAATGCAGGGGAATCAAGCGTTCCTTATGCAAAGATATACAAAGTATATATGCAAAGTGTTTTTTGCATATATAAAAACACTATTTGTATCAGCTTATATCAAGGGTGGAGAAAGGGTATACGCTATGTGCGCCTTCAACCCAGCTTCTGTGGCCCCTGACATTTCTGCCCCTGAGCTGTGGTGGAGACTCTCACAATTCAATAATTTATTGTTGTGGAAAAAAAGACCCACCCAGGCCTTTAAAAGATGAGAGGTCCCCAATTATAGCAATGTGGCCAATAGCAACATCAGAGACTTGAGGGGACTACCAGCCATCTAGAGCCCAAAACTCCCTTCTGCAATTGGAAGTTACAGGAGGCAACAATGGTGTATGTGACCCTTCAGGGTCAATGTGGCTCCCCAGTCCTTTGTAGCTGCTGCACCCCCGGCTGCTGTTGCCTACAAAGAAGTGTAATTTCATGAAAGGGAAGAGAAATAACAGTATAGTATTGCTTAATGTATTCATTTTATTAATCGAAAGAAACAAACACAAAGGAGAAGAATGGCAGAAGGAAATGTATGGAAACTATATCATGCTAAGCTACAGCTCAGTTAAATGGAGAATCTGTAGCTTCCTCTGTCAAACAATACGCAACAGATGGAAACCCAGTATAGGAATTATACTCAGTGTATTTGAGGCCCAGGTGCCTCTCCCCTCCAAGTCTTCATCTGTGCTAATTAAAGAAAACAGCAGCTGCTCTGAAAAGTAAAACTAGCACAGCAATCCAGGATCAAATGGAATGATTAACACATCCAGAATGCCTTTTTTTTGAACCTCTGTGGCTTTCCAGGGACCAGACTCAAACAGAACTGGCAGATCAGATGTGAAGTGGTGGGCAGTGAAATTTGTTTTGACAGTGCCCTTGACAGGAGAGAGGGAATCCACATCAAGTATCTCCCTCAGCAGGGACCCTGGGTGGAAGATTTTTAGTGGTGAAATCCCTGGCTCATGTTCATTTCTTCCCCTAAAATGTGACTCATTTTTATTCATCCTACTGTGCTAATTAGCACACTTCTTAGTGGGAGATCAGGCTCTTCTGTATTTTTCTCCCAGGGTCTTGAGCCCAGGGAAAATAATACAGTAGTACTGCAATGCAAATAAACACAGCAGGTGAAAGCATAAGGGAGTCCTGCCTACCTGGATAAGTCTCACTGTTCTACTAAAGGCAATTCTGCATGGAGATGTACAGCCTTCAGAAAAGATCTGATGTGATTTGCAAACCATTTTGGTGTGCCAGTCAGTCAGAACAAGACTGGCACTAGGGTAAAGTGAGAGATGCAGCCAAAGCAAGGTCTGAGCAAGACCAAAATACAGAAGGACAACAGTTGATTTTCCACAACAACAGAAGGAGGAATCTCAGATTTGTGAGCCTATCCTGAATAGAGACATGTTTAATAGCAGGTTTTGCAAGAACTCTGGAGCCCACAATAACAGTTTGGCCTAAGAGATGGTAAATCAAAGGTTTGACCCTCACATCCAGTATTCTCCTATCATATTGCTTGTGCTTCCCAGACATTTCTCCCTAAAAGTCTTGCCCCTACACACCTGTGGGTAATAGAGGGACAGTAAAGAAAAAAGTTCAACAACAGAGAATCTTGTGGCTTCTTAAAGATGTACAAGTTTTATTCATTTCATCAGATGCAACTTGACTGGTGTCATTAAACGCTTATGCCAAATAAAACTTGTTAATCTTTAAGACTTTTTGCAGACATCCCTATTTCCCTGACAGAAAAGATCTCCATCCTTAGGAAGTCTTACAAAGATCTGATTCCATTCAGACTGGCTAAGTTTTTCAGCCCAATTTGGTCACGTGTATCAAGCTTTCAGATGGTTGATAGCAAACAGGGTGTCTATACATCTGGTAACATGATGGCCCAAGGCTCACTGAGTTCCTAGGTCTAGTTGAGATGATTTGCACTAATTGCTTTTATTTGCTCATTGCCACAAGCACCCTTGTGGTCTGGAAGACAATACAGAAATAATTAAATAAATAAAATAGGTGACCTTGAACTGTTGGTTGTGTCTCATCCTAGTCTACTTCATAGGTTTGTTGTGCAGATAAAATGGGAGTGGAAACTTTAATTACCCATCAGCCGTAATCAGCTGGGAGCTGCAGTTCAATAACATTGGGCAGGTCTGCATTTTGCCCACCTCCTACCTTAGAAGAAGCTTGTGTTAAATTATAATAACTAACATTTAACACATGAAATTTTTCAGCACAATTATACTGTGGACAGCTTTACCTTCCATGCTTCTATAAGCCATGAAACTGTTTTCATGCTTCTATAAGCCATGGAACTGTTAATTTAAGAGACTGTGTTACAGAAACAAAGCTGAGAGTGCTAAGATACTTGTCCAGAAAAGTAAGGGGGAAAAAAGGGAGTAACACCTTTCTAAGTGAGCATTAGTTGCAATCCTGCTCATCAGACTGCTCTCTGACAGAAATGAGATACGTGTCTTTTAACAGTATTTTCACCTCATTTCCAGATGCTTTGTTATCTGCACTAACTAGTCCAGTATTTAGCACTATGGAAATTGGGAAAACACAAATGAGCATCTGGGTTGCCACTGAAATAACCTAATTATAGTCTATCTCTTTCTGAAAGTATACATGGGACTGCGCAATACCTGGAGAACCACAATACACCAGAATGCATTCAGACACAAAAGATTAAACAGATAAGCCACACAGTGCAATCTGTTGTGGAAGAGGCAGCCACATTGTTACCCTTACTCTGATTCTTGCTCTTATTAGGCTCCTGGACCCCCTGGGGATATCAAAATTTTCGATGCTCTCGTTCCATTATGTACAACAGTAGTGAAATGGTAGTAAAATAGCATCTGTTATATAAACTGGAAAAATCCAAGTTTGCTTTTTGGATTTTTTTTACATTTTCAAGTTGTGATTGTTTGAATCCATGGATACAGAATCTATGGATATAGAGGGCCAACTATATCTAAAGGGCAACAATTGCAAAAATCAATTTTCTCAACCGGCTGCCACCGGCCATTTTGCAAAAGTACCATAATTCAAGTCTTATCCACTTTAGAACAAGAGTAACCTTCCAAATATTATTGGATTACAACCACTATTAATGCTGATCATGGGCTGATGACAGCTGGAATACAACTGGAAGACACAAAGTCCTCAGTCAAAATTGCATATACTGTTCACCATGCCTTGTTGCTGTTCTGCTTCTACTCAACTCAGGGTCAGGAAGTGGGTACCAGCAAGTATTGTACCACAGGTAAAATTTTAGGCCTCAGACTATTCCATAGTCTCACCTACAGTCTTTTGCACTCCTTTCCAGGTGTGCCACAAACCCACAATTCCTCCTGCCAGATGTAGTACCCCCAGATGAGGCCCATTTCACAGGTATAGAGTCCGTACTTTAAGCTCCAAGCTTTGGACAGTAAAACAGTGTTTCCCATACATCTTTGAGGTATTTCACTTTTGCTTTTATGTGGAAATGGAGTTTATTAACTGAGCATGCTCTGACAAACATCTTGTTCCCACAAAGTTGCCTGAGTTGTTGGTTCTTCTGGTGCAGCTGTTCCTGCAGGTATTCTTTGCCCTTATCTAGGGTTAGGCTTGTGTCATCCTGCCTTATGGCCTTTGCAGTTAATTATTTGCTAAATATTTGTATTGCTCATGCTTGCCCAGAACTGGGAGAGGCTTCCAACTGTCTCTGAGTTATATCTTAATGAAGTCAACATGACAGGTGTGACTAGCAGTAAAAATACCAGCACTGTTCAATTATGTTGTAACCATTAACTACAAATAATGTTGCACAGTGGTTACAGTGTTAGAATTTCACTGGTAACAATGAAGTTCAAATCCTTGCTGGTTCTTTTCATCACTAAGTGTAATCATGTTGCTGGTATACTTCTAAATCAGGAGGTGGTGGTTGCTATGTTGTTGCTGTTGTATTCACTTTGGAGCAGGACCTTGTCTATAAAGGTTTATTCACGGTGACACTTATCTGGCTGACTTAGCCTAACCTTCCTCACAATATTGCTACAAAGATAAAACAGACCAGGTATACTGCCCTAAACCATTTGGAGGAAGGGCGAGTCATAATTATGATAAATAATTAAAAAACTGGTAAAAAAACTGATAAAAATACCAATCTTGGCCTGCCAATCATAAACATGTTCAAAAATTACATTTTATAAACAAAACTATCATTTTGTTCCATAACATATATGAAAAAAATTATCAGCTATTATTCTACAGTTCCTCCAACCTTAAAAAAATAGTTTGTAAATATACTTCCCTTTGTTTGCCTGTCCTTCCTTGCTATCTATACCATTCAGCGATCAACAGAACAACCCCTTCCCTGCTTTCTCATTCCAGCCCTCTCAACCTATGTCTCCTGTCCAGGTTGACTGGAGTTACAGAGAGGGGATTGATAGTGCAGGAATGCCTCCCCTAGTGAAAAAGAAACCATATCTACATGCCTGCTTCTTTATGTATGTGTGTAGCTTCCCCCTGAATTACAATTCTGGGCATTCTTGTAAGGCATCCCTGTCAATACCAATGGCAGCTAGATTAGCTACACTATTAAGACTCATGCTAGCTATTCTTGCCAGTCTGGCATCCTATTTCATATGAGAAACTTGTATAAAGGCACTTCAGCAGAGCATAGAGACATTAGTTTTCTCAGCTACAACTTCCAGAATTCCGCAGCTTGGATGGCTACTGACTAGGTAGACTTGGAGATTCTAAGAACCAAAAAAAGTAACTTTTCCAAGCTTCAATTGTGTACATGATTTCTTTTTCTTTTTTCGTTTATTGATTTGCCCTGATGTGATGACCCCCCATCTCCTTCCTACCTGGTCAGGTGTATACTTTCGTGTTGTTTAATCAGAGTGCAGTGAATTTCAAAGATCCTCACTTCAAAGGAATTTGCCACCAATTAGCACAGAAGATCCCAAGTGCAGGAACCTCATGATGCCTCTTCTTTCATCAAGGGGCTGTGTCATACCTTACCTCCTATTGAGAACATGAGGACATCTCCACCTTCCTGTGTTTTCTAATCTTATTTTCACATCTACATTTCCTGATGCAATTATGCCAAGGAAATTGAGTTGAGGGATCTGTTTATTTAAAACGTACATGTTAAGTGAATTTCAGCCTAAGATTCTTGCATGACT
>CAOLHI010003299.1:0-188445 GCA_948474755.1 Ctenosaura bakeri
CTAATCCCACGCCATGCAGCCTGGTGCCAAATGTGGTCATATCACAGCAAGGGGATAAGGCCTGGAATAATCACATCCTTCAGAGAGGGGAGTGGAATCCTCTGTGTAATGCAATGAAATCCCATTTAAACAACCCAGGCTTGTGAAGCTATTACAGCTGCATCCCCAAAGTACTCCAACTGTGATCCTTCTTACAAGACCCATACAAATGTCCTCCTATGCCAAACATGCACATGTGAGCAAAATATTTACTGTCAAAAAGAAAATGCATGTAATATAAATGCATGTGGTATTATGTGTGTGTGTGTATGTATATACATATACATATACATACACATGCATGCATACACACACACACACACACACACACACACACACACACACAATATATATATATATATATATATATATATATATATATCTTCATTCTCCCGATCAGCAGTCCCAGGGAAATGCTGCTAGCTAAGGCTTCAGTCTTCAGAATACTGTGCCAGAAGAAGCCCTATCCTTTGGCTAAGATTCCAACCAACAGCAGAGCTTTGAGCTGTTAAATTCCAACCCAGGACCGTTTCTCTCCCCCAGCCTTAGCTTCTCATCCAAAAATACAAGTTGTCAGTGCTGAGCCACAGGGCAGCCAAACACACAAGAAGCTGAAATGGAGGTTTGAAGAATTTTCAGAGCAGAGTGAGAAACAGCTCGGGAAAAGGGATGCGAAAAACTGTGCCACTCTTTATTGTTGCATTTTCTAGAATTCCCCAGCTCACAATTAATATGCAAAGTTAAACAGAGAGCAGCACCAAAAGCCCTATGTTAATCCAGTTCCAGCTCTACAACTTTAGTGAGACCATTCCATGCATTGTTACTCAGTTACCCAAGGAACATCTAAGTGATTATAATGAAAACCAGTGGCGGAGCTTGGTGTGTGGGAAGTGGGGGGCATGAGAGGTGTGGCCACTGTGTGCGGGGGCATGGCTGCAGTGCCTGAGGGTGTGGCCAGGGGGCGTGGTAGTGTAACCAGGGTGCATGGGGGCATGGCCAGGGTGCACGGGGTGTGGCCACGGCATGTGGGGGCATGGCTACGGGCTGGGACACCCCAAAAACATTGCTGCCCGGGGCAAATTGCCTCCTCGCCCCCACGTCCCTATGCAACTGATAATAAGGGAGACAGAGAACATTATTGCAAAGGTGAACATGTGGAGAGGAAGAGAGCAACAAGTGGTACACAGAAAAGCAATATTTGGAACACAACAGTGTTACTGTAGTTTCTAGCCTGGACTTGTGGGATATTAGACATCATTTTGATATCACTAATTTGGCCTACTATACCCCTCTGTTCTCCATGTGCTTGCGAGACCCCCGGACAAGCTCGCAGACAGGCACAGCCGCTAATTGCTGTAATATTCTACACAAATACAGGCAGGCCAGAAATAACCGATCCGCTGCTTCAAGAGACCTCAAGGCAAGTACCACATTATGTATGCACGCTACTTACAAAGGACTCCCTGCCCTGAGCAGGCAGCTTGACTAGCTGAATACTGATCTGTCAAGCACTCCACGTTTGCATACTGGCCACTCTATTGACAATTCGGTCTTAACTCAATCATGTAAAATTCTGACCTTTTGGAGGCTTTGTCTCCAGCCTGAATCTCATTGTTTTCCCCAAGTATGGACTAGCCTACGGCCACATTTTCCCCTATAAAAACCCCTGACTTTGAGAGCTTCCTCAGATTGCTCCCAACCGCTTTGCTTGGCGAGCCTTCCCCTCAGCTCCACGTGCTGAGAAACTTCACATCCACGAACTTCTTCTTCAGACTACCCGGGCTTCAGGACAGGTGTAGTATTACCCATACCCAAAACCTTCTCTAAAAATCCCTCTATCCAACTCCAACTTTTATTTCTATAGTTCTCAGTGTGAGTGTGTCTCATACACTTGTTTAGCTGTATTTTAATAAAAACGACAATTATTATTTACTTCTGTTTGCTTCTTGACTCTGCCTGACCCGGTAGACATTGGGTAAAAGATCTCACTCCGTTGCCCTGCCTCTTGTATTGCTAGCTTGTGCTTTTTTGACTAATTCCCAACTTTGTAATTTGGAGTGCACTTAGGTGTCCCTCACAGGACGCCCAGAAATCAGGGTAACAACAGCAAGTTCTGAGCAACTCTAAAACGTAGTCCTCTGCACACTAACTACAAAGTTAGTGGGGCCTTGCTTGTTATTTGCTTGCTATTGTTTGCTGGCTATTGTCCTGGCCGTGGGCTCTGCCTGATCACACGGTCTGACTAACAAGGGGGAGGAGGCAGCTAGCGGGGAGGAGCTTTATTAGGAGCAAGCAACGGCGCGCGCCTGTGGCGCGCGCACTTGAACTCCTTTACTTTCTCGAGCTTCTCCTGTACTGCTCTCTGTAGTTTCAAGGATGGAAAGAGAGGGAGCTGCTGTAGTCACCTGTAACACTTGTGGCATGTTCCTTTTCTTGCCACAAGAGGTTCTTGGATACACCTGCACCAAGTGCAAGCTGGTCACCTTCTTGGAGGAGAAGGTTCGCCAGCTGGAGGCACGAGTTTCTGATCTCCACCTTATCAGGGAAGGGGAGGAGTTTTTGGATAGGGTAGAGAAGACCTACCGGAACTCCAAATACATCGAGGAACTGCCAGATCAGGAAGCCAGTACACAGCGCCAGGAAACGGAGGCTTGGGCAAATGTCACACGGAGGAGTAAAAGGACCAAAAAGGTAACAGAGACTCTTAACCTACACAATCGCTTTGATGTACTTGGACTTACAGACAAAGAGGAGCACTACGCAGAGGGAACAGAAGGTCAACAAGAAAGAATCCAACATCGGCAACAGGAATTAGATCAACGCTCCCAGCCTCAACAGAATGCTCAGGCAGTCCTAGTAAAACATGCTTTTCGAGGAGCCCAGGAGAAGCCTCAGAAGAGGCGAGTTCTGGTTGTTGGGGACTCTTTGCTAAGAGGAACTGAAACAGCAATCTGCAAAACGGACAAGCTCAATCGAGAGGTCTGTTGTCTTCCTGGGGCCAGGATCAACCACGTAACGGAGAGGCTAACCAGGCTAGTCAAACCCACTGACTATAAGCCCCTCATTTTGGTTCATGTCGGAACCAATGACACTGCGAGGAGCAGCTTAAGCCACATTGCAAAGGACTACGAGCGTATGGGGACAAAGCTTAAGGACCTTGGTGTGCAGGTGGTCATTTCGTCTCTCCTCCCTGTTCAAGGATACGGCGCACGTAGGGAAAGGGCAATAGTAGAGGTCAACAGCTGGCTCCGCACATGGTGCCGCCAACAACGGTTTGGGTTTTTGGAATATGGCCTGAATTTCCATGAACATGGGCTTCTGGCGAGGGATGGGCTCACAAAACTGGGCAGGAATGTTTTTGCTAACAGTGTTGCAAGGAAGATTAAGAGGTCTTTAAACTAAGTTCCACTGGGGAGGGAGACAATATTATTCAGGGCAAGGACTCAGAGAACACAGGGGTAAAAGGCCCAAATGATACTGGACAAGTAGTACAAGTGGCCAATGGCGGGAGGAGTAGAATCAATAGTACAGGACTTGCAGGAAGGGCCCAGGGACTTAAGTGTCTCTACACTAATGCAAGGAGTATGGGTAACAAGCAGGATGAGCTTGTACTCCTAGTACAAGAAAATAAATACGATTTGATAGGCATCACTGAGACCTGGTGGGATGAGTCTCATGATTGGAATATAGGAATAGAGGGGTATAGCCTATTTTGTAAAAATAGACCAAACAAGAAAGGAGGAGGAGTAGCCGTGTATGTCAAGGATGTTTTCACCTGTGAAGAGATCCAGGACTTAAACCCAGAAAGCCAGGTCGAGAGCATTTGGGTAAGAATTAAGGCAGCGAGAAACAATAGGGATATTCTGGTGGGGGTTTACTACAGACCTCCAACCCAGGCTGAGGACTTGGATGATGCCTTCCTCAACCAAATGACTGCACATTCAAAGAGGAGGGATACAGTAATAATAGGAGATTTCAATTACCCGGATATATGCTGGCAGTCAAACTCTGCCAAGACAGCAAGGTCCAGCAAGTTTCTTGCTTGTCTTGCAGACAACTTCATGGTCCAGAAGGTGGAAGAGGCCACAAGGGGATCAAATATTCTAGATCTGGTCTTGACTAACAGGGATGACCTTGTGAATGAGGTAGAAGTGGTTGGATCTTTAGGGGGGAGTGACCATGCCCTGTTGGAATTTAGCATTCAGTGGGAAGGAGAAGATAAGGGTAGCCAGACACTCATCTTAGATTTTAAAAAAGCGGACTTCTGTAAACTTAGGGAGCTGTTGGCTGGAATTCCGTGGTCAGGAATAGTTAAAGGGAAAGGAGTTCAGGAGGCATGGGAGTTCCTTAAAAAGGAGATACTGAAGGCACAGTCTAAAACAGTGCCATTAAGGAGGAAAAATGGAAGGCATCTGAAGAAACCAGGATGGTTGATTAAAGAACTCTCAGCTGAGCTAAGAGTTAAGAGAAACATGTATAGGAAATGGAAGATGGGGGAAACCACCAGAGAAGAATTTAAGCAAGTAGCTAGAAGATGTAGGGAGGAAGTCAGAAAGGCTAAAGCACAGAACGAGCTTACGCTGGTCAGAGACATTAAAAACAATAAAAAGGGTTTTTTTTAAATATGTCCGCAGCAAAAGGAAAAAGAAGGAGACAGTAGGGTCGCTACGCAGAGAAGATGGCAAATTACTCACAGGGGGGAGAGAAAAGGCAGAGCTACTTAACACCTTCTTTGCCTCCGTATTTTCCCAGAAGGATACAAGCACTCAACCTGGCGGTTGGGGAGCAGGGGAGGAAGCAAAGGAAATGAGGCACATAATAAGTAGAGAGGTGGTACAGGAATACCTGGCCGCATTGGATGAATTCAAGTCTCCAGGGCCAGATGAATTGCATCCTAGGATATTAAAAGAGCTGGCAGAGGTCATTTCGGAACCGCTTGCTATAATTTTTGAGAAATCTTGGAGGACAGGAGAAGTTCCAGCAGATTGGAGGAGAGCAAATGCTATCCCCATCTTCAAGAAGGGAAAAAAGAGGACCCAAATAATTATCGCCCAGTCAGCCTGACATCAGTACCCGGAAAGATCCTGGAGCAGATCATTAAGCAGTCAGTTTCTAATCATTTAGAAAGCGATGCAGTAATCACGAGAAGTCAACATGGATTTCTCAAAAATAAGTCATGCCAGACTAATCTTATCTCTTTTTATGATAGAGTTACTAGCTTGATAGATGAAGGGAATGCTGTGGATGTAGCATATCTCGATTTCAGTAAGGCCTTTGACAAAGTTCCCCATGACATTCTTGCAACGAAGCTAGTAAAATGTGGGCTGGACAGGGCTACTGTTAGTTGGATTTGTAATTGGTTGACCGACCGAACCCAAAGGGTGATCACGAATGGCTGCTTTTCATACTGGAGAGAAGTGACTAGCGGGGTGCCACAGGGTTCTGTCCTAGGCCCAGTGCTGTTCAATATTTTTATCAATGACTTGAATGAAGGAATAGAGGGCATGCTGATCAAATTTGCAGATGACACCAAATTGGGAGGGGTTGCTAATATGCCAGAGGACAGGATCAAAATTCAAAATGACCTGGATAGGTTGGAGAGCTGGGCCAGGGTGAACAAAATGAAATTCAACAGAGAGAAATGTAAGGTCCTACACTTAGGCAGAAATAATGGAATCCACAAATATAGGATGGGGGACACGTGGCTGGATAGCAGTACGTGTGAAAGGGATCTAGGAGTCTTCATAGACCACAAGCTGAACATGAGTCAGCAGTGTGATGCGGCAGCCAAGAAAGCCAATGCAATTCTTGGCTGCATCAATAGGAGTATGGTGTCTAGATCGAGGGAGGTACTGGTACCACTCTACTCTGCTTTGGTTAGACCCCATCTTGAATACTGTGTCCAGTTCTGGGCACCCCAATTCAAGAAGGATATTGACAAGCTGGAGCAAGTCCAGAGGAGGGCGACCAAAATGGTGAGAGGCCTGGAAGCCATGCCCTATGAGGATAGACTTAGAGAGCTGGGTATGTTTAGTCTGCAGAAGAGGAGGTTAAGAGGGGACATGATAGCCATGTTTAAATATTTGAAGGGAAGCCACGTAGAGGAAGGAGGGGACTTGTTTTCTGCTGCTCCAGAGACCAGGACAAGGAGCAATGGATTCAAGCTGCAGGAAAGGAGATTCCACCTGAACCTCAGGAAGAACTTCCTGACAGTCAGGGCTGTCCGGCAGTGGAATCTGCTGCCTCGGAGTGTAGTGGAGTCTCCTTCCTTGGAGGTTTTTAAGCAGAGGCTTGATGGCCATCTGTCGGGATTGATTTGAGGGTGTTCCTGCATGGCAGGGGGTTGGACTGGATGGCCTGTGTGGTCTCTTCAAACTCTGAATTTCTATGATTCTATGAAAGCATTTGCTCAAATTACCTACTTAAATTGCTGCTAGGAATTAAAAGTAAGGTATAGTACAAAGATCTTGCTTATGCAGGTCTATTCAGAATAAAAAGTAGATTAGGCAGGAGAAAGGGCAGCATGCCATGCTCAAACACAAACCGCCATTAATTAATTAATTAACTAATTATATACCCCACCTTTCTCCTGGGATGAGACCCAAAGTAGCTTCCAGAAGCTGAAAACAAGATTAAATTAAAATCTCATTTTAAAAAAGTTTTAAAAAAGAAGTAAATGACAACATTATTGAAAACCATGGTTAAAATACATTTAAAACATAATTACAGGTATACTTGCGTTAACAAAGTCGCTATGTTCCTGGGTGTTACTTCTTCAATAGAAAATTTGGTACTAGAGGCAGAAAAAAAAACATGGAAAGAATAGGGATAGGTTCCTATACTGGGGAGAAAAAAAAAAAAGAACAGTTCAAAGTGGTTCTGCAAAGCTTTTATCCAAAACTTACATGTGAAATGAAATGAACCAATCTGGAAAATCTTGCATAACTAAATAAAAACATGTCAAATCTTATGAAGACCACCTGAAAGCTTCTTCCAAAATATATCCATGGATGACTTTTTTTTTTACACTTTTACCAACTTTCACCTCTATTTTATGATTTGCATTTTGATGTTCAAACTTAAAGATAAATATTGTTTAATGGGCTAGAGATAGCTGGTGAGGAAGCCTAATTTCCTTCACCATTTTCATTCTATTTTGCTGTTCATGCACATTTAGTAAGGGATTCTTCAGGCAGCTGCTACTTACTTTGCCTGTGGTAGACCAGCATACATGTCTACAGTAGAACTCCTAAATTAGAATTACATTTTCTCCCAGCTCAAGCTTTATTGCACTGTTGACTGCTGACACACTGATGCAAACCAACACCAGAAGTTTCTGTTTCTCCAACGCTTCTTCACCATCATTTCAATGCTGATGCTGCTAAAAAAAATCCAGCTCATCAAAGAACGAAGAGGAAAAGGGGTGGGATTGAGTAGGCCCAAAAGACTTTGTAAAAAGAGCTTCTTTGTCAGAGGTTTTGTTAACTGAGGTATGCTTGTAAATTAAAAACTTTCTATAAATTTAGAAGTTACAAAATACTATGTAGAATTAGGATAAAGAAAAGGATCATGAATAACAAAAAAAAAACCACCTAGAAACCAAAAATGTAACACAACTGGACAAAAAAAAAAAACTTGGCAGAGAAGCATGCTACATGCATGCTATAATCAGAAATGACATGTAGGATGCTGTCAATTTGCTAGTGTAAGGTCTTAGTCGAAAGGGCTGCATATACGTATCAGCGAGATTGAGAAAGTCCTTTGGCAGGAACTCTGTTTGCCCCAGTCAACATAATAGAATTAAACCAACCTGACTGAAATTGTCTATTTAAGTTTTGAGTAAGCTGTACTTCTTGCATCAGTTTCTCCACCAGAGCTGTGACCAAACTCTCCTATACTAGGAATCAATAGATACTGAATTGGCATCTTTCCATTTTTTGGTTCCTTTCATTCAGCCACAACTGGAAAACGGAAAATTAGTTTTTTATGTAGCAGTGTTGAATTAACACTAAATAAGATGTTTAAGAGCACTAATTCAGATGTAAGATGTAATACTCCTTTTAGAATCATGCTAACCATCTATTCCACCAGCAGTGTACACAGCCACTTTACATGGGTCTCCCATCTCCTGGTAAGGTAGGTTTGGCTGAGAAGCAGAAACTGGTCAGAGGTCCCAAATATACTTTGTCATCAGAGGGGGATAGGAAATCTCTTTCTTTTGGGTCCAGAACTCTAACCATCACCCTATACAAGCTCTTCGTATCAGTGCTTAGTATGTAATAGTTTCAAGGCTGAAAACAATGGTAGCATCTACCAGAGGGGCAAGCACAGCCACAACCAGTGCACATATTTTGCATATTATGCAAGTTAATTTGCATGCTATGAAAAATTAATGCTCATATTGTGCAAATTAATTTGATAATATGCAAAATAGTTCACCTGGATTTGGAGAACTGGAATATGGCAATTCTATTTTACACACACACACACACTTTTGCTTCCTGTCTGGGACTTTTAAATTGGGAACATTACTTCCTGGTTTTTGCATGTCCTTTCATTTTCTGCCATCTGCACTCAGATGGGCCAGTAACCACATGGTACCTGCATGTGTCATAATGAGATGACAGCATATTTGGGTAGCTCATTGAGTGCAGCTGTGGGGACAACATGCGAGCGTGACTCAGTGGCTTGCTATGGATGGCCAGACTTCTTTAAGCAGTGGGCAAACCACTGCAAATTTTCCAAGAGTTTTTGCCAGATGCATGCTATCCCTTTGCCTCCTATGCCTCAGTTGTAATGTATGCATATTCCTCACATAGCATTTTTCACTTACACAATCCTGAATTAGGCTTTCTGAGCCAAGATCATAGTTCAGCTTTTGCTTGAACTCTGAGCTATCTGGATTTCTGCATCAATGAGCAAAAGGGCCATTAGAAAGGGGAATCAGGTGATCTCTGAAGTTCTCCGTGGAACTCTGTACAAATTTCCCCATATTGTGCCAATTTTCCAAGAATGGAAAAGTGCCTTCCTCTGTTCCTCATTGAGTTTTTGAACAAGCCTAGCATCTTCCCAATTTAACAGCCATTGGGTGCTATCTGTTGCAGAGGCCTGTGATTATAACGTGGCAGCCTCTGCCAACAGGGGCTTCTTTCATCACTGCTGCTCAGTTGCAGGAGAATCTTTTGGACAGATGGATGACTTCTCCTCTAATTCGGAAGAATGACTGCTCAGCAGCAAATAATGGGTGCTGTAGCAAATCTATTCTGACAGGCAACAAGCACAGAGAATGGGTTTTGCTTTGCCCTCTTTAATAGGATGTGGTGAAATGAAAAAGCCAGAGGATAGAGAAGTGTTTTCTGTTCTGGAGAGATGGCACATTTGTTTGTGTAACTGGATAGGCCAATGGCATATACCAAATGAACCACAGCATCACAGCAGAATGTAGCTAATTCAACTCGCTTTAACAAAGCTCTGTCAAGTCACACAGTGGTATGTTGTTACTATTCTTTTTAAAAAGATCTGATGAGATTAGGGACGGGGGGAGCGGGGACTGCTGGTTTTACTGTCAGTTTTTTAAAAATTAAACTAATTACTTCTGGACAGGGAAAAAATGGCAAATTCTGATAAATTTGTCATAAAACAAACTGAAATAAATTTTGTGTCTTCCCCCATTCCAGGCCAGTCTCACAAAGCTGAGTTATTTCTAGCATAGAGAGAACCAGGTCTCTGCCTGCCTGCAATATGACTATAAAAGATCAGGAGCCTTTCAGAATAAAAGGTGGTGGCACAAATTAAATATTGATATTTTTAAATACATATCCATTCTAACACAGATTTTAAAGAGTTAAGTATTCAAAGCACTTGCCTTGGATACAGAAATTTGCCACATTGAGTTCCTTTCCCCAATCAACTTAAAAAAGAAAGAAAAACCTCTCAAGTTATTCTGTCATGCATATGAAGTCATTTGTGAATCTGATTAAATTCTTATAAAAAATAAACCTAAGCAAAATCCTCTCAACTTCTTTAACTGAGACCTCGTGAAATGTAATCTAAAGCCACATGGTTGGACAAGAAATATGTATTAACTGATTCTGAAGAAGGCTAGCTACATGAGTCTAGATTTCATGTTCAGGTTACAACTCAACATTGACAATGGAAAATAGTTCCTCTTCTTGTGTTCCATCACCCATTTGTTAGTGATCCCGGTGTCTTGTATTATGGGCATTGCTCATTCCAGTGTCTTCAGCAAATTGGAGTTTGTCTCAGTATATAGGGACATTGTTTGTCTGTTTGGCAAATCTTTGGCAGTAGCTCAACAAACTAGTGGAGTACAGCACAGGACAACTATGAGTAGCAATGTAGCTAATGATGCAACAGGACTCACCCATGTGCTCAGAGGCGAAAGGAAAGTACAAAGTTACACAACACATATTACAGGAATGTGGGACATGAGAAGCATGAATCAGAGGAAGCTAGGCGTAATAAAACAAGAAATGGAACATATAAAATATTTGGGTTGAGTGAGCTAAAGTGGTCAGGAATGAATAGGACATTTTGAGTTTTTGATAATTACACAGTGTACACACATTTCAGAAAATGAAAATCTAAGAAGAAATGGAAATGGTATTAACAATGAGGAGAGTTGTAGTAAAAGCAGTCAAAGGATATAGTACAACGTCTGGCTGAATCATATCAATGAGGCTTTGGGGGAAAACCATCAATATAGCTATTATCCAAGTCTATGCTCCAACTACAGAGGCAAAAAAGAAGAAACTTGAGGATTCTAGGCTGGAGTCCAAAATGAAATTGATCACATACCTAAACAGGACACTAAAACGAAACCATAGGTTATTAGAATGCAAAAGTAGGAAACAAAGCAGAATCAAAGGTTGTAGAAAAATTTGGCCTAAGATCAAGAAATGAAGCAACTGATTGAATTTTGTGAGACCAACAGTTTGTTCATCACACACACGTTCTTTATTTAAAAAATTATTAAAGATTTCCAAATATATAATACAGAACAATAACAATATAAAAAGCAACAAGAAAGAGCAAAGAAAGAAGAAGAAGAAACAAGAGAAGAAAGTAAGATAGATACCAGAGGAAGAAGCAAAGAGAAAACAGGAAAAATAGTAGTGGCTTCCAGTTGGAAATTGCCTCTGAATTGGTTATTGTCATGGCTGTCACTCTCTCTTTCATGATGCCATGTGAAATAGATATTAGCCAGCCATTACTGTGCCCAGAAGTCATTGGAAACCTTCTTCAAGCAATGAAAGAGGTGACTGCATACATGAACATTGCCTGATAGCAAATATCAAATAAAGTACATAATTGGAAGAAGAAGGAGAAGCTCCATTCTCTCTGCATAAACAAGAAAGGAGAAGATTGTAGCATGGACCATGAACTGCTATTATCAAAAATTAGATGAAAGCTGAAAAGTAAAAAACAACAAGATTTGAAAGATAATGTAAAGAATAGATTTTCACTATTAAGCCTAACTGACCAAAAGCCAGAAAAACACTGGACTGCATCCACAGATATGGTCAGGAAGGAATGCAAAAAGACACTATCTGCAGTCAAAAAAGAAAGAGAAACCCCAGTGGGTGACAGATGAAATTCTTCAAGCAGTTAAGGACAGATGAGAAGCAATAGTAAAAGATAACAGAAAGTAAGGCCATTTCCGCACGGGGTATTTGAAACGGTGCAGTTCGTCCTCCAGGGAGGACGTCTGCATCTGGGAGTGGACTGGGACCAGACTACTTGATCCGCACCTCAGCCCGCTCCAGAATGACCCCAAGTGGTCGTCCAGCATGCTTTTGAAAGACCAGAAAAATCAGGTCTTTCAAAAACATGGAGCATGCCACTGCGAGCCTGCTCCCTTGTGCAGATTTGCAGGCTCGCACCAATGGGAGCCTGCAATCTGCCAGGGGCAGGCTTTAGGCTGGCAAGCTTCAGCAGTTGGTTGAGACCCTCGACCAACCGGAAGCTGCCATTTTCAACGCTGGAGCAGTGCGGAGTGATGAGCACACACTGCTCTGGAGCAGCCTGGACCGGGGAGTCAGAAGATCTGGTGAGTAGCAGTGTGGGGCGACTCCCTCGCCCCGTGCAGAAATGGCCTTAGTCAGAACTCTGAATGCAACTATTCAGGGACAAGAAGAACTACTGTAATTACTACTGTAATAACACAGAAAAACAAAGGTTCACAAAAAAAGGTAGAACAAGAAACCTTTCCCACAAGATCCAAGAAACTGAAGAGAAATTTAAAGTAAGACTGGAAATGCCTACAGCCAACAGGGGAACCCATTGCATGACCAAGTACAATTTTTTTAAAAAAATGGAAACAATATACTGAAGAGCTAGATAAAAGAGATGAAAGGATGACAGACTGATTCAAGAAAGGCCCATTTGAAGATGAACCTACAATTTTAGAAGGTGAGGTGGAAGCTACATTCACAACACTTGGGAAAAATAAGTCACCAGGAACAGATGGCATATCAATAGAGCTGCTTCAAGCTACAGAGACAGAATGTAGTTTTAACTGAAATCTGTCAGCACACATGGAAAACAAAACAATGTTCCACAGATTGGAAACACTCAATATACAATCCAGTCCCCAAGAAAGGGGATACCAGGGTTTGTAGTAACCACAGGACAATTGCTTTAATCTCCCATGGAAGCAAAGTGATGCTAAAAATTCTGCAACAAAGAATATGAAGCAAGAAATGCCAGATGTCCAAGCTGGGCTCAGGAAAGGAAGAGATGCTAGGGATCATACTGCAAGCATATGTTGGATAATGGAGCACGCCACAGAATTTCAGAAGAAAACCAGCCTGTGTTTTATACATTATAGCAAAGCCTTTGTGTAGATCATGTTCTGATGTATAATTTGTACTCAGGACTAGGGGCCACCATCAGGATGGAATACAGAGAAATGGGAATGGCTTCCAAATGGCAAGGGGGTCAGGCAAGGCTACCTTTTGTCACCCTAACTGTTTAACTTGTATGCTGAATGTATCATTTGTAAAGTGGGATTACATCCAAATGAAGGAGGCATGAAAACTGGAGGAAGGAACATCAGCAATTTAATATATGCTAATAACACCATACTACTAGAAGAAAATAGCAAAGATTTGGAATGATTACTGAAGCATATCAAGGGGAAAAATACAAGGCAGGTTTACAGCTGAACATTAAGAAAACAAAAGTAATGACCACAGCTGATATATATAACCTTAAAGAAGATGATGAAGACATTGCAATAGTTAACCATTTTCTATGCTTTGGCTCAGTCATTTATCAGAATGGAGAGTGCAGTCAAGAATTCAGAAGAAGACTAGGACTTGCAAAGGCAGCTATGAAGGAACTAGACAAGATCCAGAAGTATAAGGATATATTATTGAATTCTAAAGTTAGGATGGTCCATGCCATTGTATTTTTAATGTCTATGTCTGGTTGTGAAAGCTGGACAGTGAAGAAAGCTGACAGGAAGAAAACTCATTTGAACTGTGGTGTTGGAAAAGAGTTCTATGGATATCATGGACTACTAAAAAGATAGAGAAATGGCTCCAAGAGCAAATAAATCCTGAGCTGTCCCTAGAAGCCAACATGACTAAAGTGAGACTGTTGTACATATCATGAGGAGACATGACTCATAAGAAAATACAATGATGCTTGTTACAGTAGAAGGCAGTTAAGAAGAGGAAGACCGCATTACAGACAAATAGAATCAATCAAGGAAGCCATGGCCCTGAGTCTGCAAGATCTCAACAGGAGTGCTGATAACAGAGTGGTTGGAAGGTCTTTCATTTGTACACTCGCCATAAGCCAAAGGTGACTTCATAGCAGTTAACAAGAAGAGCACAGATGGACAATGTGTAGTCCCCAAGCTGTTTGGCAACTTTCCACTGCTCTCCATAATTTGACATTGCAATTTCCTGCCCAAATTCAATTGGAGCTTGCTAAATCAGGGATCCTGTGGGTCTCCAGCTATTTCTGGATAGCAACTCCCACCCCTTGCAAACCACTGGCTGAATGCAAGTGCTGTTCATATTTGCAGTCCAACAACATCTGGAGAGCTGCATGAGTCCCACCCCTGCACTAAATGAACTGGAAGTCAATGGAAAAAGGAACTGAGTACACTATAGTTAACAGGACAGTCTATAACATGGTCAATATAATATTAAAGTAAATGAAGGTATATCTAGTATTCATTTATATATATAAATATAAATGTAATAATAATAAGTCAAATGTGCATTAGGAGATTTTGTTAGTAAATGGTGAGTGGGAGAATTTGAATGTCTGTAATAATATCTAATGAAGAATTACTTTTTAATTAATCGTAGCCATTTTTAATCTATTTTGCATTTATGTAGCTATATTAGTGTGTTTTTATCTACTCCAACCCCAATGGGTACAAAAATATGTTCAGCCCTTGAGGTAGATAGCCAACCTGAAAAGTGACTCCTGCCTTGTGTCACTTTGCTCACCACCATTCTTAAGTTATCAGAGCAGAAGCCCAGTGGGATTATTACAAATCTAAGGACTGCTAGGAATTGGTCAGTTCACCTGCCATTTGATTTTGAAGCTTTTGAACATTCGTACGTGGCCAGAAAGCTAATGGTTTATCACAGTTTAATCTTATTATTTTAGAATTACTTCAGTGCCATTGTAGATTGATAACATTTTGGTACTAGTCATTTGACAAGTTGAATGATTAGAGAGACAGAATATTTCAGTTATGAAATGTGTTCACTCAGTATTGAAAGGCCCTGTGATCTAGCTAACTGAGAACTTCTCGTGGGTGCTAGCAGGCCTGAACTTAGGACTTTAATACCAGAATTTAACTCTCCGTGCCACTGGAACAGAGAATGGGGGAGAACAGCATGAAATTTGTTTTTCCACAGCACCTCCCTAAAGTGGCAGGAAGGGAAACTGCAGCTACTCAACCCAGGAGGAAACAGGTGCCCTGGGGTAGCAACAGGGACCCTGCTTGCCCTGTCCAACAACTCACTGAAGTTGGCACCTCAGTGAGATAATGTATGAGATAAGGCATTTTGCTTTGCCTCATTTGATTTGGTGACTAAGTAATCATCCAGCCTTGGCTGTGTATTCTGACTAATTGCCACTCAGGGCCAAGGAGTCAAGGAAGGAAAAGCCACACACACACACACCAAGCTGGAGGAAAAAGGCCACAACTTTATTGGCTACAGATGTAATGGGCTTGGCACATGCATGGGTCCAGATCCAGGCATCGGACAACCCACCTGTTGACCAATGAGCCCGAAATGCCAACTGAACCAACTTCATTCTGACCGACGAAGGGTGCAGTGGCTGCATGCCCAACCGGCCAGTGCACGTCTGCTTCCAGCCCTGCACCCCGACTGCCCAAGGCACCAAGGCCACCCAGCCTTGAGAATCGTGATCCTGGATCCTGGACCCATGCCACTGCATCAGTTGTGACAAAGAGAAAACAACAAGCCAAAGTGGATGATACAGCCAAGGGAGGGTGAGTGGGAAGACACACTGAAGCTAAGTGAGCCTTGGCCGAGAAGAGTTCACCTAAGTACTCCTCGCCCAGACAAGAGGGAAGACTGCTATCTTCCCTGAGCCGGGAAGAGACAGCCAATCAGTTCAAACTGGGCAGTTTAAACTGATTGGCTGCCTGCTGCCTGGGGGAGGCTCCTCCCCATGCCACCCAGCCATGCGGGGGCTGATGGGAAGGAGAAGCTGGTGGATGCCAGTGATGGACACATGGAGCCTCGCGCCACCAGCCCAACCAGCAAATTTGCTGCCTGGTAGGTTGGGCAGCCACACTTACCAGCCCATGCCTGATTCTGTCTTCTGCCTTTGGCCTTTTAGAGCCAAGTCTGCTTTCTTCAGATCCTCATCCTTCAACTATTTTGATCACGTTTCAGCATGGACTTTGCTGGGTCCCTTTACCTTCTTAGCAAGTCAGTAGCAAAACACTTGCTATTTATTGCTACATTGCTTGCTCTGTTTTGATATTTACAAATATTTGATATTTATCTTATAATTTTGCTCCTGATGTTATACATTTTAGTCCAACATCCTTAGTAGTAATAGAGTTTTTTTGTGTGTGCCTGGTATCTTGTACCATGCCTCGATGATTTGTTTACCACTACATGAAAGCCTCTTGTATTTACTGCAAAATTTGAATTAAGAAAATATAGTATCCACCTTCATGGTGCCCAATTTCTCTCTTGAGTCCAGAATCTCAAGGAACCACCAAAGCAAGATCAGAACAAAAGGCTTACTTATTAAGCCAGAAAAAAAAAAGTCCAGGAGTAAGTCAACTTGCCTTGGGAACTTGTTTAATTTCATTATTTGAGAGGTGCTGTGTTGTCTCGAGCAGTAATTGGTGTGCTGAGCAGGTCCCTGTGCTCTTGCATGAGAATGAGAATGATGTTATCCCAAAGTTCATACTTCTTGGCCTTGGCTTGCTTCTTCAAGATGACTGGTAGAGTGCATTATTTATAAAGTGGAATTCTGGGAGAATGTTCAGACCACACTCACAATGTGTGTGTGGGCCCCATGCTGTGAAGTTCAAGAAGGCTACAGATCCTGTGTAATTACAATGTGGAACTGCCATTCTATCAAATGCATTACAATCATTTTTAGTGTTAATTAACCTTATCTATCTGTTACTGCTCAAGCAGCATTTATCCAAAACTATATTCTGTGCTTGTGCAGAGGGTCAGACCAGCTCTAATGGTTTTAAGTGACAGGAAGGTAGATTTTGATTAAACATTAGAAGGAACCTCTTAACTGTATGGGTCTTTCTACCCTACACTGTTCTAGTGCTATTATTCCACTTTCAACATCCTGTGGAATTTTGAGGTTTGTAATTTACTGAGGCCAAAGAGCTCTCTGGCTGAGAATTCTAAATGTCCCTCTCTAAACTGCAAGTCCCAGGATTCCATAGGATGTTGAAAGTGGAATAATAGCCCTAGAACAGTGCAGGGCAGAAATGGCCTAGGTCTAGCCATCAAAAGGCCCTTTAAGTTTGAAATAGATGGAGGAGGTTAAATGAATGGTAGTGGTGGTGACCTATATTTTATCTTGCCTTTTTACCCAAAATTGAGATTGAAGCAAAATTTATCCTCAAGAACAGGAGCTCAATCAAATATGAAACCAACCATCAAGTACTATCCATCATACCCTAAAGGTATCAGTGTTTGCCTATTAGCAAAGTTAGTTCTGAGACTGAATCAGTGTTCTCTGCTTAATTTATTTTGAATCTATTATTGTTGGCAATCTCCAAATTGTAACTAGAAAATTTTAACAATTCAAAACAGCATTCCATTTCTTCCATAGCTTTTCAATTGTGCAATAGGCCTCCCCAAAGAGATGTCAATGGGTACCATGGTTTGTGGGAATCTCCTTTTTTCTGCCCTGCCTCCCCCTGCATTTTTATCTGTCCACTGTATAGGTCAAAAGATTCTATGGGATGGTGGTGGTGATAACCACTTCTGTGGGGCCAAGTATAGGAATACCCAACTAAGAGTTGTGCTTTCTAACTCAAATTGTTTCTTCAGTTATCCATTCTGGACACCATCTTTATAATTTGATCTTTGTGAGTCATCCAGACAACTAGGTCATTGGGAGGCAAGTATAAATACAGCAAATAAATCCCTCACCCAACACTTTATCTATCCAATTTATATCCTGCCGTTTTGCCATAGCTGCCAGCTGGCCATTGTCAGGCAACAGAATGCCAAGATATTCAGCAGGCAAATGGATACAGCTTAGCAGTCCAATAAAGCCTACCTGATCAGAATGAAGCTGAAGCGAAGTCAAGTGTCAGTCCAAAGGTAAGGAATCCAATGCCCAGCAAGGTCAGATGGTCCAAAGGTCAGAGAAGGCAAGGAGATGGTGAGCAGGGAATCTGTAGCACCCACAAAGGCAAGAGTCAGCAAATACATGTGTTGTTTCTAGTGTTAGCCCACAGCCCTCTGCTTTATTTAAGAAGGTTGGAGCCAGCTGGCTCTCAAACAAGCCTGATCAGCTTCTAGTGTGCTTGCGTCTGTTTGTCCTCCTTTGAAGCTGTTGTTCACTTGGAGAAACTGACTCCTGGACCATGACACTTTCTCCCAACATAGGGTCCATGGTAGCATACAACATTTTAAAAGCACAATACAATAGAAAAATCTTAATACAATGGTGAAAATACAAACTACATTTCTATTTAAAAAACACAACTTAAAAACAGTTAAAACAGTATTGACACAATTTAAAAACAGCATTAAAAGATGCTTAAAAACATAATAAATTGAACACTACATCTGCCATTAAAAACTTTATCTTCAGCAACACACTAAGGACATTTCCGCACGGGCTTAAAAACTGGTGCAGAGTGTCCTCCAGAAAAGACGTCTGCACCTGGGAGCAGACTGGGTCGGACTACTTTACATAGTTCCACATCTCAGTCCACGCCAGAATGACCTGGTTGTGCAGTGTGCTTTTTAAAAACCCGTTTCTTCAGGTTTTTAAAAAGCACGGAGCGCACCACTCTGTGCCGCTCCATTCCCACGCTCCAGTGCAGATTTGCAGGCTCGCACCAGTGCAAGTCTGAAGATCTGCTGGGGGCAGGCTTTAGGCTGGAGAGCTTCAGCGGTTGGTGGACAGCCTCCACTAACCAGAAGCCGCCATTTTGGACGCCGGAGCAGTGCAGAGCGACGAGCACGCACTGCTCCTCTTCAGCCCAGACCGGACCAGACCCACAGAAGATCTGGTGAGTAGCAGCAGGGAGCGATTCCCTCTCCACGTGCAGAAAAGGCCTAAAAACAGAAAACTTCCTCAAATAAATAAACCTTAAATAAAAAGATCTTTACCTCAGGAAGACAGCATAGCAGAGAGGGGGCCAACCAGGCCTCCTTGAGAAGGAAGTTCCATAGCTTGTAAGCAACCACTAAGAAGGCTGTCTCTCATTTCCACACCAGATGTGCCTGGGATGGTAGTGGGACAAAGAGAAAATCTTCCCCTGCAGATCTTAGAGCATGGACAGGCTCATATGGGGAAGTTAACTTGGTTTCTCCACTACTATTCATTGCTTTGACTATGTGTGTTCCACCATCTTGGGTGACATGTGGTGAAGTAAATCCTTACCTATGGAAGTTCAGTTCAGTGCCAGAATTCTTTTTGCTTTGTGATTAAAATGCCAGAATTCTTTTTGCTTTTTAATATAAATATTGTACTGAGACAGTAACTTTTATAAAACTAGAAATCAAGATTAGTAAATAGGACATAGAATAAAGTTTCATTTTCAGCGTCAAGACTGGTTGTCCTAGTTTAAGTAACGTGAAGTAACAAGAAGGAACCTGTTCACTCTGTACGTAACCATGTTGAATCAAGACATGAAGAGAACAGTGAGCTAAATCTGCCTACCTCCGTCCTTAAATTCTGTTGCCCTCCTCACATGTAGAGTGATAAATCTGAATAGGACAGCTTTACTTTTACACTCTTCACATGATCAGGAACACTCTCTCCATTAGAGTCTGAGATTGTATGGAGAGTGACCACACATAGGGCAAGCTCTCCTAATCAAATTTGTCATTCTCCATGTGTGTGAGAGAGTAAAAGAGCTATTGATAGAGGCAAGCAGGACTAGTCCATTGTCCTTTTTGTACATTGATTGAGCATGGGAACATAAGGAGTACATAGAGCTTCATTTATTTACCCATCCATTCAAAGATTTCATATCCTATTCTTTAGTGGGAATAGAGATGTGAAAGCCCAGAGGAAAATGGGAAAATATTTTTAAAAGAAAATTTTTCCTCCAAGGCTTCCCTCCCTTCAAAGGGGGAAACATAAGGGATTATGAAATATTTTATTTTAGAAAATTGAATAAAATATTTAACATAAAGTATTCAGAGACTGTTCATTGCTGATTATTCCTGCCCCCAAATAATTTCTAAGCATACCTAGAGCTCATGACAAATCAAGAAACTAAATAAATGTGATAGGATAACAAAACCTACCCCTATCCAGACAAACCTTCTGTTTTTCAGTATCCATGAAAACAGAAATGAAGGTTCAGGAGAGGCAGAAAGTGCTGACAGAAAACAAAACTGTAGAGACAAAGTTTTGTGAAGCAAATTTCCTTCCCTTTTCCCCACTTCTCCTCCTTAAAATATGTTTTATGTATTTGTTGGATAGTGTTACTGTAATTTCTAGCCCGGGCTTGTGGGATATTAGATATCATTTTGATATCAATAATTTGGCCTTTTATACCCCTCTTTCCTCCACGTGCTTGCGAGGCCCCCGGACAAGCTCGCATACAGGCACGGCCGCTAATTGCTGTAATATTCCAAACAAATAGAGGCAGGTCAGAAATAGCCGACCCGCCGCTTCAGGAGACCTCAAGGCAAGTACCACATTATGTATGAATGCTACTTACAAAGAACTCCCTGCCCCGAGCAGGCAGCTTGACTAGCCGAATACTCATCCGTCAAGCACTCCGAGTTTGCATACTGGCCACTCTATTGACAATTCGGACTTAACCCAATCATGTAAAATTCTAACCTTTCGGAGGCTTTGTCTCCAGCCCGAAACTCATTGTTATCCCCAAGAACGGACTAACCTATGGCCACATTTTCCACTATAAGAACCCCTGACTTTGAGCACTTCTTTGGATTGCTCGGATTGCTCCTGGTTCCCATCCCGCCTTGCTGTCGCTTCGTTCGGCGAGCCTTCCCCTCAGCTCCACATGCTGACAAACTCCATTTCCACGAACCTCTTCTTCTAACTACCTGGGCTTCAGGACGGGTGTAGTATTTCCCATACCCAAAACCTTCTCTAAAAATCCCTCTATCCAACTCCAACCTTTATTTCTATAGTTCTTTGTGAGAGTGTGTTGCATACACATGTTTGGCTGTATTTTAATAAAAACAACAATTATTATTTCACTTCTGTTTGCTCCTTGACTCGGCCTGACCCCGTAGACATTGGGTAAAAGATCTCACTCCATTGCCCTGCCTCTCGCATTGCTAGCTTGTGCTCTTTTGACTAATTCCCAACTTTGTAATTTGGAGCGCACTTAGGTGTCCCTCACGGAACCCCCAGAAATCAGGGTATCAATAGTGTGGAAAAATTAAGTTCACTACTTAGATTTTCTTTGTTTTACTATAATAAGCTGCAAAAATGAAGTATCATACTGTATATTTTTCATTTCATTTCTCCCAGAGTGTGCATTTTTCCCAGCCCGCATAACACCAGGAAAAGAGGAGGAAAATGTGGTGGCAGAGGGAGGAGATTGTTGCCCATAGCTTCAAGATTTCTAAAATTCTCTTTAACTGCCATGGTTCAGTCCTGTGAAAGCCTGGCAGTTTCGAGCGGGTCATTTAGATTTTTCATTTAGAGAGCTCTAATGCTTCTGACCGAACTTCCAATCCCAGGATTCCATAGGATGGAGCCATGGAAGTTCAAGTGTAATCATAGCACTATAATTATGTAGTGTGAAAGCACCCCCAGTTAAGCTGATTTATCTGGAAGGAAGTGGTTATAACATTACCATTAAGGTGTTCTGGTAACAAGACCACGGCAAAGTGTTTTGGGGGAGTAAAGGTAAAGTAACACAATGGTTAATTTTTTTTTTAATTCTTGTGAAGCAATTAATATTAGTCATTTTTTCTTTTCAGTGCATTTTCAGATGATCCTGCACATTTTAGAACACGCTCTTATTGCTTTAGGTAGACTTCCCCACACCCCCACTTTCCACATCCTCTGGAATCCTGGGGTTTGCAGTTTAGGGAGAGGCATTTAGAATCCTCAGCCAGAGAGCTCTTCGGCCTTAATAAACTACAAACCCCAGAATTCCACAGGATGTTGAAAATGGAATAATAGCATTATAACAGTGTAATGCGAAAAGGCCCTGGGTAAAGAGGATTTTTAAAAAGATTTCACAGCTGAATTAAAGTCAATGTTTTGTATATGTGTCTTCAAGTCACCTGTCAAGTTGTGGTGACCCCATGAATCTCAACTGTTCATTAAAAGCCCATGTAGGTACATTTGTCTTAATTCAGTATTTAAAACACGTTAATGTAGGCACCATGCCAATATTTCTGATGAAAAAGTTCAACAGCTGAGATACTCAATTGTCACATGCTGAATCTTTCCAGGGAAGTTCCAGAGAAAGGGGGCTCCAAAGAAGATCTCATGGAGAAAAGTGGTGCACAGGGACAGGATTAAGCATCTGTTCTGTTCCTGCTGCTTCTCGTTTGCAAACTGTGCCCTCCTAGTGCTGCTTCTCAGTAACCAGGGTTTCCATCCTTACATCTGCTGCTCCATACCTATTATTGCTCTCAGGATGTGTAATTATATTGTGGTACATGAGGGTTTGTGTAGTATGCTGTTTAAAATTTGGTTTACCATGACCTGTGTAGGCAAATGCCTACAGTTCTCAGAATGCTTTGGGTCCCTGTATTTCTAAGGTGATTTCCAGGGTGTGTGGTTTTTTTGTGTGAGTGATTGCAGTGAATAAAGAAAAAAAAAACCTTTAAGATTAATGTACATAAAGGAGTATAGAAGCCCTTTGAATGCACAAGTCACATTTTGAAGATAGTTCCCCTGCCCCCAACACACATACTTTGAACAGTTCACAAAGTGGCTTGTCACCATAATACCAGAAAATTCCAAATAATGCCTATGAGATTAAAATGTTTTCTTCTTGCCATGAAATATTTAAGACTATTTTCTGGATGTTGGGCATGAAAGAGGAATATAGTGTGTATGTGCGCACGCTCATGTGCTTTTAAAAAAGAGAGGTTAAGGCAACCTTGAGCAGCCAGGTCCTCGCAGCATCTTGTGGATGCAAGGTCTGTGGAAACGAGTGTGATTTGTGTCTGCCGAGGAATCTGAGGCTTGCATCTCAAATATTTTTCTTCCAAATATTTTCATCAATGGCCAGAATTATGCAGCAGCTTTCAAATAAGATCAGGGTCACTCACAGTGCCGCTGACAGATACACAGAAGGTTTGATGAAAATATATTCATTTGAAAATATAATTTCTCTGTTGGTTGCTGTGTTCTTGGGTCTCAGACTGTCTGGACCCCTGGGAGAGGTTACAGAGCAGTGAATGCCTCCCTCTCTCTCTCTCTCTCTTTCCCTCTCTCAAATTACTTGTGAAGTAGTGGGGCAGCTAATATGTTATATATTCAAAGGAAAGGTTTTGAGAAACAGAGTTCAGCTGAACTGCAAATTCAAATCGCAAGGGTGATGGGCTTAGAATTGACCTTTATCATGTCTGTCTGTCAGGAATTTCCAATAAGGTTAAAAATGCAAAATACATTCTCTCACCCCAAAGCTGACACACACACATTTGAAATGCAGTTGGCTGTGGGTAGGGACAGTGAGAAGAGGAGAAATCTGGAAAAATGGGGAAGAGGTGTTTCTGGTTCCCCTTCAAATTCAGAGAGGGGAGCAGCTGAAATGGTATGAGCCATTCAAGGCCACAATATGATTTGCAGCAGGACAGATCGATTTCACCAGTGCCATGAATCAAGCAAAGCTTTAATTGTGCAGATTAAAATAGACCCCTTGATTAATTAGTGTAGCTGCTAACAATCAGAAGCCACATTTTAGTACACAGACAAGCCTGGAATTCTTAAGCATTTTGTTTTTATGTCTTGGGTGTTATTAAAAAGTTTGTGGGCAGGAATATATCGCAAAATCTATTCCTCATTTACAGCAGTGAGTATTAACAATGCACAACCTGGTTTATTGGTATGCTACTGCTGCTTCCATCATTTTTTCTCGAGAAAACAGACATGGCATTTTATGGCTGCTTTGCCTCACCGTAGCAGTACAGAGCAATTTAGAGCATTACACATTACAAATCTAGAGATTGCTCTATGTAGAGTAAGACTTGAATGTAGTTTGTTGTTAACAATCAACTATCCAAAGTCTCTTCCTGACACAGTTTATATCTGTATAGTTATTGTGTTGGATATTACCAAAAACTTATTTTCAACAGCAGTCCAGGAGAAATGTGCATGGGCACATGTAAATATATGTATGAGAACAATATGTATAATTGGTGCCACCTGAAACGATAAAGCACTACTGGTTGATCTTCATAAAACAATAGCTGTTGCTGATAAAGTTTCTTCTGTATGATGTATAAGAACACTTTGTAGAAATGCCAGGAAAATGCTGCTTTTATATTCATAAGTGGAACACAGCCAGCTGGCTCATATTCAGAGTGTGGAAAAGTTACTTTTTTCAATTAACAAGGAATTCTGTGACTATTGCTAACTAGGATATTTTCTATGTCACCTGACTTCAAGGCAAAAACTTCAGTAATAACAAATCAAAACTTAGTTTTTCCAAGCTCATTTTATACTAATGTCAGTCCAGCTAGCTCATTATGAATACAATGATTGGCACCTCTAGGGTTTCAGACAGAGGTCTTTGCTATCTGGAGACACACAAATGACAATCCTCCCTAGACTTTTTGCATATAAAACATGTGACAGATCTGTGGGGAAGGGCAGAAAAACACATTTCTTTTCTCTTAGTGCTATACGCAACTGGATTAAACATACAATATACTCAAATATGCCAGCATGCCACCAACCCACCCATCCAGAAAATACATGGAAATATTCAGAATTGGGCAGTTGCCCCAAATCCACCTAATCTTGTGAACAAACATGAATTGATGGGTGGATGGAAAAAAGAAAGTCTATAGTCCTCATGATTAATGTAAATTGAGACTAGCCAGAGAGGTTGGGCTACCATACTAGAAGCTGGATTTCTCATCTTTGAGATATATGTTCTATTCAATCAGTTTCAATGTACACAGGCCATTCTCCAGCTGTTACCTTCACATGCATAGCTTCCAAGTGCTTAGGATAGTACAGTATATCAAATTCAGCAATTTCACAAGCTCGTTGTTTCAGACCTATAGCTATGTTGACCTTTCAGGGTCACTATGGTGATATGTCAGAAAGACACAATGGGAATAAAAACACTTCTTCTAGTTCACATTCTAAGTCAACTGCAGTGGGAATTTAAAATACACTGCCGTTGTGCAAGTAGCTGTGTTGCAGACTGCTGGGACTGTGGGCATGGCTGGTATTCTGTTGGTTAATCCCAGACAGAGAGGACCTACTGCATCCATTGTTGAATGGTGAATCAACCCATAAATAAATCTCACTGATTCAATTTCTGCACTGCAATCAGGACCAATAATAGTATTCAGTTCACTATGTGTGTGTGTGTGTGGATATGTCTTGCACAAAGAAAATTAAGATGTCAGGTAGAAGACCGAACTAAAACCTAAAACATGTTGGTTTGTCATTTAGCAAGGACCTCTACCATGTGAACTCCCAGCTACAACCAGATGTCGTATAGTCCTGAGACCTCTGTTTGTTCCTGTTGCTGACCTGACCTGTTGGACATAGTTCCAACCATGTGTGAATTAAGATGGCGCTCAGGGAGTGCTCCCAACACTTCAGGAAAGCTTCTACACTTGAGGAAAAGGGTTAGAGAACCTGCATGTCTCCCTAGACATTGTTGGATTACAACTCTTACAATCTCTTATTGTTGTAGATGGATAGAATGGATAGGAAATGATGTCCAACAACATCTGGCAGATCAAAAGATTCATAGTGAGAGACTATGAATGGCATTGAGCAGTGGCGGAGCTTGGAGTGTGTGGAGGGGGGGTGGGAGAGGACGAGGCTACAGCATGAGAAGCGTGGCCACTGTGCGAGGGGCATGGCAGCAGTACGAGGGGGCGTGGCCAGGGTTCATGCAGGCATGGCTACAGGTCGAAACACCCCAGAAACATTGCCACCCAGGGCAAATTGCCCCCTCCCATATCCCTTCACGATTGGCATTTAGGCTGCAATCTCATACCCACTTGTGTGGAGGTAAACACCATTAACTGCTAGATTTATGCACAGACTAAATAAACTATTGTTTAACACCCTGGATTATGAGAACATCTTTAAATACAAAACAGAAGATCACTAATTAAAAGCTTTTATACGAATAGACTTTTGCAGGAGGGAGGGGAAATGCCATAGGGCCACAGCATGCCTTCATCCAGACATGCTCCAGGAATGTGGGGGGACTACTCCTGAATAGGCATGGAGAACGTCTAATATTTCTCTTTCCTTCAGCTGAATGATTCCTGTATGATGACAAGAACAGGGGAGGGAATGGTGTAGCACTCTCTGTGTTGAATGCTCCCAGCATTCCTCACTAATGGCTCTATTGGCTATGGCTGTTTTGAACTGCAGTCCAGCAACATCTAGAGAACTGCACGATTCCTACCCTTCCTCTTGAATTTTAGAGTCTCTGTTGTAGTGTTTCAGGTTGACTAAGCTGAACCGGAAGTATGCAGCTGACTCAAAAGGGGAGTGCCAGATGTATTACTGGAGGAAGAACATGTGCTACTAATTCACTGTGTACTCTTGGTGCGTCAGCCAGCCTCTGAAAAGAATGATCACCTTATCAGCCAAGTCATGACAAATGATGCCGTTCAGAAGATAGCACACATGTTTATGTAGGGAATTGGGAATATGAACTCTGCGTGGGAGATGGATTATCAAAAAACTCATAGAAGGGCAATATTACTTACTTGGCAGGTTCATTTTCAACATGAAATAAACACCCGGCCTTCCAGAATGTTTACCCTAAGACCCAGTGAACACCATCTGTATGGATCTGGGTTAATATTCCTGATCAGTAAGTGGCATCTGGCAGGAAAGGGGGCCAAGAGGAGTAGAGCTGGGAGACAAAGAGGTTCTTTCTCCACTATGCACTCTATCAGAAGCTTGAAGATAATGTCTTCTTTGTTCTACCATTGAATTCATTGTTTCAGGAAGAAAAAAAAGTGTACTTCTGCGTATTTTCACGATCCCACTGTGGCACACATTTGGAGCAGTGGGACAAGGGCTGGAACCAAAGGATTGGAATAAAAACAATGTTGAAACAATAATTAATGAGCTGACTCTCTTCAGAATATTTGCTTTGGGAGAGTTACAATGCTAGTTTCTGAATGACAAGAACATGAGGAATGACAGGAAAAAGTCATGATAGGAAGAAAGAGGATGAGAATAATTTCTGTGAAATAATAGTTTCTCGCACTTAACACTTGAAAAGTTGACTTTCCTTAACCAATGTGTTTGGTGTTAGCCAGGATTTTTCCCAGTAAACAACTGTAAGATACTCCTGATATCTAAATAACAAAACAGTCCTTCCAGATTGAATATAATTCACCGTATCTAAAACATGAACAGGACTATTTCTGCTGCTCCAGGCCTTTCTTCTATTTGTACAGTGTAACCCAGTGGTTCTTAACCTTTTATTTACCGGGGAACTCCTGTAAATGTAATTTGTTGCCAGGGACCCCCATGACTACTTGACTCAAAAATTAAGTATTTAAACTTAGGCTTAATATTCAAATATTTATTGAAATATTCAATATGTGTGTGTCTGTGTCTGTGTGTGCATGTGTGTGTGTGTGCTCCGCGTGTTTGCAAAGGCCACTGGACAAGTACATAAACAGGCACGGCTGGTAATGGTTGGACATTCCAATCCCCACTTAGGCAGGCAGATTAATGCCACTCCGTTGCTTCAGGGACCATTTCTTGCAGACACACCTTGCTTAAGTGCAACTTTACACAAAGATGCATGGCCCTGAGCCGGCACCCTCTCAATGCTGATCCATTTGCATACTGGCTATACTATTGTCATCCAGCGCTAAGCTCATCATGTAAAACCTGACCTTTTCCAACACTTTTGTCCCGCTCCAAATTTCCTTTGTTCTCACCAAGTATAGCATGGCCTGTAGGCACAATCCACCCTATAAAAAGTCCCCAATTCCGAGCCCACCTCGGAACACTCCGGACTGCTATCTCGCCTTGCTGTCGGTTTGTCTAACGAGTTGCCCCCTCAGTGAACCACGCTGAGCTTTCCTCCCTGCAATCCTCTGTTTCTCTCCAGGACTACGAGAAAAGGTGTCGTATCACCCATTCCCCCTGAAAACTCTTATTTCTAATTTCCTAGTTAGCTGTGTGCTTGTGGTGTCTTTTCTGTCGTTTGTCCTTTAATAAAGCTATCATTTTTACTATTTTAAAACCTTGCCTGACTGCTCTTCTGACCTGACGCTGTATACATAGGGTTACAAGATCCCAGCTAAAGTTACCCTGCCTCTCACTAGCTTAAGAGAGTGCTCGAGTTAATTTCCCCATCTTGTGTTTTTGCATTGTTATTTGGGTGTCCCTCCCAGGACCCCCACAATACAGGGTAACATATGAACAGAAAAACAGAGCGAAAAGGAGAAAGCAGATAAGCTTGCCTCACCAACCCCCTTTCCCCATGTTAAAAACCAGTCTAGTCACCAAAATCAAGACCATGAAATGAGCAGATGTTAATTAAAAGAGAAAAATTATCCCTGGATGCATTTTGGAAGAAGCTTTCAAGTGGTCTCTTAAAAGGTTCAAATCAAAACATTTTTATTTACTTATGCAAGGCTGACCTGACTTGATTGCTTCATTTCAGGAGGGTATCTTAGTAATTTTGAATAAAAAGTTTGCTCAAACATATTTAACTTTTCTTCTTTTCTGTGGTGTAGGAATCTATCCCTGTTCTTTCCCCGTTATTTCTGTCTTTGGTACCAAATTTTCTGTTAAAGAAGTCATGTCCAGGAACACAACCAGTTTGTTAATTCAGATATGTCTGTATTTATTTATCTACAGGGCAATTGTGCTTCAAATTCAAGTACTACAATTAGTGCACTGCTGTACTTGAGAACAGTTCACAAATCACAAGTTTTCATACAAGAATTCTAAGAGTGCATAAATAAATAGAAACAAAGAGACTGGAACATTCTTTGGAATAAGACATCATATCATAACTATTAAATGTGTGATCTTGAGTATTAGCACTTCACCCAAAGTGGATTTCTCTCTTATCAGAAGTAGCCTTTAGTAAAGAATCCATTGAAAATTCACAGTTCAGTCTCATCTTTGCCATGAACTGATTAAGAACTGATCCTTTAAGATCAATGAGGCCCCTTCTGCACAAGGCTGATACATTGCAATAGCGTTATATTGTTGCTTTTACATCTGAACATTAAACCGGTTTGACATCATTCTGTCCTCTGTTGTTCTGCATGAGTTGAGGTCTTAGCATGGTTAATATCGACATTAAACAGATGTATTGTAAAAATGGAAAAACTCTGATGTAAACAACCCAAACTGTTTCTGCTGCGTTTTTTTCCTACGTGCAGAAGCATTACATCAATTCACACACTTGCGCTAAAACGTAGCAATGGTTTCTACAAGTTTTTTTTTAAAAAAATTGACCAATCAGCAGCAGTGAGGTGGAGCGAGGGAGGAGAACAGGAGTTTCATGAGAACTGACGATGTGGAAGCTACAAACGATTTTCTCTGCTTTACTTCAATAGAAACCGGAGGGAGTGCAGATAGGAATCGGGGCAAGTCAGAGTAAAAAACACCGCATGACACGCGGTGAAACGCTCCTCCACTCTAGTGCAGAAATGGCCTGAGTAAGCCAGAAGCAGTTATTTGCTCCACTCCCTCCTTCTCCTCGGGTGCCTTTCGCTGCTGCATGGCCGTATTCCATTCCTCTCTTCTCCCTCACACTGACTCACCCTTTCCTCCTTTGTCTCACATCTCTCTTTGCATGTGAGAGATGCCACCCCGTTTCCTTCCTTTTTATGCCAATTCCCTTCCTTCCTTATCCCCACAACTTCCACCACTTGCCTGACTCACTGTGCTGCCTGCTAGACTACTATCTCTAAAGCAAGTGCCAATACCAATGTGACAAACCTAATTTTACCCTCTTAAAACTACCTTCACATATTTTGCTTCTGCTTTTTAATATATATCTTTCCTACAGCCATCACCCTTTAGTGCCATTGGAACTGCAGTCCCTGGTGCCATGTAACTCATAGCAGGGAAACAAGTTGCATGGCAAAATGGTATTCTTTACATAAAAACAGACATACATGTCCATCCAGACACGTAAACTTACACACACACACAAATAAATACATTTGCTAGGTGCAATTACTAAGGTATAAGACCCATTTAACTTAGTAGGACATATGCCTGAGCATGCAGCTCAAATGACTATACCAGGGGTGAGAACCATGGGGCACTCCAGATGTTGTTGGACTGCAACTCTTAGCTTTCCTCATCACTAGCTATACTGCCTGGGGCCTCTGGGACTTTTAAGGTCCATGGAAATCCCTCCTCTGAACTATACCACACACTCTATATTAACAAAACCTCATAACAAGGGTAGGACAGCCAAATCTCTCTTAAGCAGCTATATTTAGCTCCTGCCTTAAAATCACATGACTCACTTTTTATGAGGGTTCATGATCTGGTAGAGTAGCACACCGACAGTGCAACCCTAAGCATGTTTACTCAAGTAAGTCCCATTGAGCTCACTGGCCCCTAATCTCTGGCAGGCATGTTCAGGATTGCAGCCTTTTTTAAAAAAAAAAGTAACAGTTTTACATTTATTAATAATTTTCTTTGAAAATGGGCAAGTACTGGCTAGTCTCCAACTTCACAATTTGTTGTTGTGTGCCTTCAAGTCATTTCTGACTTCTGGTGACCTTAAGGAGAACTTATAATGGAGTTTTCTTGGCAGAATTTGTTCAGAAATGGGATTACCCTTTCCTTCCTCTGAGGCTGAGAAAATGTGATTTGAGGTCACCCAATGGATTTCCATGGCCTGAGTGGGGATTCAGATTCTGGCCTTTCAGTGTCCTAGTTCAACACTCAAACCACTACACTAGGCTGGTTCTGCCTTCACAATAGCATTTGTTTAAATAATCCCTCAGACTGAGATTGGAGAGAGAAAGTGGTGGAGGTCACAGAAGCAGCAGGGAAGCAGAGAGGTGCAAATCAAATTCTTAACTTTATAGAAAGGTCTGTAAGAATTCTATTTTTATGCATTTCTTTAGCACTTATGTTATTTTTGAGTAACTTTATTTACTATTGCAGGAACAGGGGCAGTAGGAGAATTCAGATATATAATCGAGTCCTATCATCCTTTGTATCTGAATATACATAGAGGTTATTAATTCACATACACACACACCCCAATACCAATCACTTAAAGCCCTCTCCAAGCCCCAGGACCAGTCTCACTGCTGCTATTCGTCCCTCTCAAGTCAACAAAATGAACCCAAACTGGCAGAGAGACAGAGAGAGGATGAATTAGAAAATGACTGGGCATGCTGGGGTTTGAGACAGAAAAAAATACTCCACTTTAGCTGCAACTAGAGCTATATTGCCATCAAGCTTTTGGGCTGCTCCAGTTTCAGAATGCCCTATTCTATGGTCCTTTCTAGGGATGGGCCAACTGAATCCTTGAATCTTTGGGAAGGATTCAAGATTTGCAGATCCGAATCCCTGGGCCAAAACAGGTGAATCGAATCTTTCAAATCCCTGCACGCCCAGAGACCTGGGCTGGTTCGAGAGCCCCGGATCAGGCCTGTGCAGGCATGCAGGGTGGGCGAGAGCCACTTTCCCACACACCCAGAGGTCTGAGCTGGTGTGAGTGCCTCAGATCAAGCTCACTCCTGCTGCCTGCCCCTGTGGCTGCTTTCCTCTGCAACGTAATTATTCTCTTCCTCCTATTCTTTTGATTTGAGACTGGAGGGTAGGAATTGGGACTGGACTAGAGGCTGATGTTAGTTTGTTTTTCTTAAGTGCCTTCCTTGTTTTAGGACTTGAGACTGGACATTAGGGTAGAGAATTGAGACAGGGCTAGAGGCTGGTGTTTTTGTTTTTTTAAAGTGCCTTTCTTGTTGTAGGACTTGAGACTTGACTGGAAAGTACAGTGTTCTTGAGATTTCAAGGACATCTGAAGAAGATTCCTTTGCATGGCTCCCTTGCAAAGCTCTTTCATACACAATTCTGGGGTTTGTAGTTGGACAAGGTGTCAGAGCCTTCTCTGCCAAAGTGTGCTAGTGCATAATCAAACTACAAACTGCAGGATGCCATAATGAGTTATGCAAAGAAAATCCAGTTTTGACCTGGATTATCTCTGTACTGTGGTATGTGGCACTGTTTACACAGGCAGGAAAATGTGGGATTAATAATCCACATTTTCCTGCTTGTGTAGAAAGGGGCTTCATGTCATTTTCAATCTGGGGAGATCCTGCAGAAAACTATGACAATTATCCTGGCCAGATTTCTTCTGGGGGAGGTTTGCCTTTGCCTAGGCTTTTGCTAAGGCTGAGAGAGTGTGTCTTTCCCAAGATTATCCTTGATCTTTTTTTTTTTTTTTATAATAGTCCACCCAGGAGATGGCATCATCTTGAGCATCCTCCAACATCTGGAGCTACTTCCAAATTACATGTAATTCTTAATAAGAAGTATATGGGTACGTTTTCCTGGAAGTGAAAACTATTATTTAATTTGTTTTTCATTAAACAAAGATGTCAAATTCTGCTTCAAAACACTTTTCAGTAGAAATGCTTTGTTTCCCTTGCTTTTTAAATCCTTTTGTAAAGAAGGATTCAAAATTCATGAGATTCGGGGATTCCCAGAACCTTCCAGGGATTCGGATTCAGATCCAGAAAATTCTGGATTTGTCCCATCTCTAGTCCTTTCCCACTTCCAGGCCGAACCTGCACTCCAGCTGCTTTAGTTGGGGGGGAAAACCTACCTCCTCCTCCTCCTCCTTCCCTCTTACTTCTTTTCCCTCAAACACCTCCTCAGCAGGGAAACTGTCCCAGCCTAGAGCCTGAACTGCCTGCCGCCTCTGTTTGCTGTTGTTCCTCCCACTTTGCTCTTTTACCTTGTGCACATGTGTTTGTTACTCAAAAACATAGGTGCCACAAGGGCCACCCTGTGATGCCAGTTCCTCCATGCAAAAGTGAGGAATTAATTAGCTCAAAATCAGGAGGCTAATGAGAAGGGGGCAGCTTAGCAAGACCTTTCTACCAATGTTTACAGGCTTACGCAGGAAAAGAACCAGCCAGAGATTCAAAGTAAACTAAAAATGTGTTTTATTGAGGGAAATTCACTCATGCAGGCACACAAGATACAAACCGTCAAACATTCTCATAAGACCAAACTGAAGGATAAAAGGCAGAAAAATCATGGATAGAGAGGCTGAGGATTTGGGGTTATAATTACCAGTCCAGAAGAGTAGTGAAGAAGTTGCAGCATAGCTTAGACTTGTGTGTCTAAGGGCAGTATGCAGCTGGGAAGCAAACTGGCAAAGAAAACTTCAGCAACTGGTGAACTGCAAAGCTGGTTGCTCAAAACTGGAGACTTTTATACTCTGTGCCCCCCTCCCTCAATGGGGTGTGAGTTAATTGCTTTCTGGTAGAGTAAACAAAAGGGGTCTGGAATGGACTGATTGTTTCAATGTCTTGGTTGGGTACCTTGGCTGGGCTAGAATTTGGTAGGAAATGCACGCAGCAGGGGTGCTTGGCTCTACACCTGGGCACTTTATTGTTTTCTGAGGCTGGGAAGTTGATAGGATTAGCTTAGAGCTATTAAGTCATGCTTTCTTGGCTAATTCTTATGGGCTGGCCATGTTGAGATCACCTCTGAACTACTCCCAGCTAGTGGCCCTTTCTTTCACATACCCTTTCCAGCCATAAGTATATATAATTTATGTTTTGTGCCAATTAAACATCTTTACCAATTCATTTTTTTTGCCAATCAAACCATATTAAAGCAGGGAGATGTTCAGCTGCTAACATGTTTTTCACCTCTTATCCTTCCGTCCCTTACCCCTTGCAATCTCCTGGCTTCTATATTTGCGTAATACACTCTTCTCTCTTTTGGAACCAGTTGGAGGAAGGAAGAGGTAGGTCAAGTACCTGAAACAAACCACTGCATTTTGATAAGTATAATGGTTAGACATTTTGCTCCCATTTATTTTTTGATTATGAAGATGATGATTGAAGTCTGTAATATGTTCCAGCTAGTTATGCAAAAGGTGGGATGTCTCGATTCTGGATAAAGTGTAGGCAATCAGGTAATATGGCAGCCATAGGCAAAGAGTTGTATCTCTGGCACCTCCCAGCAGAGTTGTGAGGGATTCTTGTCTTCAGCTCTGTCCAGGCCTTTCTACATCTGCTTTTCATTTTATCCTTCAGTTTCCCATTTTGTAAGAAATCAAAAGACTTGTACAGGCCTTTGAAAACTGAGAGCTGAATTTTAAAATGTCTGGAAATGTGGCAAAATGTCCAGAAGCACCCTCTCTCTCTATGTGAGGCTTGAGGCACTGTAGGTCATTTTTTTTGGGGGGGGGAACGTTCAGCCTCCCAAAATTTGGCTTGTGAGTACAGTGGGTGGGAAGGACGTCCCTCACATCCTCTGTGGTTACTGACTTCTGGTGCTTTGAGATCTGGTCTTGGGAAAATGCTAGGGTTTAAGTAAGGAAGGATGAGGAAGAGAAGAAGAAAAGAGGATGAAATAATAATTGGCTGTTATTCGACAGATCACTTGATCAATTTTTTTCTTGTGGAGAAAATGGCCCTTAGTTTGAACTGGTCAAATGCCAACCCAGAATCAGTAAAGAAAAAGCCCCTCTTTACCTCTTTTTATATTTCTGACAGGACAAGGATATGACAAAGACATTTGTCACTGCCACTCACATGAATTCTATTTCAAATGTATTTTCAAATCTTGTGACAACCTCTCAGGACACTGTACATGCAGCAAGAAAAGTATAGCCCACAGGCATTCGGTGTCAAAGCAGCCTTGCTGAAGGTAATTGCTCAAGGTGGGCCTGAACACATTTATATGTAGAGGAAAAAGGGGAAGAACTGTATGTTTGCTTCAGGCAAGCATTAATATTATACTCTGACGGATCCCAAAACTGAAGAGACATACAAGAGTAAAATATACCTGAAGTTCTGGTACAGAAAATAACCCTCTTCAACCAGAGGCCAGTGTCTGTGCACACATGCATCTCCATGCAATGTAAACTGTATTTGGAATGTATCTTCCTTCAATAGGTCACAAAATAAATTGGTCTCCCAATAAAACCTCAAAGCTATCTGATGAGTTTTGCAAGCCCATCCCAACTCCCTAATTATTATACAGTCTTCCCTCCATATTCGTGGGTTTGATCTTCACAAATTTGATTATTCATTAGGCAGGTGCTTGCTTCCTCCCCCCTCACCCCATTTTCTGCTTCGCATCCCTTGCATTCCTCACCCCAGGCTTGCAAGGCTTCTGTTTAAAATGGACTTTTTTTTTTCCTTTTGGGTGAGCAAACACCCCTCCCACTGCTGAAGGCATGGCCTCTCTGCCATGTGGTTGCATATTCTGCTGTGTATTGGCCGCTGATTGGTCAGGTGCACCTTTCTCAAGATGGCCACAGGAAATAATTAGAACTCCAAAACTCCCCTCCTCTCTGTCTGAAGGGGAAGTACCAGTAAGCCTTTTAGGTTGTCCCCTCACCCCTGCCCACCATGGCCAGGGCCAGAAGCAAAGGAATGAGAAGGGGAAAGTTCTAGAGGAGAATGGGAGGGGAATCACAATGGGGGGAATTATTAGCAGTTTTTCCACTTTCATGAGGGCTCTGAGCCCCAAATCCTCATGAATATGGAAGGGCTACTACACCTCATGTTGAAAGAGAGAGAAAGAGAAAGCCTACACCTTCTCAAGTTGGGCCATACATACACGACACCACAGTTCCTGTGTGAAAGGAACATGACTGTCAGCTGACTTTGTATATGCATTACTTTTAGAGTACCAAAAATTAATAACTGCTACCCAATATTCCATTAGTCTCATGTACCACCTTTCTTTCCCTTCTTTCTTCTTCTCTTTCATCACAGACATGCATCACAGCACTAGCAAAATACTGAGCTGGAGATTCAAGGGAAAATCTGCCCTAGCAAGTGAAACAGCTTGTGCTCTTCAGTTTGTTGCCCACATAATGCTACAAATAAATATTTAACTGATTCTCCAAATGCCAATGGCTTTCAACTTTAAAAGCACAATGGATTTTCATGACAGATAGACAACTGACAATGCGGACTGCAAAAATCTGAAAAAAGCCTCACAAGATGAAGGAAGAAGTGCACCCAAACCTTCTCTTCTTTACCAAAAATACTGCAAATGTGAAGGAAGGGGTGTTATTTGTATTATATTATTCATGGAGGCTCCTTCCCCAGAGCATTGCTTAGTTGTTACAAGTTATAGATAAGCCTAAGTCATTTCAGCCAAAGTTTGAAAAGAACAAAAAACCCTAACACGACTAGCTAAAAACATCATTATCTACTCACATTGTTATCCAGATGCTGGGATGGTGTGGGGGGTGGGGGGAGATTGGAAGCAAGGAGGTTTGGCCTAGTGTGCACAGCCTATCATCAGCATTGTGTCTTTCATGGATGGCTCTGTGTCTGTGTCTCTCTGCCTTGTGGTCTCTCAGGCCTCTTTAAGATTTCTTCACTGAATCATCTCAAAGCTTCTAACCTTTCCTCCCATCTGGTCTTGCTGATTGGGCAATTGACTCTTGTGATCTCTGATGTCCTTCTGCAATGCTGACCCCCAATAAACCTGACCTAAACCCAACACCTCATTAACCCCTTGTTTACCTGAAGTGAGAACTATCCCCCTTCAGCTGTGATGCCTCGATAACAGGAAGAGCCCAGCTCCAGCATTTCACAGATGAAAATCAGGCCAGCCACATGTGTGTGGCCAGCCACATCAGAGTTTAGTCACAATTGCAAGTGTAATGAAATGAGGAAGACCACACAAATTAAGAGAAGCTGCAACAGTTTGCATTTGCTTGAATCTCCTTGGAAGGGCAAATCTCTGCCTCCTACTAAGTTGAGTGCAAACTACTTTTTTTACTTTGAACTCAACTTGTACCAATTGAAATAAGGTAAAGACAAAAGGGGACAGTGGGAGGAGGAGAGGAAAACAGAGACATTTTCAAAGGAACTGAAAAAGTGGGATGACAGAGGTTCAATCAGGACTTTCCCTGCCAAATTAGGACAGTTGGAGGGCATGATATTGATGCTTCAGTTGTGCAGTCAAGCTGCAGCTCGGGAACTGGACTAAAGGTATCATCAGCACTTGGAAAAGTTACTTCTTAAAGACTACAAGTCCCAGAACCCTCCAGACAGTATTGCTATCTGGGAAGTTCTGGGAACTATAGTTCAAGACTTAAATCCAGTTACTACTCCCACTTTGAATAGACCCACTGAATCAATGAGTTTTATGTTAGTGCTGACTTACCATTTAGCAGTTTATTCAATGGGTCTACTCTAGCTAGGATCAGGAACTGAGTTTGGACTTTCAGCCCCAGAAAACCCTGCAACAGGTTTGCCTTAGGGTCACTGTAAGTCAGAAACAACTTGAAGGCTCACAACAAGAACAAATAGTAGAACTTTCAACCTCTGCTATTATTATTAGGATGCACTGCTTCCTCTTCCAGAGGCTTGTTTTTCTCTCCCTTGAACTCCATCTATTGAGGCTACCTTTGTTTCAAAAACATTTGCAGAGTTCCTGCCTTGGAGAAAAGATCTGCATATAAAGGCAGAGAGATCATATTTTCCCGCAGCAGTCAGAGAGGTGAGACTTCTCAATAAGAGAATAAAATATAGCCTGAGTTTGAATTCCTTGTTGTTTTTGTTTTCTAAGTTTTACAGCCTTTCCTGTCCATAAATAAGAGAGTTAGATCCCCCCCACACCATAATGTACTGCATAAATACAACTTCATGTACCTGAGAAGCTGACAGCTGCCCTGTGAGATATACTATGACAGCTTAAAAAGTCCAGGAATCAATAATTTAGCTAGAGCTACAGTTTACTCTCTCTGCTAGAATGCATTGCAGAATCTAAGCGCTCACAGTGTGAGGTATGCCATTATAACCCTGATAGATGAAAGCCCCATATCCTCAGAACAATTGTGGTGTAAAGTGGAGGGGATGGTGGGAGCCAGGACTCACAGATCTGCCAGGTTGCAGCAACGCAAAAAAGAAAAGCCAGCCAGGGGAAGGCTGCTCTATCTCTCCTTCCAGAAACCTGCACAGCAGCATGATGACAGTTCTGTTCTCAAACAGCCCCATTACGACCTAATTAGCATACATGAAATGCAGATTCAAGGCATTAAAATGATATACAAATCATTAATTTTTTGTCAAACTCATGTCAGCCTTGCCTAGGCCTTCTTGTCTTAATGGTGCATGACAGCAAAAAGAGAGAGAGAAAGAGAGAGAGAGGAAGCAGGATTTGGTGTAGCTGATAGAAGGAGACCACCTTAAAGGCTGAATTTTAAAGCTTGGAATGTTGATCATTCATATGTTGCAGGGAGAGAGCTACATCTGTCCTGATTAAAGCTGATTATGAAAAGAAGAAAGTTATCTTAACAGGTTGCATGTATTTTTTTAACCCATTGTTTGGTTGTGTGGATCTGAAATGCAAGGAAGAATTGGTATTTTTAAAAAAATATATGTGCTGCACATTCATTTCTTATGGATGTGTTAGAATGTATTTTATCCAGTGAATAAATGAATTCATTGAATTGTTGTTTTTTATCATCCCAGCGGAAGCAGCTGGAGTTTTGGTCCATCAGATTCTCTCTAAGGATGCAGGAATCTGTAAGGTACCATCAGATAATGTGGTATATTCAAAGAAGTTTTGTTTTTTGTAACTGTGCTGTCGAGATCCTATGTGTGGTGATTTTATTCAGATGTTTTGTCAATCCATTTGGAGTTGCTCCCAGAGCATCTTTCACTAGCAAAACCAATAGTTGTTTTCATTTCCCAAAGGAACTACTAAATAACAACAATTAATAACAACAACAAGAAGAAAAATAGTGGGATTGCCTCATGGATTGTAGATACGGCAATCCCAAGAGAAGGCATGGCAATTTCCACTTTGCATTCAGCCGTCTGGGCTCAACATTCCCAGTTCTTGGTTTCAAATTCAGGGTAACCATTTATGTCCCCCCAAAAGAGGAAATTAATCAGCAAAAATGAGAGCACTGATTTGCAGAAAACTAGATATGCTAATTTATATGTATAGATGCAGTTTTAGAAATGATTATGGTAACTAAAATAGAAACACAGTGAAGCATTTCTAACTGCAGTGCAAGAGAATGCTGGGTTTGTAGTATGATTCTGATCTGGATTGGGGCAGGGGACTAAAGTTATTTTTGTGCAAAGCAAAATCACATAGGGAGCTGCATTTAGCATAACTTGGAGTTAGAACATGTGCTCTCCATCAGTGAACTGGCCACGGGTAACTCTAAGGCCTCTTTCTGCCTTCATGGTTGTGCAAGACCTTGATCAGACAACCTTTCAAATGGAATGCTGTCCTCTGCAACATAGGACACAGGGCCAGTTGAAGAAATTGAAGAAAGAGAATGCCATAAAACAATTTCGAAATTAAAATTACAACTTAACCTAAGCTCATTAACTAAGGCCATTTCTGCACTACACTATTATAGTGCTATTATTCCACTTTCAACATCCTGTGGAATCGTGGGGTTTGTAATTTAGGGAGGGGCCTTTAGAATTCTCAGCCAGAGAGAGTTCCTTGGCCTCAGTAAGCTACAAACCCCAGAATTCCACAGGATGTTGATAGTGGAATAATAGCACTATAAAAGTGTAGGGCAGAAATGGCCTAAGTGACCTATTAAACTGTCCCACTGGCTGACCTTGGGCAAGTCACACTCTCTGACCCTCAGAGGAAGACAAGGGCCCTTTGAACAAATCTCCCCAAGAAAATCTCTATGATTGGTTTGTCTTAGGGTTTCCATAAGTCACACAATAACAAATTCTCAGAACTGAAGCTACAAATATAGATAACCTACCTATATAGGAAATAAGGGGGAGGGGGATCTTTTCCCACTCCTTAAATACCTTAAATGTCACTCATTTTCATCAAGTGAGCACTTTGTGCAAGCGATTTCTGATTGCCTTTTTGACTTGGGCACTCAGATGTATTCCTGACAGCTGTTTCTTCAGATCTAATGTCACACTGGATGGCCTCCCAACTCTCTCCACACAGAGAACACAATATGCTCTTCTGGGGAATTCAGAGGAGGCTGATGCTGTGCAGGCCTCATCTCTCCTTAATGTCCCACAGATACAGATCAAAGAGCATTATAAAAGCAGTTGAATTCTGTGGAGCATCAGGTCCAGAGAAAGAAGAGATGGTTTGGTGCCCTTGGCTTTCACCATATCTTCTCATAGCTAGGAGCAGAAGAATACTGGGGTGACCTGACAAGGAATCTGCCATGGAGTCACTGCCCAGTCCCAAGCAAACAACCAGGGCAGGAAGGTGAACGTTGACTGTCAACTTTTTCCCACAGCAGATCTCAGCATGAATAAATGGGAGGGAACATGCATAAGTCTTCCCAAGACTATGGCCCTTTTCGCATGCTTTTTTTCTTGCACAAGCGCCCCTTGAGCGTCGCACGAATGGGAGCGTTGCTCCATATTACACACTCCCACTCGCGCGACACTCACGAGGCTAAAGGGGGGCACGCGCACATTTTTATTTTCGGCTTTAAGCCGAAAATACTCCACGCAATGCTTGCGGCGCCCTCATGCACTTACCTGTGTGCGGTGTGTCGGCAAGCCAGCCCGGTCGCGCTTCCTTCCCCCAGCGCAGCCTACAACTCCCAGACTGCACTGCGGAAGGAAGGGGCAGGGCGCTAGCGCGACGGTCGTGCTAACAGGAAGCCGGATGCGGGAGGAAGAAGGGCTGTCTTGAGCTGCTTGCGCGAGTGGCTGCTTGCGTGAGTGCCGCTCCCCACTGCCCCTTCCTTCTGTACGGTGCGAAAAGGGCCTATGGTAGGTTGGAGACCCAATCCTGGGGCATGACTGGAAAATGGAGAAACTCTGGATCTAATAAATACAAAAACTTTTCCTAGCTAAGGAACAATCTGTAACCTGGCTACAGTCACAAAGCTTTTAATGCATGTAACTGGGACCCTGCAATAATCACACCACCTTTCTCACTGCTCTGTTTTGATTGTCAGCACAATATATGAGGCAAAGGAATCCCCCAGCCAGAGAATTTGGGGGTTAGGACTACATGGTATGAGCAACAACACTCCAACTTTCTTCCCTTGTTTATTATATTGATCTCTTGATCCCTTGGTTAGAAGACCTGCTCCTGAATTATCTCCTCTGTCCCATAAGCAAGGCTGCCTGCAATATTTGGTTTTATTCATTGACTTTTGGAATGCATAAATTGTCTACGGGGCAGTGGTAGAACGAAATGCCCTAAACAACACCCAGTCCATAAAGCTAAAAACACATTGTAAACCGCTTAGAGAGCACTTAGCTGATAAGCGGTATAGAAATACATGCTATTTGTAATATATAATGTATTTCATGTTGTTCGCCGCCTCGATCCATGTGGAGAGGCGGGATACAAATAAATAAATTATTATTATTATTATTAAAAGTTCTGCTCTTTAGAACAACAAAACAAAAAGCAAAAGCAGTGGGGAAGAAAGGTTTTAATTGAAAAATTAATCTTACAGGGACCTTTCTAGATTAAAATGTGCTTCTGTGTGTATTTGTTTAAAACCCACTGGTGAAATGAATAAAGGGATTGCTCTTGAAGCAATTAATTCTTCAGAGAGAGGGGTGTCAAACAAGACAGCCTCCTCTGCACCCTATTTTGTGTGGAGGTCACTGCCCTGACAAAGCACAATAATGAATTGAGTTGTGCTATTTATACGAACTGACTAACCTTGTAAATGGTTCCAGCACATAGCAGTAGACAGACAGAGAGACAGACAGATATTTGAAATGAGATGTATTGGTTCCTGTGGCGTAACCACCAAGGGGAGTTCTCACTGCCAGGCACTGATTCAAACAGACCTGGCTTGAACAAAACTGTTTATATGGCTCAGGCTCTGTTACTGCAACACATCGAAGGAGCTCCCTTTAGGGGGAAAAGAGTTGTTTTGCAGTGAGCGGCATGCAAAGATTTGTGTATTAGATTTTCAATAAAAAAAACCTACTGCAGAGAAGCTCGAGGAGCCATCTGGGTTTCAGGGCCCCATTGTTAGCAGTGAGGCAGTCCTGAGACTGAAAGAGAGAAGAATATGAGCTTGAATTTAAATCTAGCTATTTGTGGGGAGTGGGTAGGAGAGAGATAACTTGGAAAACAGAACCACTCTCCCCAGATGAATGGCCTAACAATCATTATGCTTCAGCCAGATTTCTAACTAGCCTCTTTTGTAAAGTCTGCTGTCTTTCTGTGTTTAACTTTGGCTCCTTTCAGGCAAATTGACCATTCTGAAGATACATGCACAAGTAACAGCCACACCTGCAGGTGGCTTTAAAGGGGAATTTGACAAATTCACAGAGGCCACTAGTCATGATGGCTTCATATCACGTCTCATACAGGAAATGGTGCACCACAGTACATTGGTTCCTAGCAAAACTGGTTTAAACTGGTTGCGCCCTTACAGCAATTCTGAAAAAGAGCCTAGGACCCTTTTGCACACATGTGTGAGCTGTTCTAGAAGTAGTGGCACTGAAACTAATTTAAGTGAACAGGCAATATATAAATAGGCAGGATGTAAGAAGCTGGAAAGACTAAATAGGATGGAGCTTGATGGTGGAGAGTGGAAGGATAGAAAAGCCTTCCATTTCAGGAAAAGGGAACCAGTAGGGCCAGCTAGGCTGGAGAAGTTAGGAGGCATCTCACTTAGCTGCTGGCCTGAGCAAACTAATCAGCAAGAGACAGGAGTAGCCAACAGCCTTGTAAAAGCTAGTCAGGGGGTGAGGGTAGAAAGCCTGTGGAAGCTTGGCCTTATTGCCTAACTGGCTAGGCAGGGTGATTCCTAGCTAGGGTTACCAGAGTGAAAACTGGAGAGGGCTTCTGCTCCTTTCATGGTTGTGTCAAAAAGGGAATTTCAGCAGGTGTTGCTTCTCTCCTGGTTGCATGAAAAGCCACACCTGCTGAAATTCCCTCTTCTACAAAACCATTCTGGCAACCCTGTATCCCTGCCCAACAATTCAACTGGTGACAGTGGGACAAGAAACTGTTCCAGGTGTCCACTTGGAAGTAGTAGACAACACAGCAGACTCAGAAATCCCCCCAATAACAGGCAAGCAAAGTGGAAGACAACCTTCTATTGACCCTTCTTTATAGGGGGACTTTCTCCACAGCTGGTCAGCTTGAGTATGTGTGAATTTTGCAGCCTCTACAAGGACGAAGCAATAAACTGTGTATAAGGCTGTCAGAATGAAAACTGGAGGTGTTTCCTATACCCTTAATAGTTGCAGAAGAGGGAAGTTCAGCAGGTGTTCCTGTTACCTGCTGAAATTCCCTCTTCCACACAACTGTTAAAGGTACAGAAACCAATATTCAGTTTGGCAACTCTAAGAGGTAAAGGTGTATCAAAGTACCCAGGCACTTTGGGACCCAAGGGAAGGGTTCTTTACCTTGACTTGATGAAGAAAAGAGATATTTCCTGGTCTTCTGATGTAACAAGACCCCTGAAGTATTGAAGTAGATCATCACTGTCAATAAAGCACTTCTGGCATCCTACACTTTAAGCGTCTGGATTTCAAAGAGCAGGGGAGATTGAACACATCACACAGCAGCACAAATATCTTCCTATCTGAACCCATTTTCACCCTTCTGACTTCAGTGAGACAAATCAGTCTAATTCCATGCAATTTTTAAAATTCAGTTACTCACATAGCTCACAAAACATTTATAACAATAGAAACATTAAGAAATTCAGGAACTGATGAAGGTAGAAAAGGAAGCAAGCTACCCGTTCTCCTTTCTGCACTGGGTCTTTAGCCAGTAAGGGCCCTGGAACAATTGCTCCAATTGAACCACTGATGTAACTCTGCCCTGGTTGCTGGGGAATCTGAGTGGGAGAACGCTGTTGTTCTCATATCCTGCTTGTGAGCTTCCCACCCCAGGCATCTGGGGGGCCACTTTGGGAACAGGATGATGAACTAGGTCAGCCTTGGATCTCATCTAAGAAGGTTCTTCTTATAGTCTTACATTATTAAAGGCACTGAATTTAAGGCTTTCCAGAGCGTATGCACAACCTTCCAATTACCTCTCATGAACAGCACAACGGTCTTTGCATTCTCCCACAGCAGGGAGAAAACTACAAGAGACTATTAGTCTTTGCATGCAAGGATGAAAAATGTGGAGATTTATATCTCTTAATGCCAGCTTTTAAAATTAAAACCCTGGGGCATCAAATAGCTATGTTCTTCTCCATCTATTGGTAAAAACAACACAATAACACCCAGCTTCAGGCATTCCACTTCCCAGCAATTTAATTCTCTCCCCTTCCCCAAACAACTCACCCACACACCACTGCTGGAACTTTAATCCCCCCATGTTTTCACCCACGCCATAAACAAACTTACAAAGCCACAACATCCTTTGGCTGCAATCCTGCCACAGCCACAACATCATTCTTATAGAGTGCAATGGCATTGTGCTGCATGTTGTCTTTGTCAGAAAGACAACTTCCTTTGGAGAAAGAGGCAACAAGATCATGGAACATTCTGCCTTGGGAGACCTATTTGGGCTTTGACATCTGCTTGCCTTGCATTTCACCACCTGTTTTTATTATTTGGGCAAGGATTTGATCTGCCAAGATGTGGCTTCTTTTATGGCTGGCCCTCTGGCCTTTTCAATGACCTGGCTAAGCCATCCTCAGCACTCCAAATGCGAAAGAAAATAAGGATATAAATGTTTTAATGTATAAATAAGCATTCTTGTATCATAACAGCTTCTTTAGGTCCAGAAAATACAGCCAAAGAACCATGAAGTATAGAAAAATATGAAACAGATGAAACTGATTATCTGGCAAGCAGTGTCATAGGGCCAGGTTGGGGTAGAATGGAAGCTACAAGTAAGGGAAGGAAACAAAAGCCAGCAAGTTGCCAACATCCTACACATGCATGCATGCATGTACACATGCCATTAAAATGAAATCTTTCTCAGAGAAGTCAGAGCCAGAAAAATCTAAGAGACTGAACTCTATTTGTGGGTGTACATTCCTCACCCCAGAACAATATCCATTCGATGGCTGTCGTTTGCTCAAACTGTAGAGTGCTGTAATGTACAAAAGTGACTCATGTTCACTTCACACATCCAGCCCACACTGCCTTGACACCTGTTTGTCCTAATAGTGTTTGCAAAGAGCCACGTTACTTGACATTGTTGTGACTCTTGGCAAGGAACAAAGTGTATTTTCCAGATCATTTAACAGCGGTACTTGGGTGAGTTTAAAAAAACAGCAACACTTAAGCTCAACAAATTTATTTTCTCAACCCATAAGGAAATCCAGACAAAAATCCCTGAATAAAACAGAAAAAGAATGAAGTAGCCCTTGCTGCTATCAAATCCAATGTGGTTGATTATTTTTCTGGATGAAGGTGGAGAAATATGGATCTCCAGATACTACTGGACTGCAGCTGCCATCAGGACCAGCCAGCATGGGCAGTAATTAATTCCCATAATCCCTCATACCTCTAAACTGTTTAGGACTGATTGGAACTGCAGTCCAACAAGATCTGGAAGGTTGTATGTTCCCAAACTGAACAAGATCTCCTAACACACAAGAATTCCAAATGAAATTGAGAGAGTTACCTTCCAAAATCAGTTCTATGATCAGGCCAAGAGGGGTATATGCTACCATGATACTCTGCTTGCAAGATTTTTTTGTGCTACTAACAGTGCCAGGTCAATTTTTAAAAATACTGTGAATTTTCTAAGCCTGACTAGTAGGCATCAAGCAGACAGGGAATCACCTAGCGCTCAATACACTGACTCTATCTAACTTGGACTGCAACTAGATTCTTGGGCTGTTTGGGTGACTTCCTTTCAAAAAGAAAAGAAAAACCATGTAGGCCCATCTTCCTATCTACCTATCCATACATCCTCTACCCAGAAATATTGTGACTGCCCTTTGTCTTTTCAGATGGTTTGGTGTACAAATCCAGTCAGAACAATTCAGCCTGGTCATTTATAAGGAATTATAGAGTTTAATCCAAGACAAGGCCCAAAGTTCTCCACTGTTGCTGTAGATTAACTGCCTTCTACTCCATCGTTCATCTTTCTCATGAAGCTGTTTGATTATTTCCTTACTGCTCCTTGGTATATCTCTTCCTTCTCTCCCAGCTCAGCTGCTGACCATTGAACACTGCCTGAAGCTCATGGAGTCCTGCATCTCTGACTTTTCCCTTGGCCCCTTCTAGATATCACAGGAATGGTTGACAACTTGTGACCCTTCAGATGAGGCAGGCTAAAATCCCCATCAGCCCTAGTCAACATAGTCAATGAGGAGGTATAGGATGGCAGTCCAAAGACATCTGGAAGACCAGATCCTTCATAGCCCCCCTCAGGATTGTGTGCCTTGAAACACTACAGAAACCGTAGCAGGTGCTCTTAAACACCTGAGGCCCTTTCACACTATATAATTCTGGTGTTATGATTCCTTTTTTATTGCCATGATTCCATCCTATGAAATTCTGGGATTTGCAACTTTAGGGAAGTATATTCATAATTCTGAGAGCCAGCATGCTGTAGTAGTTTGAGTGGTGGGTTACAACCCTGGAGACCAGAATTTGAGTCCTCACTCAGCCATGGAAATCCACTGGGTGACCTTCGCTGCGTCACACATTTTTAGCTCCCCAAAACCCGATGATAGGTTCACTTTAGGGTCACCATAAGTCAGAAATAACTTGAAGGCACACAACAGTAACATTCACAATTCTCAGCCAGATGATCTTAGTGCCTCATGAAACTACAATATCCAGGAATCCTTAAAATGGAAACATTGCAGTTAAAGTGGAATAACAGAGCTGTAATTCTGTAATGTGAAAGAGTGCCCAGGTATGCTGAGTTGTCCCCTGAGACGGAAAGCAACATTTTGTGCTATCACTCACAAGTGCCTCTATAAATATGAAAAGTTCATTGGTGACATTCTAGTTCTGGCACGGAAAGCTTTCTCTTTCTCTCCAAGACATCCCAGGTATCCACCAAGCATTCCAAACAATGCCTCATAATATCACAGCGCCATGAATAATCAAAGTCCATTACAAATCAAATACTTGTTTATCTCAGAACTAGATTTGTCAAATACACATTACAGCCCATAACTGTCCCTAATGCATGGCCATGTGGGCAGCCAGGAGTGCTTCTTTCTCTACCTCTGTTGCAAGAATTCCTCTGGATAGCTCAGGAGCTTGTTAACATTCACTGCAGCAAATGGAGCCCTTGTGGGCCTGCTGCACAGTGCATTTAACTATATCTCATTTAACTCTAGTTGTTAGCCATCTTGGGTCCCACATACACTCCAGCTGTCTCGATTGGGCAGGGATAGTCCCAATTAATCCTCTGTCTTCTCACTTTTTCAGCTGCTTCTGAAATGCCCCAGCTTTTCTCTTTTCCTCCCAGCTTTGCTGCAATCCAACTGCAAAATGCAAAAGCAGTTTACCCTCAGCTAGCTCAGCAGGATGGGCAGGAGAGGAATGGGTGGAAGTTTGTCCTTCCTGGTAGGCTCAGGCAAAAACAAACTGTTGCACCTTCTCCTACCTTGTCTGTTTTTCTTCAATAATTTTTGTCACCTTGACCACATTCTGATGTTGCTTGGTGGCACGTTTCCTGGTTTTCATCTGTGAAATGCCAAAGGGTATAGTCCTACACCAGCAGAAAGGTGAGATATAAATTAAGTAAATAAAACAGGGGGCTTTTTTGGTACAGCAATTTGAAGATAAATTTGTTCATTCCTATGGTGTTGATGTTGTAGCAAATCCAGATGAGGTGTCTGATGCTGCCCTGAGGCCAATTTAAGAGGCCTGAACTTTCTCTTTTCTGTCCCCTATCCCACCCCAGTCTAAAGCATACTTAGTAGGAAGACTTGCAAGATCTACATAGTTCAGGCATGAAGGCAGCTTCATGTGAAGTACAGAACAGCTCACTTCTAAATCTGGAATGGTTGATGCCAATTGAATATTTCATACCATTTGAAATGGAACTGCCAGCACCACATGGGAATCATCCCAAGTAAATCAAGCAGGCAAAAAATCCAAAGATATGGAATGCTATTGATGTGGCTCCTTGTTCCCCATAAACACTGCCACCCAAGGGGAGGAACCTCTTTACTCCTTTTGTTTGGCAATTGCTTTCTGCTGCCAGCAAAAGATCCTTCTCTTTGCCTGTTCTTGCTTCTCTTTTATTGTAGCCTAGCTATTCTCATCTTCAGCTAAGCGATTCATTATTTCATTCTCTCTTAAATTGTCTTTTAATTACTTGGCAGGCTTGAAGCATCTAAATGTGCATAGCCCCTCACATCATCTGACACCTTCTCACACTATGATATTATTAGAAATAATTGCAGCGTCTCCATAGCTGAACACAGCACTTTATTAAGACAAAAGGTCATGGGGATTGTCGACTTTGGAAGAACCCTTGAGAGCCTTCCTCACTAACCTTTGCAAGGCAAAAGCCACCACTCCTGCCTTCCCCAGCCTGGTCCCCTTCAGATGGCCAGCTGGTGACAGCAGGAATCACATTGCAACACATGAGGAGGCACCCAACAGGGGAAAGACACCCTTCACATCATAGGAATTTCTAATTCCATACAAGATGCTACTTTTTATATAGTTTTAGCAAAATATGCTCTATTCATGAAACAAAATTAAAACAATGAAAGGGGTACTTACAAGGTGAAAAAATCTCAAGCATATCAGAACAGGAAGTCCACAATGGAGGAAAGTGGGCAGAAGAAGTTAACAGCTGCCATTTCTGCAGCTGCACCTGCCATAATTTCATTATTAAGGGTTTGGGGGGTGTTTCTAAGTTTCCCCTTGGTAACCATTGTCACTAAGATTGATGCATGTGCTGAATTGTCTGCCTCTGACTGGTGATAACTTGAGCGTTAACAAAGAACCACCAGGAGGCTTTAAAAGCAAGGCAACTAGATAGACACCTCTTATGTTTTTGATAGACAGGATGGTCAGATAAGCCAGCCTTTTCTGCAAATGCTTAAAAAAAAAAGCTTTTCCTTGATTATTGAAGCATGGGAGGAGCTACTAGGCTGAGCTGATTTGGGGGCCTCCTGCCAATCAAAGTCTTGTTCTGATCTGCCTTTTATAACTGCATCCACAACTATCTTTTCTGTGCACTGGTGCCACGGGGTATTTGTTTGTTTGTTTGTTTGTTTGTTTATATATTACCTTTCTCCTGGAGAGGGACCCAAGGCAGGTTACAAGAAGACACTGCAACCACCAGCAAATATCCAGAAAAAGAGATATTTTCATCAGAAGCAGAGCAAGGAGGAAATGCTTGCATTCCTCATCATCCATCAGCACCCTCCTCCATCTCTGAAAAGATGATGCAAAGATGCATTTGGCATCATGTATAGCTTGGCCCTCAGCTCAAAAGCTGTGGTATAAAGTTTTGCTTGCTGCTGCTGCTGCTGCCGTTCTTGTCCAGTCAACTGCATTCACTCACGATTCCATCGTTCTAATTGGTTTCCTCTACTGCCAGCAGTATTATTCACAGTAGTCTCCAGCATGTTATGCTGTGGTTCTGGAGAGAAACGAGAAACCATCACACTCTCTGTCTCCTCCAGTGATTTCTACAAGTCTCTGTCAAAAACAAAACAAAACCCTTATATCCAGCTTTTTATCTGATACTTTGAGCACATCCAGACTATGTCAACATGAAAAGAAAAGACAACGTACATTTGACATTATCTTAATAGTTCTAAATAGCAGTGATATATTTAAGTCTTTTACTCCAAGTCTCAAGTCAAGTCTCAAGTCCTTGAAGATACGTTCAAGCCAAGTCTCAAGTCTGGGAGCCAACTTTATGCCCCAACCTATATTCCAGAATTTCTGGACAGAGTCGAATAGTCAGTTTTAACAATTTAAGCAGAGCTGGCCCCCCACATTTGCCATTTTGCCATCTGTAGCTTCAGAGGTGAGGAATAGGATTCTTCTTACTCCCCTTTCCTGAAGCTGGAGACTTTTGTGCCAATGAGCATAAAAGAGTCTGCAGCTTTGAAAGTGGGGAATAGGATCCTTCTTACTTCCCATTTCCAAAGCTGGAGGATTTTTCCTTCTTACTGTCCATTACTGAAGCTTCAAAAGCTGTAGAAGGAAGGATCCTTCCTCCTCAAGCCCACTGCCTAACACACTTGCCGTTCTCTGGGAAACATGTCCTATGCTTTGGGGAAAGTCTTACTTCCTGCTCGTAGGAAAATTTTTAGAAGGCTCCTCCAATATGCAGCAGGGACAGGCTGCTGAGCAGAACTCAAGGCCATCTCAAGCCCATTGCCTAACCTGTTTGCTTTTCACCTCTGAGAAATGTGCCCACACTTTGGACTTGAGACAGATTGTCATGTGACTAGTAGGCACAAAGAGATGGAAGCCTTGTTCAAAGTAGTAAGGTTTCTGAAGGAATGTGTTATGTTACTGAATCAAGGGCAGCAAGTCAGTCACTAAAAAATATGCAAATCTCGAGTCAAGTCGAGTCAGCGCATCTTTGTTGCTAATTTGAGTCTGAGTCAAGTCACTGAGATGACTTAAGTCCGACTTGAGTCTAACTTGAGTCCAAGTCAGTTGACTTGAGTCTACATCACTGCTAAATAGATGGCATGATATTGCTTCACCTTAAACTGCTGATGTCATGACCCATTTATCTAGGAGCAAATGAGTCACTGACGTTGAGGCAGGGAGCCAGCTGAAGCAGCTGAAGCAGAGCTTGGAAAAGATTCTGGATTGGGGAAAACAATCTAAATCCCCAATCTGTAAGCCAAAAATCTCTCGAGGACCACTACCATGAGTTGGCAGAGATGTTCAGCCAAGTAACCACAGATGTCTTGTTCAAGCTGAGACCTGCACACAGATGCACACATACAGGCTCATCCTTGCCCCAGGATCCAGAAAAGCTATGCTAGTGGCAATCAGCACAAGGACTGAAAAAAACCCTGTGTGATTTGCAGGCAGGGCTTGGGAATGTTTGTCTTTCAAGTACAGTACCCAGAACCCCCCAGTCAGCATGGCCAGTGGGAAGGCCACTGCACAGGAAATTATCAGTCAAACTCAATGGCGTCCAATCAAATTAGACAGCACCCAAAGGCCAAGTACCAGCAAAATTCCATCCCACCATTGAAAGTCCTTTAGATGAGACTGCATTTATTTATCTATTTATTAAAATATAGGCCATTTTACACTGGCATTTTTTTTACACAAGAAGTTATCTTTTCTTGGAAGTTGCATGAGGGTGGTCTTGTCTTGAGGGCTGTGCAAGCTCTGTGGTGCCAGTATAAACCATTGTACAAGCCTCCTAGAATTGCTTCCTCAGAGATTCAACAAATGCTATCCATCATGGGTGAGTAAGAGAGCTGGAGCAACTGTTATATAATGAGAAAAGACTTCAGGGCTTTTTAAAAAGGGTCTCATTTAGCACACAGCACCCTAGCAACAAAGCTTTTTCTTGGGACCTGTCCAGGGTCCTGAAAAGGTCTCTTATACTCTAAAACAATAAAGTGATATGGCACCATAAAAATTGTTGCTCGAGTGGTTGTACAACAGTGCAATCCACGATTGCTTTGGAACCACATAACTAGTGAATACAACCTTTGCCATTATATTTTTAATGCAGAATCACTGAAAAGCAGCAATGTTAATTGTTTTTCGTTATACTCCGAAGTCTCAATAGACACTAGTAAAAAGACTAATGAGAGAAAGGTTTGAACAATGTCGGTTTTCTGCTGCGTTGCATTGTGTCATCTTGATCCCCTATAAATGCCTTATATAGGGTGAAAAATGGGAGTGACTGGATAATACTAACCTTTTCAGCATTCTTAGTTTTCATTGGCTCTCTGTTCAAGTAGCTTCAGCAGGTTTGGTGCCATTGTTATACCAAGAGAGGAGTGGAAATGCCAGCCAGTGAAAACACAGAATATTGAAAAGGTCAACACCATGCAGGATGTTGCTGTAATTCTTACAGCCATTAGAAGTCCAATATTTCATCTCATGACAAAGATTATAATGAGAATTGAAAATGGCACCATGTTAATTCATCTTTATGACAAACACAACAATCAAAATGGAAGTATAAACATGTCAAATTTTCTTTTCCTTTCTAAAACACTTTTAGGAATGTAAGTTTGTGCTCCTTCTCCTATAATGGTGCTTCCAGGAGGTGAAAAGGGAGGGGTTTTTTTTTCCCAATCTCCAAAAATAAGCCAAAGCACTGTACTTCTGTTTGTCACAAATGTTACTTTTCTGACCATTTATCCTACTGATAATCCCAAACTCTGTAAGTGATGGAAAGAAAATACAACATAAGGAAACCCATCTTAAGTGCAGGCTCTATAAGTACCTTGTTTAAAAAATATGAGGATACTATAGAATATAATGAAATATGTTGTTTCAGAATCAGAATATTGTGAATTTCACACTATAGGTCAAGGTGGGCAACCTGTGGTCCACCGTTATTTTTGGACTATAAACCCAGACAGAATAGCCAGTGATCTTGAATGATGGGAATTGGAGTCCAACGATACCTGGAGGGCTGCCCCTTGTTTACCACTTACAGTGACAGGAACCAAATGCTGCCTCTACAGTAATCTTTTAGGAAAAATTACTGCAAAGGTTTGATTTGGACTAAAAACTGGATTAAAAGAAGAGAAGGCTGGTGGCTCTCACACCAGTGGAGCACTGAATCTGCTCTAAGTTTTAGACTGAACATTAAACTAGCTGGACCCATGGCAGTTAAAATGAAATCATAGAGTTGTAACTGTGTAGTGTGAATGAGCTCCAGGTCTGCAGAGCTTTATAGGAAAGGTAAAATAAGAAAGCTATAGGGAAGCAGAAGGCAATGATTATGTTTGAAGAATCTGAGCTCCATCAGGGATAAAAGCATCCATCATGGAGTACCTCCCAAAGGCATACAAATAAGAAACACGCTGTCCATACAGTGTGATAGGCAGTTGGTGCAAAATCCTTAGCCAGCAGGAGATAACACTAGCTGTTGAACCATAGAATCAAGCTGCTTAAAGTGCAGCCAGGACTCCTCGTATTTACTAAGTTCAGTGGGGTTTATACCATAGTGGGAACAAATAGGATTGTAGCCTGGAGGAGCATATATTCACTTTTAGGCCCATGTGGCTTAATTGAAAAACATTTAGTAGGTTTACGAAACAGTGTTTTTAAAAGTCGATGGACTTTTAACTGCCTAATTTGCAGCAGGTTGCCTTTTCAGAAACACCTCTTTCCTACTGGGATGTCACACTAATTGGTTCTTAATTGAGACATGTGCTTCCAATTTTCTAAATCCAATGAACTATGAATCGGGGGGGGAGGGAGGTCTGAGCCTATAATTCATTCATTTCAATAGGACCGACACATTTGTTTAGAAATGGTGCCTCTACAAAGACTTTTGTAGGTGGTTCTCACCAGATCACTTAATGGCATTAATTAGTCCATAACAAGATTTCGCCAGCATTTGTGTTCAAACAACCAGAATGACTAAAGCGTGGTGGGAAAGAAAGGGCATATTTTATCACTTTGGCCAGAGAGCATGGGTTTGGGATGATAACTGGATTAATGCTCCATGTTTCCCTGTCATGAAAACCCAGAACTAGATGAAAATAATTTCTCCATGGTGCAAGCCAGGGTTTGGAATGCTTCCTTTGGGGGTAGACAACAATTCCCAGAATTTCTCAACCAGTGTGGCCAGTATCTGTGGAGGCTGGGAAATTCTAGGAATTGTAGTCCAAAAAAACAACAACATGTCTTCCTAGTTCCATTGCTGTCCTCTGCAGCACTGCAGAGGGCATATAAGATTGCCAACAGATCAGTGGGTCTGAATGTGTTGATGTCTGCTATCATCCATGATCACCCTCCCATGATCTTGCATGGATCATTCACCACTCCTGGACCCAAAGTGAACACACAATCTGTTTCATCACACAGGGTTTCAAAACATTACACAAACCCTGGCTTTCTCCAGACAATAGTCCCCAGAGGCTGGCTTGAATCCACCGTTGTCTATATGGCAGGCTAAGCTCTCTAAGATCAATTTTACACAGTTGCTCTTCTGCCATCTTTCCCCCATTACTGGATCACCTCTTTAAGAAGGCCTGCACACAAGACAGGACTGAAATTACTGTTGAGCTATGCCTGCTATAGAACAGGATCCCTGCTGCTGTGTAATTATCCGACAGCGACACAGTATTTATTTATCCAAAGGGTGCAATGCTTTCACTATTAAACAGAGCAATGCAAGGATGGGAGACCTTCCCTCTTCACTGTGCCCACTAATCACCTGTTAAAATTCCACACTGTTCTCAGAATATCGTGGGGCAAGGGGAACAGGGCAGTGGGCAGTGTTCCTTGCCATAAGGAATGTTAATGTGCTGGCTTGGTTGAGCCCAGTGAGGTGAATTATTAAGTGTTCAACCATATGGGAAGAAAGTCAGTGAAATGTTTTATGGTACAGTGGCAGCCCAGCCATACTGTGGCAACCATTGTCATGTGGCTGATGGAGGAAGATCAGCGGAATGGAGACTGGTAAGCCATGGCAGGGGGTCCCGTGGCAGAGGTCAATGATCCCAGGTTTTCATCTGAACTACAAAGGAGATCTCCACTGTGCTGAACACATTTTGGGCTCATGGCTCAGTACCTGAGATAGCAACTCTAAAGTCTGGATTGAAACCCAGAGCAGATTCATCCTCACCAACAATTTATCAGGGGTTCCTTTGTATCAGTGGGCCCATCTGCCCAGAAGGGGGCTCTTAACAAATCCAATACACAGCAGCAGTGCTGCAGATATTCACTGGCTGCCATAATGATTTAGGAGACCACATTAAACTATATTAGACTGCATGACTGTCTATTAAAACATCTGGGAGCTGCCAGCATGGGGAAAGGCTGTGTTAGCATTTAAGTCTTGTTCAAATGAAGAGCTGCCTCCATCATGGGCTAGTCTGTGGAAGTCCTCAGTGAGCTCTGTTGTGTATGGCAGATGACCACTGAATGATGCCAAGCAAGACCAAAGAGGGAGGAGAAAATGCTGCTGGAAGAACCCTGGTCCATAAGGACTTTTTCTCCTCTTGATGCCACGATTATACATTAAAGACAGTTGTGTGAAAATCTTTTAGAAACACTCACAGAGCTATAAAGTGTTTTAAACCACAGAGCCTTTGCTAGGGCTGGGCAGCTGAATTAACTAGAGCCCCATGTGTTGATCACTGCCCATGGAAGAAGTCTATATACCCTCATTCACTGCCTTGCAGGGAAGAAGGAATTTTCAATGGAAGCTACAGCTGGGGAGGAAAGGGTTGGCCTTCCCTCACTATGTACTATAGCCTTTCTGAACACCATTCTCCAGTCTGGCAATTAAATTTTGGAGTGGGGGAGGTGCTCTTTCTTCCAGTGGAAGCTCCGCTTCCCCACTTTCATTTAGTTATATGGAATGGGCTTGATCATGTGGGATAGGTAGGGAAAGAGGACTGGCGCAAAGCGAAGAAGAGGAGGGAAGGAGATGGAAGAGAAAGAGAGAGAGAGAGAAGAAGCAGTGGAAACAAGAAGAAAAAATACATTTATTTTTGCCATTGTAAAAAGTTAACACAGTTTGAGATGGGAGGTCTTTCCCAAGCTATGCCAAGTGTATGTTAGATCTGAATGGGAACTGGGAAATTACTTTTGGATTTGCATCCAGTCAACTTTTGAAACTTATTTTTGGTGCAACTGTTGCCCTTTATAAGTGGCACTGCAATGGCCTATCCTCACTGTTTTGGATTTGTTTTCACAGCAGTTCACAATCACTGGAAACTACCACATATTTGAAAAGCAACTACAGATTCAGGATAAGCTGTGGGTGAAAACTGGTGGAATAATTTTGTTCAGGGTTACCTGAATTGAAAATTAATTGGCTGGCAGATAGAAATGGTTAATTACAGAAAGCAATTTGTCATTTTGTATGTATGGCACATCTAAGTTTACTTACAGATTTTTTAATTCATATTGGAGGCCTATAGACCTGTGCCCTGAGGCTTTTCAGTGCTGGGCAAAGCTTCCCCTAAATGGACCAACTGACACCAGCCCTTTTCTGCCCATTACAAATGGTCTGCAGCAGGAAGAGTCCTTGTTAGCAAGCAAGGAAACCAAACAACAGATAACCTCCTCTTGACTTGACATGCCTTGATAGCATTCCCAGTAAATAACATCATAAACACTGTCAGCTTCCACACCTAGCTGGTTTCCAAAATAACCATCCTGGAAACAGTGTCGCCAACTCTATCTGTGCAGATGAAAAGGAGGAGTGGGGGAGAGAAAGGTGTTGCAAAAGACCGGCAGTCTTCCTGTCTTCTGCTTATTTATCACCCACCAAGGTGTAGGAGCCTCTTTTATTGCAAAGCCTGCCTGGCAATTTAGTGTGCTGCCACCGTGCCAGCCTGCTGACACATCATCAAGCTAATTACACTCATTCACTAAGTGCCTGTCCTTCTTGTTCTAACAAGAACGGTGAAAAGCTAGTTAGGAAACAAAGTACTGGAAGGAGATATCGCGGCAGTGAGCTGGCACAGGGAGAAGGATATATTTGTCTGTGCGGAGGCTCTGTAATAAATGAAACATCTGGCAGCGGGGAATGTATTGGCAGCATTCTTCAATCTTTGCAAGGAGCTGACAGGGTGCTTGCCCGTCATGTGGCAGCCGTTACAAAGAGGTTCTCTGAACAAACTAATACAGATGATGTCAGCCTGTCATTAATTCTGACCAGACTGTTGATATCTCTTTTCCACCCCCGCCAAGAAAGAAAAATAAGTATTAAAGGTTAGGCTGATGTTGTGCTGTCTCAAAATGGGAAGATGAGAAATACATTTCACAAGAAGCAAGGGAATGACAAATATGTTTAAGAAGAGGGCCAGGGCATTGACACAGACAGCTGCATCTAGGTAGCCACCCTGCCTGCATTTTATTTTCCCCAGTTGCCAGAACCGGAGAATGTCAAGCTGCATGGGGGGGGGATCCTAGCTGAGCTCTTCTTGCTGTGAGCATGCATGTGTTTGCTGTCCTGGTCACATCAGATTTGGGGACAGCTGTATTTCTAACCCAATACCTTCATCTCTTCACTCTTTGTTATCCCACCCTGGGCCATCTCTTCAAGAATGTGATACCTCTTCAAAACCAGCCTACTGCAACCAAAGCTGGCCCTACCACTGGGCACAATAAGGCAGCCAGTTCAGGCAGTGGATGCTGATGAGGGTAAGTAGGACAGAGCACTGATAATGTATTGGAGGACAGAGCTGTATATGTGCTGTGCAGCCTGCCTCTGTTCCCTGATCCTGATGCTTCATGTTTGTCATTTTGTGCCTTCACAAAATCATAGAATCTTGGAGTTGGATCAAGTCCAACACCCTGCCATGCAGGAATATGCAGCTAAAGCACTCCTAAAGACGCCCATCCAACCTCTGTTCAAAGACCTCCAAAAATGGAGAGTCCATTGGTCTCCAAGGCAGCCCATTCTACTGCTGAATAGCTCTTATAGTAAGGAAATTCTCCCTCTGTCTAGGAAGAATTTCTTTTCTTGTCATTTTAATCCACTGATTTGCATTCTAGTCTCTGGAGTTTTCTCCATCTTGTACATGGCATTCCTTCAGGTATTTAAGGATGGCTAACACATCACCTTTTAGTGTTTTCTTCTCCAAGCTAAACATTCAAGTCTACTCTGACTTATGGAGACCCTATCACAGCATGATTTGTTCAGAGAGGGGTTTGCCCTTGCCTTCCTCTGAGGCTGAGAGAGTGTAACTGGCCCAAGGTCATCCACCTGGTTCCATGGCTGAGCAGGGATTCAAACCTTACTCTCCTGGGGCCTGTCTGCACTACACTGTTATAGTGCTATTATTCCACTTTCAACATCCCATGGAACCCTGGGGTTTGCAGTTTAGGGAGAGGCCTTTAGAATTCTCAGCCAGAGAGCTCTTTGGCCTTAGTAAACTACAAACCCCAGAACTCCACAGGATGTTGAAAGTGGAATATTAGCTCTATAACAGTATAGAGCAGAAAGGTCCCTGGAGTCCTAGATCAACTTTCAAATGACTACACAATGCTGTCTCTCAGAAGCAATGTAAGAATCTGTCTAGTCACTAGTGATTACAGAAGATTTAACTGTCAGCCTGCTTGGCTTCCTGTATATCAGAGTTAGGAAACTGCAGCCCCGCACCCAACTTTTAGGGCTCCTGAAACAGCCACCAAGTCCTCCCAAGCCCCTTATGCCACCATAACATTTTTTTCAGCATGATTTTTTTTTTTACAATTTCTGCCTCCAAACCATGCCAAAATGCCTGAAACCCCATGCAAATATTTGTCTGCCCCATTTTCCAAAAGCCTTCCCAAAACAACCTGTTCTTTTGGCTATATATTGGCCCAGATAGTGAGCAGAAGTGATGCAATATCACTTTCAATGCACCTGGATGCACAGAGGTGGCCCACAGTTGAGCAAAATGGCCCCCTGGTACCCATGAAGTATCCACCCTTGCTTTATACAGAACAGAAAATAGGTTGCATATGCAAGACAGATTCTTTGGATGATACTTAGTAGGGTCTTTTTCTCCCCTTTATGTTGGTACCTGGGGAGGATCCTGAAAAAACAGAAATACTTATCCAGAATATGGAGGTCTGTACCCCTAAATATGACTTACATCAGTATGTTGTAGCCCAGCTTGCCTGCTGCAAACATTTAGAACCTTCTTCCTTCCTATTATCATAGACTGCTATGAACTCCCCTGCCCCCATCCCTTGAACACACAAGGTGCTTTATGGAAGATGTCTCTAAACACCCCTATGAGGTAAGTTACGTTTATTCCAAATGTGAGGAATCAAGCTGAAAGAAAATGGCTTCCCCAAAATCATCCAGTAAAGCAAGGATCGACACCAGATCTCTGCCAAATATTCTAAGGTATATTACAACATACCTCTGGGGAAGAGGGAGGTCTTGCCATGGTAATGGAATACAGGAGGGCTTCTAGGAAATCTGACTGTCCTATGAGGGGAAAAGGTCAAAGGTTCTTTGGAGCTGTGCAGAAACCAGAACAACAGAAGAAATTTTCAGCAGCACCCAAATTATGAATTGAATGTTTGGATCAGTCTTCATCTGATGAGTTAAGAAGAACTTGGGAACGTTCCTTTTTTTTTTTGGATTACAGTTTCCAGAATCTACCCAGACAACAGCACCACTGGGATTTGGAGAGTTGTAGCTCCAAGACAAATTCCCAAGCTCTGCAATTGGTCTCAGGGGATTTATAGAATCCTACATTTTTCTTTTATTTCACATCATTCTAAAGGGTGACATTATTCTCAGTTTCACAATCCACCAGATGTTACTGACTGAAAATTTGGACCATCTATTATTCATCTTCTATGCAAAAATCTATAAATCAGTGAAGTATTGTTAGATGACGCAGCATGTTCTAATTAACGTCCCTTTTTGTAATTTTGCTATTGTGATCCTGTCTATGACTATTTCATTCACATGTTTTGACAGCTTTCTTGGAACAGCTTCCTGTGCACCTATCACCACTGGAACCACAGTTATTCTCTTTTCCCAGAGGTTCTGAGTCTCCATTTGTATTTGTCAGTATTTCATAATCTTACTTCTCTTTTTGTCTTTGATTCTGCTGTGCCCAGAAATTGTCACATCTATAATGCAAAGTTCTTTTTCTCAGCCACAGTTATGTTTGGCATATTATGTTCTAATTGTTGATCAATTTGATTCTTAAAGTCCCATAAGAGTTTTCCTTCACCATCTTCAACAACATTTTCAGGCTTGTATTCCTACCAGTTCTTTGCAGAGAGAATATAATACCTTTTGCATAGATTCCACTGTACCATTGCAGGCCCTTTATCATGGCATTTTTTGATATTCGGTTTGTGTGATATTGCTGCATGTACAAATAAGGTAATCAACACTTTCATCTTTTTCTTTGCACAGATGACATTTACTATCCTGAGGTTTTTTTCTTTTTCTTTTCAATATTTACTTTAATACTATTAGGCTGAAGTGCCTATTCTTCAGCAACAAATATAATTCTTTTGGTGTCTTTTTTCAAGGTCCTGTTCTGTAATCATTTTCAGATGTTCTCCTTCTCAGCTTTTCCTTATATTCTCTTAATATACTGACTAAGTAGTGATTTATTTTGCTAGGCTTCCATGTGATTTTTCATAATTAGGCATCTGTTGTTTCTTCAGTGTCCAATAAATTCTCTCTGCACACATATTAGCATTTTTAGTTGGTTTCTTTGATAGATTTGTTCAAAGATCTTTTCTCGTCTTCAGCAGTTTGTTTCACTTGGAATAACCCCTGGCCACCAATTTTATGTGGTAGATACTAGTCAGTATCAGTTCAAGGGTTTGAAGTATGGTTTCCTGCTATTATTTTCTGGGATTTTCTATCTAGTACATCTCATTCTGCTTCAGTCCAAACAACAATTATACCATTTTGTTATTGTGTGCCTTCAAGACATTTCTGAATTATGGCAACCCTAAGGTGAAACTTTCATGGTAAGGTTTGTTCAGAGGGAGATTGCCTTTGCTTCCCTCTGAGACTGAGAAAGTATGACCTACCCAAGATCACCCCATGGTTTTCCATGGCTGAGTAGAGATCTGAACAGCATCTTGAAGTCTTAGTAGACTACAAGCTGAATGTGAGTCAGCAGCATGATGCAGCAGCTAAAAAAGCCAGTGTGATTCTAGGCTGCATCAATAGGAATATAGTATCTAGGTTAAGGGAAGTAATAATACCACTGTCTTCTGCTTTGGTGAGACTTCACCTGGAATACTGTATCCAGTTCTGGGCACCGCAATTCAAGAAAGATATTGACAAGCAGCAATGTGTACAGAGAAGAGCAACCAAAATGATGAAAGGCCTGGAAACGATGTCCTATGAGGAATACCTTAGGGATCTGGGTATGTTTAGCATGGAGAAGAGAACATTAAGAGATGATTTGATAACCATGTTTAAATATTTGAAAGGGTGTCAAAGGGAAGATGTAGAAAGCTTGTTTGCTGTTGCTCCATGGACTAGAACACAGAGGAATGGCTTCAAACTACAGGAAAAGAGATTCCGCCTAAACATTGTGAAGAACTTCTTGACGGTAAGACCAATTTAAAAATGGAATATCCTGCCTTGGAGTGTGGTGGAGCATTTTAAGTTTGCAGTTTTAAACAGAGGCTGGATGGCCCTCTATGCTTTGGTTGTATATTCCTGCAAGTCAGGGGTTTGGACTGGATGACTTTTCTGGTCTCTTCCAAGTCTGTGATTCTAAGATTCTATGAACCCTGGTCTCAGGAGTCATAGTGCAGTGCTCATCCACTACAGCATGCTGACTTTCTAATTCCAGTGCTAGTGATATTAATATTATACTTTATTGTAATATTATATTAATTATATTATATTATATTTATTATATTAATATTGGTGATGGTATTGGTATATTATATAGTATTGATGATGATGTCATCATCATTTTTGTTTGTTATTTATGTTTAAGTTTGATGGCCACTTTAGCTCTAGGATTCACATTGGACATTAATATGTTGAATCCAAGTGCAACAATAATATAACACTTTCCCACAAGGAAGTGCACCAGTAGTACATCAGTTCTATGCCTGCACATTAAGCATTATACCTAATGGGAGGGCAACTTATGGACCTCCAGATGTTCTTGTACTACAGCTCTGATCACCTCTGAGCAGCAAAGCTAGTAGTAAGGGATGATGGGGGCTGTAGTCCAGCAGCATCTGAGGAGCCAGAGGCTAGCCACCAGTGTCACACTTCAAAAACTTCACCCTTTAGTGATAGCCAACATAGGCTGGAGAGGTCTGTGTAGTGGATTCCACTGCCTTTATGCTGCCATAGCAGGCCAGAGTAGTTCTTCCCAGAATGCCCCCTGCAGGAACACCAGAACAGATGTGCTGGGTCTGGCTAAGGGTTCGTCTACACCAGGATCCACTACCCAACAGTGGCACAATAGTTGTTTCATAAAACCCACAGGCAAAGTATAGAGACAATATCCCCCAGCCTCCAAATAAGAGGAATGCAACACAATAAAAATGGCTTCACAAATTAGTTAATGGGAATGAAGGAGAGAGGGTGAACACCTTTCTTCACAAGTCGTGGTAACACGTAAAGCAAGAGAAAGAGCCTCTCTCAGTGTAATAACTTGGTGCTTGCACATCTTTAAAGTGGGGAGATGTGGCATAGTGTATGCAACTACTGAAGTTACATAGGATGTGTTTTTCTGTCTCCCATTGTCTCTGTCTTATGAACAAACTATGCAGGAGAGCATCACAATGTGGATGGAGCAAATTTTTAAAAAGTCGAAAAGCACACCTTCCATATCACCATTTCATATATATTTTTAAAAATACTGCTCTCTTCCTCCACCACCACTTTACATTTCCATGTGTTAATTTTAGGGGGATGCAATTCCTAGGGAATGTGTTTTGGTGATCAAGGTGCAGAGCAAAGGTAGAGAAGATGGAGGTGCGCCAGATGTTGTTGAACAACTTTCTACGGTGTTCCTCAGCACTGGCAAGATTGGCGAAGCCCACCCTAATGGGAAATAGAGTCCAACAGCATCTGGAAAATCACTGATTCCCCAGCCCTGGCAAACAGAGTGCTATGCAGTGAAGAGAGCTGAAAAACACAATTGTTTGGATGAAGGGAAATGGGGGCAGGGAATTTACGGAGTCCAGTTTAAGAGAAAATCAAATAAGCATTAACTCTTCTTTAAAACTGACAAATCTGACACTAAATTTCTGACATTAGGCAAAAAACAGCACCAGACTGGGGACAGATTTCATTTATTTTATGAATTAGGCAAAGGGCATTGCCTGTTTCTCAAATGAGATGACATTTTCCCCTTGTTTCACAAGCAAAACTATTTCACTCATTCAGCATCAATATTTAGACTATGTGCACCTAGGTGAAGATTGGCTACGTCTTGCATTAAAACCGGCCACTGAAGTTAAGCTGTCAGAAACAGTTATCTAAAAAAAGAAAGAATGAAAAGAAAATAGGGCCAACTTTGGTTGAAAAGCAGTCTACTGCTTTAACTGTATGTACCAGCAGAAGAAAAACCCTGAAAAGTGAGTGTATATAGGCATCAGTAGATTTGCTTGCCCTATTTGAAGACTCCAGCTTGCTCAAAATAAAATATTTATTGCAACCTGCTGCTGCTTGAGGGCTACCTTAGCTGTCAAAACTCATACATAAAAATCTTCCACCTGCCCAAGAGTGCCATTCATCATTCAGCCAGTAAATATAACTCACTTCATTGATTATATTGTGATTATATTTTCTCTTTTAAATGGCTATTAGAATCATGCTTTAAAAGAGTCATTCATTTCTCCTGTAAATAATCTTCCAGCCTTTAAAATGCCTCTTTGTTTGACTGAATCACTGCAGCCCATGGAACCAAAATCTGATGCTGGACATATCTGTAGAATGCTCCATCTCTTAAATCAGCTGCTGAACATCATAAGACAGGTCTCTTTATAACTGCTCAGTGTATGATATCTCCTGTGTGCCAAAATGACCACAATTTTAAATCACCCAACAGAACACAGTGACATAATTAGGGCAGGACTTTTGGGGACAAGTCCAGATTAGGCCTAGACGTTTCCTCCATTTTGGTCAGGATTGATTTGGCCTCAGTTCATTCTAATCCACACCCCAAATCTGAATCAGTCAGTTCAGCATGAGCAGAGGGGAGCCTTCAGAGGGGCCTCTATGTTCAGAAAGAGCAAAGGAATCACTAGTCACAAGTATGAAAAGACTAGAGTACTTCATTTTTAAGGAAGCAAAACAATATACATGAGCATCTATAGAGGTAAGACCATTAAGTACAAAGTACAAGATAGTCTAACTGCATTTCTAAAACCAGATCTTGGAAAAATGAACTTAAGGGGCAACAGCTCCCTGTATCTCCCAGCCAACATGGCAAATTCCCATTGATTCTAGGAGCTGTCATCTAAAAATGTCACTGGACTGAAAACACTAGGCAGAATCTATCAAAACTATCTGTCATGATTTAAGCCTCATGGATAGAATGTCTTGCAACTAAGACCTGGCCAACAGTTGCTGTGTGGCACAAAGATGTTAAATGCTGTCCTGATTAGACGATAAGAAAGTTCTTTTAAAAAAAATTCTTATGTCTAGGATGTCCTTTGCATGTGGAACTGGGTAGTCTGCCAGAAGGCAATGGGCGGGAGCCAGAGTTGTCTTTCCACTGGCTTTTGCACAACAGTTCATGGAACAGTGACACTGCCAGAATTTCTTCTCCTAGTGCATCTCTGGCTCCAACCCAGACCATTTTGGTCATGCTGACTGAGAATGATCAGAACTGTAATCCAATACATCTGGGAAGGCACCAGGATGGGAAAGGCTGTAACAGAACAAGGGAACCTTCCTCTTCCAAATTTAAACTACTTCAAGAGATTTGATTAAAGTGTTGTGAGCATGCTGCATAAAAGACTATTGGTGCCAAGAGGGAAGACATCACTGGTTGTGTTAAAAAACTGGCCACTACAGTGCACCCATATTAGAGAAGGAAGACAATCTGCTTGCCTTAGGCTGATTTTGCCCCAGTTTTACAGGCTGGGGCAATCAGGTTGCGGTGCCCCAACTCTGAGATATGCATGCCTAAGCCCCCACCACCACATACCAATCTACAGTGAGGCTAGTTGGCCAGGTCAGAGTACACTTCCTCTGCTGCCTTCCATCAGGGCTTCATTTGGTAGCCATCCACCCATTTCATGCTCTGCTTTCTTCTCCCTCATTTTGACATTCATTCCACTTCAAGAGACCATGTGAATACACCCTAAATCAAGGTCTCAGGCAAATAATAGCAATATCAGTGCCAATAATACTATACAGCAGATTAAACAGAAACAGAATTAAAATAAAGGAGAGAGCTAAAAAAAAAAAAACTTGCCATGTTGTGCCCTCTGGAATAAGAAATTCTTTCCTGGCCCCACATGGGTGACCAGCCTGACACTGAGAGGACACCAAATATAGTAAAGGATTATTTGATTTTGTAGTTGCTAGATGTAGAATGACTGGGTCATGTGGCTACAGGTCTATTTATGGGTCTATCCAGCCATGAAGTCTCATGAGGTGCAACTATCATAACTCATGAGATCTGGAACAAGTTGTCAGTCTGGCAGACCTTGACATGGCCAGGAATGCTGGCCCTTGTAAGATCCCCTTTTGTGGCCTTTTCTGTACCAAACCAAAGTGTCTATAGTGGACTTGGCAACACTGAGTCTAGCTCTGAAGCCAACTGCAAAGAGCAGCTGGGGAGGAAGTATCCAGTGTCCACTGAGATAAACCATTTTTGTTGTGATTTTCCTTATAGTAACAGTTGTGTTTAAATTCATAGACTTGAATTCTAAATTGTTTATTCTATCCACACAAGGGCAGACAATTTCTCCCAGTTCCCTGCTCTATCTGCAGCCCCTGCTTTGTGCCCCATGGCATTCTCTGGAATCCCCAAAAGACAGGGTTATCAACGTTGACCATAAGATAAATTCCAAAGCCCACACTGTGTTAATATTTTTTATGACCTATACATATGAGCTCAGTCAACAAGGTACCAAAATCCTAGTATAAATTTTTGAAACCCATGTTTCTCCAGTAGACAAGGGCCCTTTCCACATGGAGAAATAACATGTGGTAGCGCGACCTCCGTGGGAGGTCATCTACACGGTAAAGTGAATTGGGGTGGATTACTTTAGAGTAATTCTACACCCCAATCTGTGCTAGGGTGCCCGGAAGTGGCACCGCCGCGTGCTTTTTAAAAACCACTTTTTGTGTGGTTTTTAAAAGGCACAGGGCGTGCAGCCCCGTGCAGCCGCGTCGCAGCACCCGGTGTGGATTTGCAGGCGCGTGCAGATCTGCCGGGGCAGGATTTCCAGCTGGCGAGGTTCTCCGGTTGGTGGAGAGCCTCCGCCAGTCATCAGCCGCCATTTTGGGCACTGCTGGACACCGCGGGACGCCGACGAGTGTGGAGCAGCGAAACGCGCTGCTCCACGAGGCGACAGACTGAGGTAAGCTCCGTCTCAGTGTGGCTTACCCTGTTTCTTTGCCCGCGTGTGGAAAGGGCCAAAAGATGTTTAAAGAAAGAAATCATGTAAGGGGAAAAGAGACAATAGTAGGGTCATGTGGTCAACATGTTATCTTTCAGTGGTATGTTTTTGTTGTTGTGTGCCTTCAAGTCATTTCAGACTTATGGTGACCCTATCATGGTGTTTTCTGGGACCTGAGAGTATATGATGCACCCAAGGTTACCCACTGGGTTTCCATGGCCAAGCAGGGAATTGAACCCTGGTCTCCAAGGCCGTAATCCAACACTCAAATCGTTAGACCATACTGGCTCTCTTCAGTGGTATGAGGGGAAGGGTATGAAGCCTATCAAAGTAGCTCTTAAGATCATCTTCTCCTCACCTACTACTTGGCCCTGGGCATCTGGGAAAAAGAAAAGCAATAAAAGCAGAGCCATAACATTTGGTTCTCCATGTGAGAATACAAAAGCCTCCACCCCTCTCCACTTAAGAAATCAAATTATTTCTTATCACTTGAACTTCTAAGGGCTTATTTTGGGAGTCACAGTGGGATTGCTGGAGGTGGGGAAGGAAAGCCCCATTCTGTGAATGTAAACACTCTTCTGATGACTGAAAGAAAATAAGAATCTGAGACACAATGCTCTTTTCTATTTTCCAACTGAAATACAAGAGTATTTCTTCTCATGTACTTTTCAAAGAATGTCTGCAAAACAAAGAAAGAAAGGAAACAGCTGCAATATTTTGTCAGTCCCAACATTTTTCAAGAATCTCTCTTTATCAAGGGAAATTTTGTATCATTCAAAACTTCCAAGTGATTTCTTAGAATGCCTTTTCTTGACTTCTAGAGTAAATTGGAAGCAAGAAGTTCTAAGAAATATAGGTGCAGCTGTCTCTTCCCCCACCCTCTTTTTTTGGTCCTATTTCAGTTTTGCCAGCAGTTTTTGATCCATTTTCCTTGTTATTCAAGTTGTATGTATACCTATATGCCTGCGGTGTTGCTGTTGCCTTCAAGTCATTTCTGATTTATGACAAGCGTAAAGCAAACCTGTCATAAAGTTTTCATGGAAGTTTTGTTGCGAGGGGCTTCACCATTGCCTTCCTCTCAAACAGAGAGAGTGTGACTTGGCAGAGATCAACCAGTGGGATTTGAACCCTAGTCTCTCAGAGCCATTCATGGATACAGAGATTCCCCAAAAGTTTTGAATGCTTGGGGAGAGATATGTGTTTGCCCACACATAAAATGAATGCTAAAAATTCCATGCAGAAAACTGGCAACATTTACTCATGTCTCAGTGAATTTTAAGATATTCACAAGATCACTGTGAGATTCTCAGCATGCAGGCTCTTGATCCCATGATGTCAATGGCAATAGTGACACCATTGTGCACCTTTTAAAGCAGGAGAAAGGAATGAGTGGCCTTCAAATGCTGTTGGACTGCAGCTCCCATCAGTCATGGTTAGGATAGCCAATGATGAGGGATGATAGGAGCTGATATCCAAAACAGTTAGAGGATTGCAAGTTGCTCAGACATGAGCATTAACCTGGAAATAAAGAACAGTCCATAATCAAAGGACAGGAAGAAACAGATGACTTTTGTTGAAATGTGGCACAGTTTGATTTTGCAGAGCCAGAAACGCTTCCACTGATACCTTGAAATGCTGTGGAATGATATTCTCGGCTGAATAGCCTAAAAGATAATCATCCTGATGCCTGTGAGTTTGATTAAATATATGTATATTAATATAACTGTAGCATCCCTCCTTTTATTGCTAATTAAAAAAAATTGAAATACATTTTTAAAAGAATTTAAAGCAACCTCATCAAACTCTAGATTAGAAATAGGCAATCTGTAGGCCTCCAATTGTTATTGGCCTACCACTCCTACTAGATAGCCACTAGTGAGAGAACATGGGACTTGTAGTACAACAACATCTGGACAGCCAAGGGTTCCACATCCCTATTTTACACTAGTGCTACTCAAAGTAGTAGTCCATGGATCAGTGCTGATCTATAAACCATTGGCTGTCAGTCCACAGCATGTCTCAAGGAGAGAAAAAAACCAACCAAGAAAGTATTGTGCTGGTCCCTGGAATATGGAGGAAAAAGTCCCTGCTGGTCCCTCATATCAGATAGTCTAAGAAGCACTGAGCTAAAGAAGTCCTTCAGAATTCCAGCTTTCCTGCCAAAGAATCTGGAAAAAAAATGCCAAAAGGTGAGAAGAATTTTTTTCTAATTTTTCTAATGTAAATTAAAAACTAGAGTTAGATTAATTTAGGAGAATAATGATAAGATGTAAGAATACAGTTAATTGACAAGATAAATGGAATGCTGGATCAACATATAAAAGGTAATTGATGACAAATAGAGGGTTAATGTTATAAAACGAATAAAAATATTTATTAGCTCTTACAAAAAAAAGGCTAGGAAGAAATATTGTAAATATGTTAAATTGTTGCAAGAAGATATTACCACTATATGTTGTATTACTAAAAGATGTACTTATTTGTTTTTATTTATTATTTCTTTTTTTGGAAAATTAATAAAATTATTAAAAAAGAAAAAAAAAGGTGAGAGGAAAATGTGAACTATTTAGTTAAAAAAGAATTAAAAGAGAATTCCTGAGTATTAGGATTACCTAAGGATAAGCAGTTTACATCAATTTGAAATAGGTGGTGGGTAGTAATAGAGTTAAAAAATGGCCTAGAAGTATAAATAACACATATCCAAGCAGGGTGGAGTTGCAGGCTCTGAACATTGGGCAAGGTACTATTTTGGAAACAATCCTTCTCCATGAAGCAGTCTGGAATGAGTGAAGTGGCAGTAAGCCACTCTGACAGAGCCATTTTAGCCACACAGCTCACTTTTGTTATGAGAAATTACTTTTTCATGACAAAAGAGTATTGTACCATGTACTTTTATATTAAACCAAACATATATTTTTTTTTGCAATCTCTGAAAGAAACAGAGCTGGGTTTTAGAAGAAAAAAATTATAGGTTCAAGCAAGGTGTCACATAATTTCACTTAGGATGATGAAATTAGACGGAGATCCATACATCCATTATCTTCAAATTAGATACCACCTGTTCTTCATAACTGTCTTATGTGAATGAGGAACACTGAGTTTAATTAAGTAGCACGTGTGGGTGGAACAGGCTTTCCAACAGCAGTGAGATTATTAATGGACAACTATATTGAAGTTTTTCACATTTCAGAGAAGCTAATTACAATGTAAATTTAGTCTTAAATTATGGCTTTGCTGTGGGATAGGAGTTGTCACTTATTCAAGTTTTTTCTGTTCCTTCAGATCCTAGGGAAAACATTGGTTTGCCTGTACAAATTGTTCCTATTCTCTTATTGTTACTCTTTAAGAATTTAAGATTCCTAACATGGTGCTTTTTTATTTTTTTACTTCCAAATTAAAGATATTTCCAGACTTTTACACAGCAAAGATAGAAGAAATGCTGGGGTTCTTTAAAGAACACATGCATTCTTTCTTACCTTGGTGACTTTCACCCCCTCCTCTGGTTGTCAAAATTTAAATGGCCAACATCATGGACGAAAAATGTCCTTCCCCCCATTTCAGCTTCTATTGTTCTGTACTATAAAGTGCTACATTAATTGTATAAATAATATTAATACAAAATTGTATATATAATAAATAATCATACAAAATACTGTTTTAAAATTTTACCTAACATTTCCAGATGATTAGGTCCAAGACAAATATTACGAAAGTGCTCATGCAAGTTTCCTCTAAGATGCTTCCAGGTTGATTGAAAGTCCCAGATATCGTTCCTGTTCTTTCCAATGTTATACTGGGGCGCTGGTTTAAAAGTCTCTGATTGTACCGGGAACTGAGAGAAAATAATTCTGGAATAAAAAAATTCTGGAATACAAAAAATATGTTATAGATCTCTTTAAAAGATTGGAAAGAACAAACACAAAAGCTGGGACTTTCTGATCTTTTTAATCAATCCGCATGTGCCATACATCTCCCTTAAGTATGATCGGCCCTAACATTGGCTAGTGTGAGGCAGTGACCTAAGATGGCCAATGCTGTGTGATGTAAGAAGAGACAACAGTGGCCATCTCATAGCTATTCTGCATCATTAGAGTTTCCATTTATTGTTTAATTATTTTAAAATTCATATTGAATCCCGATTTTGAGGAAATGGCAGGTATTATTTCCCCCAAAAGGTGGGGGACCTTGAGGTCCACAGGTAGTGCCCGCATCTCCTTAGAAAGGTGAGGAATTATACCTCAAAAGAAGGCCTACAAGGGGGTGGTAACTACAGGACCTTTTCACCAGTGTATACTGGTACTAACTGCGAGACACTAGTTGAGAGTCAAAGCAATGTTTTATTGAGGGATTCACACACACACACAAGAAATCAGTCTCATGAATTATACAAGGCTATTAAAAGGGAAAAAAGACAAAGGTTAGATAGAGAAAGATTTCAGGTGTAAAGGATGATACTTACCAGTCCTGAAGAGGAGGATTGAAGAGAGATGGCTCAAACACAAGAGTCTCTGAGGAGAGCATAGTGGAACAAGAGTCTGGGTTGCCGCATGGCACCCAAAAGTGCTAGCGTGTTGCTGTGCTGCAAAATTACCAGTGCTGGAGCTGGGGCTTTTATACTCTTTTTCCCACCCTGAAGGGGTGAGTGTTAATTGCTGTCCGGCAGAGTAAACAAAAGGGTTCCAGAATGAATTGTTTTCCTTTGGGATACAAAACATTGATGGGAGTCTTGACAGCCTCTTAATGTCTTAATTGAGTAAGGTAAATGGGGAAGGTTTTAGTAGGAAATGTGCACAGCGTAGGTGCTTGCCTGAGCAGTTTCATTACTATTGCATTCAGATATAAGGTCATTGACAGGATTACTGGAAGCCAATTAATGCCAGGTTTTCCTGTATAATTCTTCTTGATCTTGTGACCTGGCTATGCTGAGGCCATGCTGACCTAGCCCAGATGTACAGCCAGAGTCCCCCTTGCTACATGTTTCCCAGCCATAAATATAAGCACAGATCTCTAGATGAAGCATCGGGGCCGATATTTGTTTGTTTGTTTGGACTCTTACATCATTTTGCTTTGTTTGATTAAGAATTTGGGAAGACTTAAAATCTTGCTTCCTACATTGTGTCTTTCATTCCTAGTAAAGCTATTGCCTGATTTGGGATTTTAGATTTTTTCCCCTCTTTCTTGGACCAACTGAGTTTCCATCACTTTTTATTATTCTTACTGTCTCTCTCCCCCACCACCCATATGTAGCTCATCTTTATGTTACTCTTAAGACAGAAAAATTAGAAAAATGTAATTCTGTTGTCTCATGTGTGTGTGTGCGCGCGTGCATGTGTTTGTGTGTGTGTGTGTGCGTGCACACACATGTATAAATAATTTGGAAAATTACTGTTGCAGAGTATAATTCAGCTGAGTATCGCCACCCTTTACTCCACTGGTTACGGAGATATGGGGAAATGTATGCATATAAAAATCATCCTTGCTCTCTGGTCTAGTAGCTAAACAGATCATTCTATTACTATTTGATTTGCCATGCTGTGATTTGCTGTAGCCTTAGGACACTATATTCACCATTTTTACTGGAGAACCAAATCCTGTTCAGATCAATAGGACTTCCAAATAAGACTGCAAGTGAATGAAGCAACAGGAAATGTGTAGAATATTTATACAATCCAGAGGAGAAGCCATGCTAGGTTGTAATTCTATGCACATTTTCCTGGGAATAAATCGCATCGAAGAGTGTTGGACTGTCTTCTGTGCAAATCATGCTGATTGGGTTCTTGCAGGTGGGTAAAAACGAAGAGTTCTATGATACCTTGAGGACAGAAACATTTATCAAAGAATTTATCAAAGAATACATTTCTCACTGACCTAAAATACAGCAATATAAATGAGAAGAAAAAAGATTCTACCAGTGTGTTGTGGCAGTCTGAGCATTGGACTACGACTATGGAGACTTGGCCATGGAAACCCACTGGGTGATCTTGGGCAAGTTACATTCTCTCAGCTTCAGAGGAAGGCAGATTAGATGGCCAATTTTGGGGAGCATTCCAGTTGCATAAACCTGGATGGCAGGAAGTTGAACTAGATGGCACTCTGTGATTTTATGATGCTATGAGCCCAACTGTAAGTAATTTTCTCTAGATCAGACTAGTCTATTAACTATGTTAGACCACTCAGTGAGATGGTGAATCTGCTCTGGGTTTTAGACTGAACTTGAAATAAGCTACTTTGGAAATAGGGCTCAGAACCTTGGATAACTCATTTCAAATTCAAATTAAAACCCAAACCCCACTGAAATGTAAACCACCAGCCACCACTGTTTTGGACTCTTCCAACATCTTTAAATTCTCTCTCTTTTTCTCCACTCCCCCAACAACTGAACTCACTTTGGACTTAGGTACTGGAATATCACATGAGAAGGGTTTTTCTTCTTTTTTCCTACAGGAGTGGTGAGCAGATGGACCTCTGTTGGGCAATGACATGTGGCCCTCCAGATGCAGTTGGACTGCATATCCAGGGGTGAAGAATGATGGGGATTACAGGCCTGGAGGGACACAAATTGACCACCCTTGTCTACAAGAACAATTGGTTCCAGTTAATTGGCAAGTGATCCTGTTTTATTCTTTGGATACAATGTACTGTTACCCTGTTTACTGGGGGTCCCATGAGGGACACCAAAGTGCGCTCTCAAAATATCAAAAGGTGGGGAACTTAGCACAGAGCACAGCTGGCAATGCAGGAGGCAGGGCAACGTAGCGAGATCTTGAACCCAAGATCTACAAGTTCAGGCCAAGTCAAGGAGCAGACAGAGGTTGAACTAACAATGGTGATCTTTATTAAAATACAATCAAATGGTGTATGCAGCACACTCACACAGATAACTATAGAAAATAAAGGTTGGAGTGGGACAGAGGGATTTTTAAGAGGGATTGTTGATTTGGGTGATACTACACCTGTTCTGAAGCCCAGGTAGTTCACTGCGGAAGTTCAGAGGTGCATAGTCTCAGTACGTGGGACTGAGGGGAAGGCTCACCAAGCATAGTGGCAGCAAGTCTGGATGGAAACCAGGTGTGATCCAAGTGATCTGAGGAAGGTCTCGGAATCAAGGGTTTTTATAGGGAGAAATGTGGCCACAGGCTATTCTGTACTTGGGGAAAACAATGAGTTTCAGGTTGGAGACAAAGCCTCCAAAAGGTCAGAATTTAGCATGATTGAGTTAGTTCCAAATTGACAAAGGAGTAGACAGTATGCAAATACAGAGTGCTTGACAGATGAGGATTCTCATAATCAAGCCTCCTGCTTGGGGCAGGGAGTTCTTTGTAAGTAGCATGCATACATAATAGCATGCTTGCCGGGAGGTCTCCTAAAGTGGCGATCTGGCTATTTCTGGCCTGCCTGGGTGGGAAATGGAATGTCCAGAAATTAGTGGCTGTGCCTAGTTTCATGCTTGTCCAGGGGCCTCACAAACACGTGGAGAGGGATGGTAGAAGAGAGCCAAATTATTGATATCAAAATGATATCTAATGTCACCCCAAGTGCAGCTTAGGAACTGCAGTAACAGTACTGTCTGGATAACCTGGTTGTATGGAGGAAATACAATGACTCCGAGTAAACAAATGCCTTGCTTTGTAGTGACTCAGATAACATGAAATTTAACCAAGCATTAATTTTACAATTTTTGACATACTGAAAAGCACAGATACTTTAATATTCCTCACGTTGTGAAATGTGACTGTTAATACAGCTTTGAAAAGCTAAGGAAACAAAGAACCAGGGTGAAGTGAAGGGATTACAGTTCAAATAAAAGATTAAGAGAAGGAAATGTCAAATGCATAAACCTGGGGTTTTTCCCCATATAATCTACATTCTCTAACAAGTAAAAATGGATTAACAAATGATAAACAATATTTTCTTCCTGCATGCCTAGATTACAAGTGTCCCTTTTACGTGTTGTGTCATGGTTCCCTGAATATGTGACTGGAAACTTTAAAAAATGAAAATGTGTGGGCATTTTAATTTTAAGAAAGCATTTACTAGGTGAGAAGTCTGTTTGGAATGGTAGAGGAACAATGGAGAAAAGCAAGCACATTCAGAAAAAGAAAGGTGTCAGATGCCCAAATATCAGCATTTCATCAGAACAAGGAAAAGGAGAGTTATCATGACATCAGTCTTGCTGACCACAGTAACTAATAACTCCAGTCCAAACCTGTGTTAACACCAACTATGAGAATGTGTGGTCCACCAACATGTTATTGAATTCCTCCCAGGCTTAATGCTCAGTGTTCTCAAAACATCGGGAAGACCATGTTTTCTTCAACCTTGTTCTATGTTGTGCCAAAAGATATAATAAACTGAATTCTTCAACATCAGCATGGGCACCACAACCAAGTCAACTAGTGGTCCTGTGCCACTTAGCCTAGTGGGCTAGTGCAAAAGTGGTCTGATGAGATGGAGGTTTCAGGTTAATAAGAAGAGAAGAGATTAAAGGGTATAATTCTCCACTGGCTGACGGGAGAGTGCCAAAAAAAATTAAAGCTAGATAATTTGTTGCCTGCAAACTTTATTCTGAGGAAGATGAAGGTAGCTTTGCTATTAGTTTCACTGCTGTATCTCACAGAGAAGCGCTGAAAAAGCAAAAAAGATAGTGAGGCAGCAGGATGGATATGAGCTTCTTAATAACTCAGTAGCAGGCACCAAGAAGGACTTGCCTGAGAAGATGACCATTAGGAGAGGAAGGGTCTCTTTGGCCTCTGAGCCCTCTTGACTGATGACCAGCAGGGAGGTAAGGGAGCAGACAGATTTGTATTTTTGTGGGGGTAGGCAGCTGTTGTGGACTAGTTGGTTTGCTTTGTCCCTCAGAGACCCTGGAGGGCTGCATTCCCACTGCATTCCTCCTGCCAATTGTTTCCAAATGCCCTCTAGGAACATGGGGGCAACTAGGCCATGTTTTTAGCTTGCACTCTGGGCTACTTCCTGTTAGGGAGAAGAAAAAGGCTTTTGCTGATCCTTAAAAAGGCCAGGGAGAAAAAAAAAACTTGGCAAATTTGTTCCACTAGGGGAACAAAAAATTGCCCCAAAATCTTTTCAAAAATTGTTTTGGACCTTGGGGGTTGCTGGGGGTCTGTAGGCCACATGGCACCCACAGACCACACTTCCCACAGCCTTGTTTTGTTTCTTATTAGCAGGCAGGTTATGAAGAGCTTGGATCCATCCAGACCAGCTAGCTACTCATTTACTTAGACATTGTGTGCCCATGCTTCCAGTTTGTTTGCTAAATCCATTTCTTACATCTCTCACATACACTTGCCTCATGCCTTCATTCCTGGGCACAGGGGCAATGTTGGATTTACAAAGCTACATCTTAATGCTTCAGATTATGAGTGGTCTTTAAATACTCACCCTCAAAAGCTTTCCATTTCAGTTTCCTTCCTGTTAAAGCAATAAGAATGATTTTAGTAATTTTATAGGGTCTGTCAAACCTGACATTGTTTCAGCTCTTAGTACGTCAACATGATAATACATTTCTGTTGGGGAGAAGGGCAAAATACAAGTATTGCTTCATTTAATGAAGTCATTGTGTTCCTGAGCATCACTTCTTTAACAGAAAATTTGACAGAAATAACATGGAAAGAATGTGGATAGGTTACGACACCACCACTAAAAAGAAAAGGCAGTTCAACATGTTTCAGCAAACTTCTTATTCAAAACTAACAATATGCACATGTAAAATTAAACAAGCAGGTCAGGTAAGCCTTGCAAAGCAGAAATAGTCTGAACCTTTGAGAGACCACTTGAAGGATTCTGCCAACATGCATCTAAGAATAACTTTTTCTTAAGCCTCTACTTTTCTTTCCATTTTGGTAGCAAACTGATAGATCTATGCTTCTTTGACATGTGTGTGTGGGGGGGACATAGCTGTCAGGCAGTCCTATCAGCCATCCTCTTTTCTCTCTGTTTTGTCATTCACACATGCTCCACAAAAGATTCAGGAGGCAGCTGCTGTTTACCTTGTCTGTTTTAAGCAGTCACAGACAGCTACAGCAGCATCCCATTCAACTCAGCTCAAGCATTATTGCATTGTTTACAGCAGACATGCTGCTGCAATCTGATACTGAAAGTTTGTGTTTCTCTAGCCTTTTTTCATCATCCTCCCAATGCTGAGGCTTCTAAAAAAATTTCTAACTAGACAGCAAATGAGGAGGAAAAGGAGGTCTGAGGGCATAGAAAACTTTGTAAAAAATCACAGGCTGTGTTAATTGTGGGTGATACGTGGAAATGTGAGCAGGTTTTTGTTTGTGTCCATTCTATGAGTTTGTGACAATTCCTGCAATAAAGTCATGGGCAAAGGATACCTCTTCCTTGAATCTGCATGAAAATGAAAAACAGCTTGTGCAAGAACAATAGGAGAGTTTTGCTGATTCTTTTGTTTGTTTGTTTTGTAAAACGTGGGGGGAATCATCCTTCTCATCCAGACAGCTATATCTAGGAAGCTACCTAGCCTCTCTTTCTTTCTTTCTTTCTTTCTTTCTTTCTTTCTTTCTTTCTTTCTTTCTTTCTTTCTAATATTTTTCTTTTCCTTTCCTTTTTCACCGGTTACTAGAATTGGGAAATATGTCAACACATACACACACGTGTGTGTGTGCACCAGCAAATATGGCAACAAAGTTCCATAGAATCTAGCTGAAGTAATGTAGATGCATTTAGAAATGAAGCCAAAAATGTGTTCAAATTGATATTTACTGGAAGAATTTCACCTCACCCTGCCTTGACAATACCAGGTGTCCCGAGCAGACATACCGTGTCAAAATCCAAAGGGGGAAAATGCACTACAATTTTCTGTGTAACTGATGGCAGTAGATGATACCTGCTGGGATGCTTGTCTCCAAAATCACTGAAACAGATAAACACTGAAAGCAAAAAATAGAATTTCCTCCAGTAATGTTCTTTCCACGTAAGGAGAGACAGATAGATTCTCCACAGGTGGTTGTCATTCTTCCCTTACATGCTCTTCTCCACTGACACACTTCCTTTCCCATCAATCTACCTTCCCAACTTCCCATTTTCTCTGAGAAGCTACCGATTCATTAGTTCAAGCCAAAGGCCTCTCTAATAAAACAGCTACTTAGCATTGCCAAAGGAGAGGGCAAAAGAGGACAGAGATTTGCATGAAATCTGCATAGGTTGATTTACAAGTAGAGACACAAATTTAGAAACAATGACTGTAATTCAACTAGAGATGCTATACATCTCCTACAGTGGGGAAGACTGTGGGCAATATTTCTGCAGACTGTTGTCCAGATGCTAATTGTTGGTGGGCAAATTCAAGACCTCTGACTTTCTTCTCTCACTTCTCCTAGGTCTTTATTTAAAATTGGACATGGACCAGATAATCTTTGAAACAGAGAACAAAAGATGGGCTCTTTTGTAAAGTGGCAGACATGGCTATGCTGTGACCTGTCTCTTGTGGTTTATGTAACAGGTAAATCACACAGGGACCACCAAATACTCTCACTGTGGGACAGTGAGAGACCTCCTCAGGGGGGAGAGCATTCCACAACAAGGGAGCCACAATGAAGAATGCTCTTTCCCAAAGTGTATTGATGCACAAGTGAGACAAGAGGAGGGTCCCTCTAGCAGATCTCAGTCCTTAGAGAAGTTTCTATAAGGAGAAGCACTCTTTGAAATATAGAGGTCTCAACATAGTTAAGGCTTTGAACATCCTCATAAGCAACTTGTATTCAAGCCAGATATGTATTGGTAGCCAGTGCAATTGTTTTTAAAATGGTATTATATGGTTTCTGTTGCAGCTACCAGTCTAACTTCTGCAATTTGTATTAGCTGCAGTTTCCAAGTTATCAGCAGCTCCATGTAGAGCACATTGCCGTAGTCTTATCGGAAGTTATTAATCCATAGACTACGGTGAATATGTTATTTCTTTCCATGAAAGGCCATAGCTAGCTGACTAGTCAAAGCTGTCCCAGGCACACTGAACCATGGGGTCCACCTGGGCCTCCACTAACAACAGTGGATCCAAGAGTACTCCCTAGCAATATGCCTGCTCCCTTAGGGGAAGTGTACCCCATCCAGGCCAAGTCACTCATTGCTTCCTAGACCTGGGAACCACTAATCCAGAGAGGTTTGTTTTGGTTTGGTTTTGCTACTTCACTGAGTTTTATTATGCACAGAAATTTAAAAAAAAATTAAGCTACAGTTATCCAAATTTCCCAAACAGAACATTTAGAGAAGGTATAGTTACCAAAAGTTTTTTATTCTTCGTATTTTAATTTGTTCACTTTAAAGGGAGGATGTGCAGCCGGTGGACCATATGCAGCCCTTTGAGTTTCTAGTAAGGCCCTTGGGATCCCACACCAACCCTCCCCAGTCCTTCCCTATAAATTTGGCTGAACTGGTTGCATTTAAAGGCAAGGAAGGAAGGAAGGAAGGAAGGAAGGAAGGAAGGAAGGAAGGAAGGAAGGAAGGAAGACAGAAGACAGACAGACAGACAGACAGACATGGACTTTCCCCCAGTTGGCAACTGGGAGTAATGCAACATCCTTGCCTGTCACCCAAAATGATGGAGTAGTCACCAAAGTTCCAGAGGAGCCTGTCAACTTCTTTAGGCTTCAGGATTCTGCTGTACCCCGAGCACTCCCAAAGACCATGTCCTGAGAATCCTAATTATTTTATTTCAAACATAGTGAGAAACCGTAAGGACATGTAGGCAGGAGATATTTGTTTTCTGTCATACATCCTGGGGTATCTGGCAAATTGGCTCAACGGACATTGTCAGCAGCCATCAGGAAGGCCATTACTCTCTGAGAGAAAATAAACAATGCAAAGCAGGCTGGAATTCAACACCTAAGGCATGCTTGCATCTCCAGAGAGATACTGATCTTACAGGAAACAACAAGGATTTTCTTTGAACTACAAGGGTAATTTCTTTGAACTAAAAAGGAAATAATCCATCTTAATAAAAAGATGAAACATCTGGTTTTCCCAGGATATTGTTCAGATATAACTTAGGATTTTTCCCTTCTCCCTCTCAGAGTTTGAAAGATTCTTTTTGGAGTTGGAGATAGTTCTTGAGCAAGTTTGGAGGTTTGAGAGCTTAAAGTAAGGAGTTTTCTCAAATCTGCAAAACAATGAAGCTTGTAAGCAACCCTCAGCTCCTAAAGGTGTGGCTGAGGCCATTTCTTCCAGCTGAAGAATTCTGGATAGGTATTGTATTTAATCAAACTCTTATGTCTCTCTCTCTTTCTTAATTTTCATCTCTTTCTAACTTTTTATAGTCTTGTATGCTTGTTGAAGTGTGTGTAAGCTGAGTGATTGTATGAACTTTAACTTTCTATAGTCTTATATACTTGTTATAGTTAGCGCAGCTGAGTGATTGTAGAGACTTTAAATCTGTGTTAATAAAATACTTACATTTGAACAATTTGTGTGGTTTTTGACTGGGCCTAACCCCGTAAAAATTGGGTTTTAAGATCCTGAAATACCCTGTCCTCTTTGCATAGCTAAAGCAGTGCAGAGCTAAATTTTTCCCCACAAAAGACAATTTTGACAGCTTTTGGGATTCCTTTAAAGGAGTCCTAAGAAAACAGGGTAATAATTGGTGTGCATGAAAATCACAAGGCAGCCAAACCTCTTTTCTTGTTGTCATTGTTGCATGCCCTCAAGTTGTTTCCAATTTATAGAAACTCATGGGGTTTTCTTGGCAACATTTATTCCGTTGAGGCTGAGACAGTGTGACTTGTCCAAGGTCACCCACTAGGTTTCCATGGCCAAGCTAGGATTCAAACCCTCTTCTTCAGAGTCCTAGTCCAACACTCACTGTGTCATGCTGGGCTCACTCTTTCTTCTTTTTTGTCCAGATTCCATAGATTCATTTGGTCATATTTTTGAGGGGGAGAAAAAGCCAACTACCTCCTTAGAGGTTCTTTTGGCACTTGACTTTTAAAAATATATTCTACAGCTATTTGTTGCATCTCTGTATAAATTAAAAAAGAATCTGACAATATCTGCCACATTTTAATTCTGGACCTGAAAATACTGATTCCAATCAATCCCCGTCATAAGAAATGGAATACCCTGTTTCCAGTGGCAGAAAGAGATTTCCACATTTATTTGGCAAGCAAAGAAATGCAGAATAAAATGGAAAACACTGTATGATGCTGAAAAAAGGGGGAGGTTGTCTGGGAATATTATATTGCATTTTGAGGCCTGTTGTTTTGTATGGTTGAAGAAATGGATATTGCATGGAGATGAAAGACTCTTGGAACTTGAAGGTCATGATTTAAAATTCAGGTGGCATAGTTATCGTTGGTATGATAAAGTTGAGGCACACACTGAATTTAAAAGTCACTGTATCGAAAAAGCTCTTCTATGAGTGTGGTGTAAATATAAGCAAAGACTTTTTTCCTCAGATAATAGTAAAATGATATTAGCCCAGGAAGTCTTTTTTCAGGTGAGAATGGGTTAAATATCAGAGATGGTTGACCTTTTGTATATCAAAGAAGACACCAAGTGAGATCCTCAAGGCAAAGATCTGCTTATATGCAACTAAAGGATAGAGATAATCAAGGTAAGAGAGATCTAGCCATACAGGTTGGAGAAAAATGAGTTTTATTTAGAGTTGTATGGATATAGTATAGCAGTATAGCAGTTACATTTTTATACCACTTAACAGTGCGAAGCACTCCCTAAGCTATTTACAATGTATTTAGATAATTGCCCCCAACCCGTTAAGACCCGCGGAAAGATGGAAGGTTGAGTCAACCTGGAGCCCTGCAGAATCGAACTCACAACATTGTGGCTGCAGTACTGGCATTTAAGCACTGCACCACCAGGGCTCTGACAATGATGATGAAATATGATGACTATGTAATTTAAAAGGTATATAAACATCTTTTGAAACTAGGGACAGAAGATGAACCTATTAAAGAATATATGATAAGATGAGCCCAAAATTTTTGGCACAATATTCAAATAGATATATGGAGAAAATGTGGTCTAAAGATATAAAATTTACATTATTTAATAATTTAAAAGCAATATGTATAAGATGATGTACAGATGGTATATAACCCCAGATAAGCTGTCAAAAATGTCTAAGAATGTTTCAAATCAGTGTTGGGGACTTCTATGAAGGAAAAAAGTAATTGGGCTAAGATTTACATGTTAATAAAAAAAAAAAAAGTGAATTTTGTAATGTTACCAGTAATGTTTTGGATAGGTATTACGGATAAAGAATTGGATAGTAAATATAGATTACTTCTTTGTTATGTGATAAGAGCATCAAATATATTGTTTGCTCGAACCTATAAACAGACTGAAGCACTGACAATGGAAGAATGGATAGCTAAAATTGCTGAGTAAGCCCAAATTGCCAAACTAATATGGGTTTCAAAGGATAAACCACTTAAAAATATTTCTTTTTTTTAAAGATTGGAAACAGTTTATGGACTTTATGAGCTATAAGAAACATAACAATGCAATAATTTGTGGCTGTGGTTACTAGTAATTCTAGCAGGATTATTTAGCTGGATTTGTAATGGTAGAATAATATATTTCTTCTTTTTAATCTTTTTTTCTTTTCATTACAGTTTAACTTGGGGGTTCAGAGACATTTTGTGTTTCAATAAGTAGTTAGTGTTCAGTCTTTTAGCTTAGTGTGTTGGTACTGTGCTTTAGTTTTAGTTGTTTTTATTTTTCTTGAATATGTATTCTTCTTACTGTGACTCTAACTGTGAATTTGATTGTTTGTTTAAAACTAATACATAAATAATCTTTTTAAAAAACCCCACAATACTGCTGTGAAGGTAGTGTGGCAACTTTTAAACAAATCTTTCTTCAGCTCACTCCTAATCAATAGACTGTTGAAATTGGAACCTCTGAGAATGAAATGCATTCACTACCTTGAGACTCCTACTGGTAGAAGGGCAGGATATAAATTAAATTAATTAAATTAATTATTATGACCTGGAGCATAGACTTTACAATTGCCTTTCCAGCTCCTTTCAGTTTTTTGTCCAGTGCTGTTCTAGCAATAAACAGCTTGTATAACATCAGTTGGAGTTTTATTTATATGAAAAAAAGCTGTTCATATACAGAGAAACAAAGCAAACACTATATGTATACACACACACACACACATATATATATACACACACACACACACTCACACACATATACATTTATATATATATGTATGTGTGTGTGTGTGTGTATGTATGTATGTATGTATGTATGTGTATATATATATATATATATATATATATATATATATATATAAATATAATGCATGCAATACAATTTACAATATATTCTAGCCAGCCAGCCAGAAGTGGTACATAGGTTATCACTGCCTATTTTATCCATTTATTTTAGCCATACTTCACATAGATTTTTTAAAAATTAATTAAATAATTTTTATGCAATCCATTTCTTTTCAGGCCCAGTGTGGCATACACCCTTCCACACTCCCACCCAATTCCACACACCCCCACCTCACATACACACGAGAATTCCACAAGGTAGTTTTGTCTCAGGGCCAGCCTAAGACAGTTTCTAAACAAGGTAGCACAACAGCTCTCTTCCCTACATATGTGAAAGTCAATTCTACTGGCACCTGAGTCTTGTTTCTCCACTAGTAAAAAGACAGTACCCTCCACTGTACTGTTCTTAGGTATGGTGTCCCTGCCCCTCAGCTCCTGCTCCCTGAGGCAGCTGCCTCACTCAGCCTAGTGCTAGGGCTGCCTCTTCTCTTTTTTCAAATAGGCTCTCTAAATTATACCCAGGAAATCTGCTGCACCTCTGTCTGATATCCAGACAATTGCTGCACATTGCCTGGAGAACAATGCTGAAATCTGCCTAAATCTGATATATGTTCATATGGCTGTCATGTAAATCAACTGATACATGCTGGGATCATTACACACAGATTTTTAAGCCTTCTTTGAATATCAGCAGTTATGTTTTGGCGTCCTAGATGATTCAGGGTCTTCATTATTATGGTCACTACACCAAATAATAATGCTTTTTTTTTTCAAATATACAATGCACATTCTTAGCCTTCAACATTTATTTGTGAATAATTTCAAAAAAAGAAAAAAAGGAGACGGAAACAGAAACTCATACTCATAGTTGCCTCCAATGACAAGAAACTGAATCATCTCAGTTAACATGCATTACTATCCCTAGTGACAGTAAGGAAAACAACAAAAAGTGACTGTTAGGGATTTCTCTGACTTAGTACAGACATTTTATGAATTAGAGGTGCTCCCACACATAGACGATTTCTACACTACGCTGTTATAGTGCTCTTATTCCACTTTCAACATCCTCTGGAATTCTGAGGTTTGCATTTTAGGGAGGGGCCTTTAGAATTCTCAGCCAAAGAGCAAAGAGCTCTTTGGCCTCAGTAAACTACAAACTTCAGAACTCCAAAGGATGTTGAAAGTGGAATAATAGCACTATAATAGTGTAGTGCAGAAATGGCCATACATGGAGAGAATCCTTTTAATACAATCAAGCATGCTGACATAAAGCAGATGAAGCATTTCCCTAGCAAGAAAAAGCTCCAACTGATAGACTTTTGTTCCAGACCCCTATTAAGAGGCAGAAGTGCAGGGACAGTAAACAAACCGAGTAGAGCTAGTGTGGTGTAGAAGTTTGAGTACTGGACTATAACCCTGGAGACCAGGATTCAATTCCTGCTTGGCCATGGAAACCCACCGGGTGACCTTGGGCACATCACATACTTTCAGCACCAGAAAACCCATGATAGGTTTGCCACAGGGCCACCATAAACCAGAAATGACTTCATGGCACACAACAACAACAGCAGCAGCAGCAGCAATGCAGGACAGTAGAGAATTGAAAAATAGCTGGGATTTAGTTGTCACAGGTACCCATTTTATGAACTCAGACATATCTAGATTGGCTCTCAGAAATTTAAAGGTTTAAAATAAATATTACTGGATTTAAATGTACTGTGCTTTAAAGGAATCCTGGCTAGGTATATCAAAATGAGTTTGAAAAGATGAAAAGGAGTAGACGAGCACTTCACATCATGATAGGCAATTACAGGGAAAACTATGAAGAGCTACTCCCTTAATGGGAGATTCTCCTCATGGAAAGTAAGGCTGATCCTTGTACAAACAACCTCATAGCCATCTGTAAGACCTAACACAAACTAATAAGAAGTGAACTAGAGGTTTTGTTTGCTTTTCAAAATGTTGGGTTTTATTAGCTTTATACAGAGTGGAACAAGACTGTCAAGGCCGCCTAACTATGGCACAAAGATTTAAAAGGACAGCATGTAGAGTGATTAGAACATACCTTATCCTATTTTATGGGAGAAAAAAACTGACTGAAGATTTGGAGGGGGATGTAACATGTAGTATGTATATCACTTTCGGACATGCAGAGTATATATCACTTTTGGTATTGGTGGTTTTGTTCAGATTCTTAAACACTAGTGTTTGAGATAAAAGCCTAAAGCCAGGGCAACACATATATTGCTTGCAGAGGATTCTGTTGAATCTCTGGCATCCCAAGATCATTTTTAAGGGATCCAGTTGCAAGCGATGACAGAAATGTTTCCGGCCTTTCTGCATTACACTGTTATAGTGCTATTATTCCACTTTCAACCTCCTGTGGAATTCTGGGGTTTGTAGTTTCCTGAGGACAAAGAGCTTTCTGGCTGAGATTTCTAAGGGCCCCTCCCTAAACTGCAAACCCCAGGATTCCATAGGAGGTTGAAAGTGGAATAATAACATTATAATATAACAGTGGAGAGTAGAAAGACCCTTTGTCTAGGATTGTGGGCAGAGGACAATTCTGGGCAATAGCCAAATATATAAATTTATAAATTTGGTACAAATAATCTGGTAAAGCAGCTTTCTGTTGTTTCCCTTTAGGTTCAGAATTGGTGTTCCACATTATAGTTCGTTATTAGGAATACCACCTGGAGTAGTAATAGATTCCCCAAAAAAATGGGGGGAATAGATGGAGGAAAAGTTTCTGTTTGTTGCTCTAATTGTCCCTTAAGTTCTTGTGTGTTTTTCTTTTCTTTTCTTTTCTTTTTTTAAAGAAACAGATAACATTTTCCTTTTCAGAAAATACCCGGAACAGTCCCAAGAAAAAGAACTATTCCTACCTAAAAGATGGGTTCTTTTTATTTTATGCCAGATTGAAGCAAAAGAGCTCGATTTTTCAAGAAGTCCAGTTAGCTAGTTTCAAATCTTTCTTCTAGTCTGGATAGCAGGGCGAGCACATGGCATTTATGCTAGAACAATAAGATTTTTGAAACACTGTAACTTTAAAAATGAAGGCATGCTCATGGAGGTCTCCAGAGTCAAAAGTGAGCAAAGACACTGGCTAATTTTCTACAGTATTATGAAATTTGAATGTGTATTGGCCGAATTGCCCACTCAGCTATCTTCTTCTTCCCTCCTTTTGCCTCCAGCTGGGGAGGTCAATTTGGATTGGAAATGCTTTTGTAGGAAGCCTCAGTGGGTAAGAAAGGAGGCTTATTGTAGCAAGACATTTCAGTTTCTTAAAAACGGTTTACAAAAGCCTCAAGTTTAGTTGTTAGTTATTGCTGCCCCATCTGGCAGAACTAAAATAGAACAGCTATTGCATAAAGAGCAGCAGAAGATTCTTTCCCAAAGAAAGCAATTGCCCAACAGACAGGCAATGGAATCCAGAACGAAGAGGGGGGAGAGTGGGGAGAAGCAAAAGCAGATATTGGAAAAGCCACCTTTATGACTACAGTTCCCAGAATCCCCAAGTGGCCATGCTGGCTGGAGAAATTGGGGAGCTGTAGTCCAAAAATTCATTTCACCTCAACTCAGGGTTTCTGCTTTTGCCGTAGTTTCAGTTTGAGATGAGTGCTAAAGAGTTAAACCAAAGGCTGATAGGACTGTTATCAGCAACAGGTATCCTTTGTAGCTGTGGAGGTGTTTTAGCACTGTATCGCCTATTACTGATGGCTCTCCTCTTTTGATTGTATGAGGTGGCAGTGAGTGTAAATTAAAATGGCGGCTGGCTTGCTGCTGCCACCGCTGCCACCACTGAGAGAAAGCAAGCTTGCCAGTGAGAGTGGGGAAGGGACCCACCTGAGGTTACATTGTTGGGCTCCCCTCAGAAATTATGCCAGTCTGTGGAAGATTAAGAAAAAGAAAGTTGGGCAGCCACCAGGCCTCCTGAGAAGCCAGCTTCACTGGGCTTTACCACACTATCAACTGTCAGCCAGCAGTCACCCCACTAGGCTGAGAAACCTCGTAACGTGAAGAATTTGTCCTTCAGTTTTCTTGCTTTCCTTCTCCCTTCCCATTCTCTTTTGTGTTCATGCAGTGTCATTTTCAGTTTTAAGCTGAAGACAGACAGCATCTTGTTTTTTAAATTTACTATTACTGGTATGTAAGCCTCTATGAGAGGCCTTCCAGCTGTATGGGGATATGAATGCAATAATCAATGGCACTTTTAAAACAAACAAACAAACCCTGAATCGGTGTTACCCTGCTTGGTGGGGGTCCCTTAGGGGGAGTCCCAACGGCTATCAAAATCATCTCTTGTGGGGAAAAATTAGCTCTGAGCACTGCTTTAGCCATGCAAAGAGGGAAGGGTAATTAGGATCTTTAACCCAATGTTTACGGGGTCAGGCCCAGTCAGAAATCACACAAATTGTTCAAATTTAAGTATTTTACTGACATAGGTGTTAAAGTCCATACAATCATTCAGCTGCACTCACTCCAAGCATACAAGACTATAGAAAGTTAGAAAGAGGTGAAAATTGACAGTGAGAGACATAAGGGTTTGATTTAATACTGTACCAATCCAGAAGTCTTCAGCTGGGAGAAAACGATCTCAGCCATACCTTTAGAGGCTGAGGGGAGCTTACCAGCTTCATGGTTTACAGATCTGAGAGAACTCTTAACTCCAAGCTCATAACTCCAAACTGCAAGCTCCAAACTCCCAACAACTCCCAACTCCCCAAACTCCCAACTTCAAACTCCAAACTTCCAAAAAGAAGAAGGAAAAAGGCCTAGTTATAGAGCTGACCCATGTCCTGGGGAACCAGATGGCTGCAGTTTTATTAAGATGGATTTCAGCTTTTGTACTTCAAAGAAAATACAGCCAAACATCCTTGTAGTTTCCTGGAAGATGAGTGTCTCATCCGGAGATGCATAACTCAAAGTGTCAAATTCCAGGCTGTTTTGCATTGTTTATTTGTTCCCAGAGAGTTATTGTCTCCTCACTGCTGAAACTCCATTCCAATGGCCTGTGAGCCATTTACAAGATTGCCCAGAATGTGTGACAGGAAACCAGCCACTCTTTTGATCTATCTCCATAGTTCAACTGCCTACATGTCTGTCCAGTATATCTCTATGGCTCACTATGTTTGATATAAAATAATTTGGATCCTCAGGACATAGTTTTTAGGTGTGTTAGGGGGCTTACATCTGGGTCAGAATATTTTCAGATATCTGATGTATGGAGGCCTGGGTGTTGTTGCAAAACAGGAGTCGAGAAACTCCTGTTGATAAAAAATAATAAAAACTCCTGCTTGCTTTAGGCTTCATGGTGCTCTATGGAGCTAGTAAAACAAAACACTGCTGAAGTCAAACTGGCAAAATTAACTATGTTTATTGGTAAGAAAATTTCAAACTACCTAAGTTACAGAAGAAAAATTCAAACTGCCCAACATCATGGCAGGTTCAGCAACAGAGTGCAAAGAGAAAAGAACAGAGAGAGTTTTACACAAGGCATGGGGTTTATATGATATGCAGTAAACATGCTTTCGGCACCTTCACCTCACGACAACAAGCGTGAATAACAAGTTCATAGCCATAACATGTCATGTAGCACAAACACATATGATGGCGCAGCTGTGTGCCAGTTCCGGACAAGCTGATAACGCTGAGGAAAAGTTTCCCATGGAACTGGCTAGTCATAACAACAAGTTTGTAACAGTTTGCGTTCTCACACACACACACAAGTGCTGTGAGAAATTTGTGGAGCAAGGAGTCCATTATGCATCCACATAATGCAACACTCCCCTACTCCTTGTGGAACAAATTTTAGTCACACATTTAGCCACTTTGGACTGGAAGCTTTGTCAACCCCAGCTTGCTTACCAGCTGACCAAATGTTTCAGCAGGCAGTGGCTTAGTGAACACATCAGCTAAGTTACATTCTGAAGGCACATAAGTGAGAGATCCTTTCCCATCTCGCAAAAACAACTTTACATTGTGAAACTTGATGTCAATGTGCTTTGAGCGAGAGGAAATTTTGTCAGAACTTGCCATGTGAATACAGGCTTGTGAATCACAATATATTTGTATAGGCTGTGCAACAGAAATTTGCAGATCTTTAAACAACTGTATGAACCACTCTAGTTCAGTACAGAGTGCAGACAAACTCACATATTCCGATTCCATCGTTGATAAAGACAAACATGTTTGTTTCTTAGCTTTCCAATCAATAACCACTCCACTGTATGTGATAACATAACCAGATGTGCTCTTGCGATCTGATACATCTTCTGCAAAGTCACTATCAGAGTAACACACCAATGTAGGCTGTTCTTTGGGACAAATACACAAACAGTACTCCAAAGAACCTTTCAGGTACCTAAGCACTCTTTTCACACCTTGCCAATGATACTGGGTAGGCTTAGCACACGCTCTGCCCAAAATGTTTACACTTAGAGCAATATCAGGGCGGCTGGTACTTGCTAAGTACAGGAGGCTCCCAATGACAGATTGATACAGATGTATGTCAGGAAACATTTCATCACCAATGTTTTTCATAAACCCAGGTACCATAGGCGTTTTTACAGCCTTGCAATCAGACATGTTGCATTTTTCCAACAATTTCACAATCTTTTGTTTCTGACACAGCAGAAAACCATTTTTGACTTGTTGTACTTCAATTCCCAGAAAGTTTTGAACTGGACCCAGATTTTTGACTTGGAACTTTTTTCCCAGTTCATTCTCAAACACTTGTGCTTGAGTTTGTGTAGCAGAAACTAAACACAAATCATCCACATAGGCAAGGAGAATTTCTAAACTTTCCCCTTTCCCTCGGACATATACACAGGGATCAGCAACACTTTGTTTGAAACCACACGCCTGCAGAGCATTGTGTAAACAAACATTCCAACATCTGGCTGATTGTTTTAGACCATAAAGAGCACGTTTCAGTTTCCAAACGTGAGACTCTTTTCCTTCAACTTCAAACCCATCAGGTTGAAGCATATAAACCTCTTCTTCCAAATCAGCATTGAGATAGGCAGTAGTGATATCAAAATGTGTCAGCACAGCATTCATTTGGGCTGCTAAGGAAAACACCAATCTAATAGACTGTGTTTTTACTGTGGGACTGTAGATTTCATCTACGTCATCACCTTGAAAACACCCCCTTGCTACTAAACGCGCTTTATGTTTCACTTGCCCATCAGCAGAGGTCTTTAGCTTGTAAACCCATTTACTGTCAATTGGTTTCACACCTTTGGGCAATTTACACAGAGAATACACATTGTGCTGAGCAATTGAATCCATCTCACTTTGCATGGCATCCCACCAGGGCTGAGCCTGTTGCTCAGACAATCTCTCAAGAGCAGCAAAACTTTCTGGTTCAGTAGCTACAGCTGCACACACACGGACTGCCTGGGCGTCAGGGAAACGACGTGGGGGGATGCCTTTTGTTTTTCTTTTTGATCTTCTGAGGACGGGTTGACTCTGTGAGGTGCCTTCCCCCTCCTCAGCACTACGTGACCTTTTAACTGAATACTTTCGCTCTTCCTCCCCTGTGCTAGACTCAGCCACATCGCTTACAGCTCTCCTCCTTCGCAAGTCTCTCTCCTCTGTTTTAACCCTCGAGGGACTGGGAGCAGAGACTGAGGGTTGAGCTGGCTGCACTGCAGGCTGTCTGGATACAGGAAGAAGAATTTCAGACGCTGATTGAACACGTGCCCAGTTTGCGTGTTCCTCGAAGGAGGCATTTCTTGACACAACACAGGAATTACCACCAGCATGAAAGCGATACCCTTTACAAAAATTCTCATAACCAACAAAACGCAGACGCTGGGCTTTTGGCTCTCCTTTTTTTCCCTTTTACTTTTGGGAATGTGCACCCAGGCAAAACTCCCAAACACCTTCATGTGAGCAATGGAAGGCTGTTTATTATACAGATACTCATAGGGGGTTGCATTGATTACACTACTCCAGAGCCTATTGTGTATGTAACAGGCAGTCAGAACTGCTTCACCCCAAAAACTCAGAGGCAGATCTGCATCAGTTAGCAGACTGTGCATCAGAGTTTGTAAAACTCCTGCATTGCGCTCAGCCACTCCATTTTGGTGAGGAGAATAGCTGGCAGTTGTCCTGTGAATGATCCCTTTCTTTTTGAACCATTGTTGCATATTATTTGACAAGAATTCAGCTCCCCTATCAGTTTGCAACTTTTGAAGAGAGCAACCAAACTGCCTCTCAATCAGGGAACACCAATTCTTGAGGACTTGACACACATCAGATTTTTGCTTCAACACATAGCAGAAAATGTACCTGCTAAAATCATCTACGAAGAGACAGAAATATCTACCCCCTCCGAGTGATTGTTTACTGAGGGGCCCTACAATGTCACAATGAACCAACTGGAATGGAGCAGTTGGCACACGGGAACTAACCCGTGGTGCTGGCAGCTGCTTGGACTTGGTTTGCTTGCAAATTGCACAGTCAAGGAACACACTACAAGACTTCAAAGAACACCCTTTACAGCAACCTGCCAACTTTTTTAACACTGGAAAACTAGCATGTCCCATGCGCCGATGTAAAAGATGAATGCATTCATTGTGTGGTGCAGTATTAGCATACACATTACACACAGTTTGATTTGGCTCAAGGAAGAACAGCCTTTCTTCCCGTGTAGCCACAGCACACATCTCCCCATTTTTGAGCACTTTGCCCTGTTTTCCACAGAACTCAACCTTAAACCCAGATTCTGTCAGTTGCCCCACTGATAACAGGCAGAAATCAAGAGAGGGCACATACAAAACATTTTTTAAACACATATCAAGTGCTGGGACATAGGCAATCCCTTCACCACAAACCTCAGCTTTTGTCCCATCTGCCAAAATTACCTTTGAAACACTGGCAGAAGTTAAGTCACTGAACAAGTCTTTTGAATTGACGAGATGCTGGGAACACCCACTGTCTAGAAGCCAGGCTGGGTCTGGGTCTTCTGCATCTTGGGGACCTTCAGGAACAGCTACAGCAACACGTAGACGTCCCCTGGCACGACCTCTGTTCCCTCTGCCTCTGCTGGCCCTGAAACCTCTGCTGGCATTTTGCTCCCCTTGCTTCAGAAGTGGGCAATCACGCCTGAGGTGTGAAGCAGATCCACAGCGAAAACATCTCCGGACAGCATGGGCATGCACCAGCCCCTCCTCACTGCGATCAGCAGCTGAAGATTTTTTCTTACCGGAGCAGGCTTCTGCCGCTGAAGCCTGTGTGGGAGGTGCCGCATTCCTGGCTCGCTTGTCCTCTTCCTCCATCAGCCGGGCAGAAACCATGGAGACAGTCAATCCCTTTCTGGCACGGACTGGAGTGAAGAAACGACTAGTTCCCAGGAAGCATCAAGGGAATTTAAAATACAGAATACCCTGTCACTCTCAGGCAAAACCTTGCCTCTCTCTCGGAGTGATGAAAACAGCTCTGAAAAAACTGTCAAATGCTCCCTCATCGAGGTGCCTGGGGTCCATTTGGTATTGTAAAGTCTATGAGACAAAGCATACTTTGCTTCTCCAGATTCACTGAGATGTATATCTCGTAGTTTGACCCATCCTTCACGTGGAGTATTAAGGTCCCTGATGTGCGTGAGCTGGTCATCTTCCACAGCCAGGAAGAGCATAGACATGGCTCGTCTAGTTGCAGCCTGAATCTGAGCTGCTGTACCTTGCAATGAAACAGGATCAGTAAACGCTCCCCACAGACCCTCGGCCTGCAGATATTTTTCCATTCTCGCTGACCATGCAAGGTAGTTTGACCCGTTGAGCTTCACAAGGGGCAAACCCCCAGGCACTGGTTGAGCCATGGTAGAACCAGCTAAAAACTTATTCAAAAACACTCCTCAGCAGGCATAACTTAAAGCAGGACTCAAAACAAGGTCGATGGCTCGCAACCATCCTCTGCTACCATGTTGCAAAACAGGAGTCGAGAACTCCTGTTGATAAAAAATAATAAAAACTCCTGCTTGCTTTAGGCTTCATGCCTGCTCTATGGAGCTAGTAAAACAAAACACTGCTGAAGTCAAACTGGCAAAATTAACTATGTTTATTGGTAAGAGAATTTCAAACTACCTAAGTTACAGAAGAAAAATTCAAACTGCCCAACATCATGGCAGGTTCAGCAACAGAGTGCAAAGAGAAAAGAACAGAGAGAGTTTTACACAAGGCATGGGGTTTATATGATATGCAGTAAACATGCTTTCGGCACCTTCACCTCACGACAACAAGCGTGAATAACAAGTTCATAGCCATAACATGTCATGTAGCACAAACACATATGATGGCGCAGCTGTGTGCCAGTTCCGGACAAGCTGATAACGCTGAGGAAAAGTTTCCCATGGAACTGGCTAGTCATAACAACAAGTTTGTAACAGTTTGCGTTCTCACACACACACACAAGTGCTGTGAGAAATTTGTGGAGCAAGGAGTCCATTATGCATCCACATAATGCAACAGGTGTACCTGTGGGTATGAAAACAATTGTTTAGTCTAGAAAAAAATGGTGCTTCTTTTTTCCAGCACTTCAAGCAGAATCTCACAACTCAAGAGGAAAGCAAAGGTAAGCCTCCTCTGAATATATCTTGCCAAGAAAACCGTTGGATAGGGTCATCTTAAGTTGGAGTCAGCTTAAAAGCACATCAAAGTCAAGCACAGTTTCTATCAGTTGTTCTTTATATAAACAGTAGAAATCACACAAAGAAACACACACTTTGATATAGCACTTTCATGTATTAATATATCCTTACCTAAAATCACATACTGATGAATCTTTATTCCTCCCTTGGGGGTATGTACCAGCCCTGCAGCACTCTATCTAGCCAGCCATTTTGAACTTGTGATCTTTGGGCATGAGATAAGGTTTCATAATGTGCAATTACATAAAGCGTAATACTGCATAATTCTTAATCATCCAAGCCCAAACTGTTTTAAACAATGACATTTCTATCACTGATTGTTGATTATTAGTTATGTTAAATCAAATGTGATTAATAATAGCAAAAAAAAAAAGAAGAGTAAAGATTACATAATGCAATGCAGTTGTAAAATAAGAAAGCAATTCTCAAAAAGCAGGATGTATTATTTTCAAATGGCACACTAGGAAAAAGAACATAGGTGTTTTGCGCATTGACATGGATGTATGAAATAAATACCAGCCATGCTTAAACTAGTAGGCTTTGGCATATCAGACACTGTGTTAAACCATCAGTAAGAGATCTCATGGATTAGACAAATAGCTGTAGAAATGCCAATTGTAGAAGAAAATAGGTACCTACAGTACTATGGCAGGAGAAAGAAGGGATATAACTTAAATAAATATGAACATATGGATTTACCAAATGTTCCCACCTTTTCCAGTCATGAAAATGCTGCCAATGAAGTACTGTCCCCAGTTTTCTTTTAACAAAACACTAAACAATCAAGCACTGATTGGAATACCAGTCTGATTTTAACATCACATATCATGTACTCTGCAGGGAAATTACAATGGCCCTTTTCGCATCTTACCTTTTTCCGCAACGGGGGAGGGCGTCTCGCGCAAGAAGCCTCCTTCGAGACGCTGCTGCTTCACCCCTCCTTCCTTCCTCAGGGCGCTTCCTGATTACGCGGTCTTCGCGCTAGCGCCCCGCCCCTTCCTTCCGCAGGGCACTGTGGGAGCTGTAGGCTGCTTTGGAGGAAGGAAGCACGGCCGCACCAGCTCCCCGACGCACCACATGACAGGTAAGTGCGCGAGGGCAGCGCAAGCATTGCGCGAGCACGGGCTATTTTCAGCTTCAAGCCGAAAATCAAAAAATACTCCCGGGCCCGGCTTCAGCCTCGTGAGCACCGCGCAAGTGGGAGTGCGTCATGCACAGCGGCGCTCCCATTTGTGCGGCGCTCAAGGGGCGCTTGTGCTAAAAAAAAAAAAAAATGCGAAAAGGGCCAGTATCTCAAAGTACATGATGATAAAATTGTACATTAGGGGAAATGGCACAAGGGTTAAATTTTACATGGCAGCCATTAAAGGAACAATGTTAGCTCTCAGACACAATATGAGAAGGTGTACCAGCTTCAGAAATGTTGACATTATTTAAAAAAACAAAAATGAAAATCACTGTCATTCGTGTTACTAGAGCGGCCTTTCAAATTTGATCCAAATGGGTGCTGATTATCTTAGTATAACCCCAAGAATTCCACCAAAGAATTTATCAACTCAAAATAATTTTCATATACCTTATCCTACAAACCCTGATGTTGATCACTATCCAGAATGCTAGCGAGGCTATCAAATTAGCAGAGATTCCTCAATGATCTTTCCTACACTTTCTCCACATTGGCCATTTCCGCACTACACTCTTATAGCGCAATTATTCCACTTTCAACATCCTATGGAATCCTGGAGTTTGCAGTTTAGGGAGGGGCCAGCCGATCCCTCCCAAAACTGCAAACCCCAGGATTCCATAGGATGTTGAAGGTGGAATAATCGCGCTATAAGAGTGTAGTGCGGAAATGGCCATTGTTGTGCTATACCTTAATCAGCCCAGGATCATGCTGAGGTACCTACCATGAGAATCACCACCTAATTTCTCTTCCTAATTTCCCTTCATAACAAGAACTTTCCAAACTTGTCGGGGGGGGGGTTAGATGACAACATCCATAATACCCTGAATTTTGGGAGCTGTAGTCCAAACATGTAACCTTTCTAAGTTCTGTCAATTACAAGTACAAAACCAATAGCTTTTGCTACAGCCCAGAAACAATGAGTTACAAGTAAAGTTGCTTCCTACAACTAAGTACTTAGGGGAGAACACTGATGCAAAAATGTTACATTTTAAAAGCAATGGAACAGTGCAATTAATGAAAGTTTCTAGTTATTTTCAAAAATAGCTTTTAGATTTAAAGGCATTTTGACAGATACAAGTTACATACTATTCTCCTATAGTTCTAAGGGACTTGGAAATCTCTACACTTTAGCTTAAGCAACTGTAGTGCTCTTATATGTACAGAATCATAGAATCATAGAGTTGGAAAAGACCACAGGGGCCATCCAATCCAACCCCCTGGTATGCAGGAACACCCATCCCAATAGATGGCTCCTGACACTCCCGATAGATGACCATCCAGCCTCTGCTTAAAAACCTCCAAAGAAGGAGACTCTACCACACTCTGAGGCAGCAGATTCCACTGCCGGACAGCTCTGACCATCAGGAAGTTCTTCCTGAGGTTCAAGTGGAATCTCCTTTCCTGCAGCTTGAATCCATTGCTCCTTATCCTAGTCTCTGGAGCAGCATGAAACAAGCCCCTCCCTCCTCAACATGACATCCCTTCAAATATTTATGCATGGCTATCATGTCCCCTCTTAACCTTCTCTTCTGCAGACTAAACATACCCAGCTCTCTAAGTCTATCCTCATAGGGCATGGCTTCCAGTCCCTTCACCATTTTGGTCGCCCTCCTCTGGACAGCTTGTTGATATCCTTCTTGAATTGAGGTGCCCAGAACTGGACGCAGTATTCCAAATGAGATCTAACCAATGCAGAATAGAGTGGTAGTGGTAGACAACAATCCCCTTGCCCCTCAATATTATCTCCAAACACAAAAATGAGAGAAAGGTACATACTACTTTTTAAAGGAAGGACGGGGTAGCCAAAAATCAGATTGCTGGTAAGCAGGGACCATTGGAACATAGGATAGTGCTTACATTCAGTAATAGAATTGCATGCATTTATTTGCTGGGGTGGGGAATTTTGTATAAATGGCTTCCATGAGCTTGTTGTGCTGGGTGAGTATCTTTGGTTAGTTTTACAGGAAGGAAATTGATTTGCACACTGGGTTGCTGTTGCTGCTGCTGCAATACAATGAGTTTCCCAAATGGCCATAGCCAAGAGGAGAAGCTATCTTCCCCTTATCTGAAGCCTGCACAGACATGTTAATGTTCTGAAAATGTAAAGAGAGGGAAAGGTAGTAGCATCCTGAGCCTTAACTGTCACCACTACAATACAGGCAATTCTAGTTACTAGGTTGTGTTCCCAAAGATATGGATAAACAAAGTATTGTTTTAAGGAAGATTATCTATGCTTTAACCTGATGTTTGAACTGACAAGCCATGCTTGTCAGGTAACTTGAAGGCATACATACAAATCATACAAGGAACCACGGTTTGTTACAAACTATGTGTTTCCTCCCCTTCCATGCAAAGGGAGGGACAAGACAGTTGATGTATGAGAAATCACAGCTATTTGGTTCATAGTTTGATATCATGTCTAAATGTATATCATGCTTAGGTCAAATTATGAACTGAGTCTATAAAAGTGTGCCATCTCTCCAAATGTTCTTTAGTTGTATAGCAGTGGGTTAGACAAGATAGCCCTTGTATATCCCTTCCAACCCAATTATTCTGTGATTTCTTAACTGTAGTAGAAGCCAGATTCTAGGAAAACTATGTTGTGCTTACTTAGTTATTTTACATTTAATAGCATGTCTCAAAAACTATAACCTTAAAATTAGAATTCTTTCAGCTAAAGATTGAGTAATGAATAAGCAAAAGTCATCACCCCTTTGAAATTATTTTTAGAAACATTAATGTCTTTCAGAACATTAATGGCTAAAAGAGAAAAATCTATTTTTTTCACTTGGAGATCACATTTCATATAAACAAGTATGGCATAAAAATCATTGCCTTCAGATTTTTCATTTACAGAAGCAAGCACTCAAAATGGAAATAAATGGCATAGATAAACTTGCATATCAAGCAGATTCCAGCTCCCCAAAACACAGCTTCTTGATATCAATTCTCTAAACTCTAATCACTGCATTTTCCCTACTTGTATAGTTAATCACTACTAATCAACACTCTTTTCTTTAGAATCTTGCTAAATATATCTGTTTTCCATTGATCCCCTTTCTATGTTCTGCAGTTTTCCTGTGCATAACTACCTCTTCAGGGCATTAATACTCTGTTCAGGTAATACAGGGAGCACTGTGAAACATCAGCATAATTAAAATAATGTCATCAGTCTGTGAAGTATATTCCCTACTGTGATGGATGGCAAGAAAATCCTCCTAATGTACAACCTAGGGGTCTTGCATACAAAACTGGTGTGTGTATGTTTCTACTGCGCATTGCATATGAAACATGGTGGCTTAATGCACATTTTTAAATCACAATAGTAATATTGTCATCTGTATATCTAGATGATAGATAGATATTAAAAATCTCTATGCAGTTCCCATGATAGTTACCATCATAAAGCTTGGCCAACTAATCTGCTTTGCAGTTTCCATCACTTTTCTTGCTAATTGCAATAACTATTTGCTGCTGTGTAGCACACACCTCTCAAGTGGCATATCCATGACCTTTACTGAACCACATTAAATGTACGTAACCAGCCTCCCACCTGTCAGTCAAACACATTTACCTGTGACATGGATGGCTGTAGGCAGAAAACAATTATTTCCAAGTGCTGAAGGTGGTGACCCTACCAGCCTCACTTCCATATAGGTATTATGGCTTTGTGCAGATAACCTTGGCATACCACCAAGTGAAGGTCCTGCCTTTCTTCTCTGAAGCTATACAACCCTACAGGATAAGGTATAAGGAAACTTTTCTTTACCCAAATAGATGCCTCAGTATACTCAGAAAAACAAAATCCAGACCTGTCTTCCAAATTCTGTACTGTTCTCAACAGCAGAAGAAAAATATCTTGAGTTTAGTCTACCACCTACAGGAGAACTCCTACAAACTGTTACCCTGATTTCTGGAGTCGCTTGGGGGACACCTCACTGTGCTCCATGTGAAGGGGAATGAAACTAGCCAGAGCATGAGCAATAGCAACACGAGAGGCAGGGTAACCTAATGGGGTCTTTTTACCCAGTTTTTACAGGGTCAGGCCAAGCCAAAAACCAAACAATAATGTCCAATAAATGATTTTATTGAATGAAAATCTCACGCAGCAATGCAATGCAATCACTCACACACTCACTGAAGACCTATTAAGAAACAAAGGAGAGGAAAGTGGATAGGGGAATATTGAAGGGGGTGTAGCAGGGGTAATACTGCACCTTGTCCTGAAATCTTTGGTCCAGGAAAAACAGTGGAGAAGTGGGGCTCAGTACAGAAAGGGCTGAAGGGATTACTCAACAGATGGAGCAACAGTCTGCTGGGATGACCAGGAGTGATCCAAAGAACCACTCAAAAACTGGGACTATTTGTAGGGGGAAAAGTACCTGGAGAGCTAATCCTTTCCCGGGGAGAACAATGGGTGTTGCAATGAGAAAGAAGCTCCACAATGGTAACTTCCTTTGCATGATGAGATTACAAGGTGTTGCCAAAGTCTCAGGATCTTCGGCTGCATTTGGTTGTGGTGTGACTTCATGTAAGTGGTCCTTATTTGATAGGATATTTGCTCAGCTTGGGGCAAACACACTAATCCCCTCAAGTCGGTTTCTCAGGGGCTGAGGACCTTTTGTTTATTGTGGGTTTGCACATCTTGAGGTCTCCTGGGGCTATGTGACTAGGGATTTTACTGGCCTGACCTGGTTTTTGATTGTTTGACCATTGCTGCCTACGTGCCCATCTGTGTGACTTCTCAGGCACATTGAATCATATTTTAATATCAAAATTGTAGACCCCAGGATAGGGCTTTTCCAGTGGAGTAACAAAACCTATGATACCTCTCAAAAGATAATTTACCCTCATTGGACAAAATTTATCCTGCTGTCATGAAACAACTGTGGCAAGGGATACAGTCTACCTAGATAAGGCATCACTGGATGATTCCTCCAACCCTTCTGTTTCCTTTGGGAAGTTCTAAAATGGAAAGGCATTCCAGTGTCATACATGGAACATCTGAAATGAATTTAGAAGGAAGCTAACATAGCCAGCCAGGGAGATGGGTGAATGGCAAAGCCAAATGTTTTGAAGCCTAAAAATAATGCAGTCTCTGGTTTTTACTTATGGGATCCCTTGCATTATGACTTTAGATAACTAGGCTGAGCAATAGTGAAGGTAGACAAAAATATCCTGTTTCCCCATTGTTTTTGTTAACTACTGTCAAGTCAACTTTGACCTATGGTGACCTTTATGGATGAGAGACCCTGCTCAGGTCTTGTAGGTTCAGGGACATGTTTTCCTTGATTGAGTTTGTGATGTGGTTTTCCTCTTTTCCTACTGCCTTTTACCTTGCCAAGCATTATTGTGTTTTCTAGTGAGAGAACAAATACCAAATGTGCAAATATCAAATTTTTAGTTCATGAAGAAGATTAATCCATATTGGCCAACAACAAACAAACAGCATGGTGAAAGGCTTCTTTGAGTTGCATGGGAAAGTCTCTGGGGCCAAACTTAATAATTCAAATAATTTTCTTACTACCAGTATACATGGGGGCAGCATTGATCCTCAGAAAACTGGCACTGATAACACCAATCAAAGGAAATTATGATGTATTCAAGGCCTAAGAGATAAAAATCTTAAGCGCATTTTAATCTGTTACATCAGATAAGGGATCCAACAATTACTATGAGCTAGTTAGAATTCATTAGAAATGGCTGAGAAAAAGAATGATGATATGGACCAAACGATATCTAGATATCTATTTTTTTTTCTTAAAGAGCATCTTTCTTCACACCTATTTGATGTTGCTCATTCTTGCTGACCTGATCATGAGAGAAGAAGACAAGGTGTTATTTAAATTCCTTTGGGGGACCAGCCACTTTTCCTATTATGAAGGTACTGTCCTATAGACAAACTTACGGAAGAGAATCTAGATTTCTTAGTGCGCAGAACAAAGTTTTTTCTAGGTTCCCCCTCCCCATTACAGTTTTGGGAAATACTATCATTATCTTAAATTGTAACCCTAGGCACAGATTTGGGTATTCATTTGGCACATAATGAGGTATCAATGAAGTAGGCCAAAAACTAGTGGTATGACAATTCGTTACATTTTTCTGTAACACAGACTATAAAGTATACAGGCCTAGATTATGCTGAGGATGTCAGTAGTTATGTTAAAAGCTGTAGGTCCATGCAAACTGCTTGGATACCAAGGGGTATAAAATAAGAATATTTTATATGAAAAAAGGTATATAGGGAGACTTTGAAAGAAAATTGTTTCCTCTTTCAGTAAAATGTGAAAAAAGGACAGCTCCTTATGTGTTACGGGACAAGAGGTAGAATTTCCTCCATTAGGTTGTGCAGGCTGTGAAGCATCTTTTCCAGAATCTCCTGAAGGCTCATCTTTCATTGCTGATACCATGCAAATAACAGTGTGCCATTTAAAAAAAAAGAATGTTGTTTCAGGGGAAAATACATGGACCCAAGAGAAACATGGGATTATCCAGAGGTAGCACAGTAGGACTTGCAGACTGTAGTCTTGGATACTGAGCTGGTTTCCAGAAGCAGAAGAACCCAGTTCCATGAAATAAGAAAGGGGGATAAAGGTGATCCTGATCAGTCAAAAGGCAGAGCGGGGAATAGGGGTTCAGCCTGAGTTTGATGGGGTTAAACACTCCCTAAAATCTCAGGCCTGGAGCTTGGGTGCTCATCTGGACTCAACTGTGAGTCTGGGTGCCCAGGTTTCTCTCAAAGTTTGGCTGTACTCCTGAGCTCATCCCTGAACCTGGATGCCCAGATTTTGGCAGTGGCCAGGAGTGCATTTGCTGTTAAGACTAATGACCAACTGTACACGTTCCTCAAGAAAGTAGATCTGATTATGGCAACACATGCCTTGATTACATCCTGTTTGGACTGCTGTAACATATTCTATGTTGGGCTGCCTTTGGAAACTGTTCAGAAACTTCATTGGGTCCAAAATGCTTCGGCCAGAATGCTGACTGGGACCAATTACAGGGAGCATGTAACTCCCTTTTTTAAAACAACTTCTTTTTAATGGAAAGAATGGGTTAAAAATTGGAGATGGTTGCTTTATAATTATCGTTTGTATTTTGAACAAGACAACTGGAAGTTTAAATCAAGAGATATGCTGTTTAAAGAAGGCAAAGATCTTAATTGGCTTATTTATATGCAACTTAAGGACAGATTTAATCAAGATAAGAGAAATGTAGACATAGAGGCTGGAGAAAATGAGTTTTATTTAGAATTGTGTAAAGATGATGACCGTTTATGGACTTTTTGAGCAACAAGAAATCTAATGATGTAATAATCTGTGGCTGTGATTATTAGTAATTAGTAGAATTATTTAGTTGGCTTTGCAAGGGTAGAATAATCTTTTTTCTTTTTCTTTTCATTATTGTAAAGATTGGGAGAGTCACTGTGTTTTATTTAAATATCTTTTCTCCTCTCTTTTTTCTTCTTTCTGGCTTTTTAAGAAATATGTACATGTTACTTTGTGAATTAGATTGTTAATTTTAAAAATCAATCAACAAATAACTCAATTGTTAGTGTTTAAAATCAATCCATCCATCAATTAATCAGAATAGCTTCACACTAGCTGCCAGTTTGTTCCCAAACACAATTCAAAGTGCAGTTTATGACCTATAAAGCCCTGTATGTCTTAGGTCCAAGTTATCTGAAAACATATATCTCCCCATACGAACCTGCCAGTGTCTTAAAATCCACAGGGGAGGGCTTTCCATCAGCCACCCCTGTTGGAAGCAAGAGGCATCAGTGCTTGTGTAGAGTGATTAGTGAGAGGGAATTCTGGAAAGCATGCCTACCCTTTTGTTTCACCTCTCTGTTTCTTTTTTTCCTTCCTGCCTGCTATGGTCACTTCCCCCTTTTCACAAATGTTAGTCTTTTTGTCTCCCTGCTTTGTTCAGGGAGAGAGCATCCATACATTACCCCAAAACATGGGTGACTCAGGGGTCCAGCTGCAATGCCAGTACCTCCATGTGACAATGTCAAATTAATTAGTCCACTTAGGAGGCCTGAGAAAGAGGGGCAATCTAGTAAGATCAATGTTTATGGGGTCCTCGCAGGAAAGAACCAGCCAGAGATTCTAAAATAAGCTAAAACATGCTTTTATTGAAAAGTTCACACAAAAGATTGAACTGCACACAAAAGATTGAAGTACTCACACACTCGCACAAGAGCTAACCAAAGAATAAAGGGAGGAAAGTTGTTGATAGCAAAGAACAGACAATAATTTTCAAAGAATGGGCAATAATTACTGATCTGGAGAGCAGTGAAGAAAGCAGTGATGTGGCTTAGACTTGTGCCTCAGGACAGTATTCATTCAGAAATCAGAGTGACAGCATGGTGTTCAGCAAGTGAGATATTGGATTGAACTGCTCAAAACAGAGGGTTTTTATACCCAAAATCTTGCCTGGAGGGCAAGGGTATGAATGGTTCTCCAGCTAAGCAAACAATGGAAGTTGCAGCATGGACAATGGGGCCTGGATGAAGTTAATAATCTTTGTGTTAGGTGGCAAAAAGTTAATGGCTCTGCAATGGTGGACAGGTAAAGGAACAATGAAGGACAATATCCATGTCCTGGGAAGAAGGGCTGAAACAATCAGTGTTTTGGTGAGAATTTCTCATCACTATTTTGTGGAAGCAGAAATGTTACAGTTTTAATTTAAGCCTATTATCTCTGGAGTTACCTGGTGATTATCCTGACAATGACCTTAGATATGCCCTGGGGGGGGTCTTCTGACTTACTTTCAGCACACGTGTTCAGCCAGTGTTTTTCCTCTGCCCAGCTTTGCTTTACAGTCACCCCAGGGTCCATTTTATATCACTACCAATTAATATATTTTGCCAATTAAATCATATTTTGCCAGTTAAACTATATCCAATCTGAAGGGTGTGTGTGCCTGTAATATATGAGGCTTCTACTTCAGGATGGCATCCATCCAAGAAGTTCTTATACAAAAATTTAGATAATTTTCTTTTGTCTATTTCCTTTCCTATTCCAAGATGGATTTCCTGAAATAATAAGTGGAAGTTTTCTTTTCCTTTTTTTAACCTTACAAGAGATTCCTGAGTACCTTTCTCCTATTTACTACCAAAAGCTCATAGCACTAGCTACACTTTCACGCCACTGTCATCAAACGCATACTTGTGAGGACACAGGAGAAACCTCTCTCAGTAGCTACTCCCACCTGCAGGAATTCCCTTCTGTGGTACTCTAGCATGCCCCCCACCCCATTTTCATTTTGCCAGCAGAATATGACCTTTTTTTTAAATCAGGCTTTTAATGTGTAATTACTTGCAAAGAGGCTTCTCCTGGGGTTGGTGTGCTTAATTTTTAATTTTTGTATGTTTTTAATGAATTTATACTGTATTTAATCTATCATTATAATGGGATGATTTTAGTTGGATTTTAAAGTTTTAAAGTTATATTTTGTTTAGCTGATTGTTTTTGTAAGCCACCTTGAGCCACACTCTGGGAGAAAGGCAGCATATAAATTAAATAAGCAAACAAACATTCCTGCTGTGTCAGTACTTCTCAATTTATCTCCCCTTGGGAAAATTAGGATTGGACAATCCAGCACAGTGTAGTGGTTAAACACTGGACTAGGATGCTGGAGACCAGAGTTCAAATCCCTGCTTGGCCATGGAAATCACCTTGGGAAAGTCATACACTCTAAACTTAAGAGGAAAGCAATGGAAAACCCTCTCTGAACAAATCATGCCAAGAAAACCCCATGATAGGCTTTACTGATGTGTGGATTATGTGATGGGTTCAGAGGAATATATTGAGGCTTGAATCAGAGTGCTTGACCTAATGGTAAGAGGAAGACTTCCCCCTAGTTGATCAGTGAAGTGCTGGCTTTGACTCCAGGAGGTCATGTGCCACCTGTAACATGAGCAAGGAATGATTTACAAAATTTTTTTGTAAAAAAAATTTGCTCAGTTTAGAGACTGATACAGATAATTAGTGTTTAAGATCGTAATGTATCAGAATTAGGACAGCTAGTATTATTTATGTCTTAGTTAGGGTCTGAGTGAAAAGTGCAGATCTGTGATGGACATTCACTTTTGGGTTGTATCCAGGTGTACTGGAGAGTCACTGCTGCTCCAGGTATGCACATTAATCCAGGTAGTGAAGTATTGAGGAGAGCATCAAAATCCTGTAAAACCTGTTTGATCAGAGAGAGGACTTCAAACATGTATGCATACTATTTGACTCAGGGCAACTTGATCATTGTGAGCCAGAGCGAAATTATGCCTGGCACTGAAATCTCCCAGAAACTCCAACAATTTCACACTGGTTCTAGAAGTCACAAGGGTATTCCAGTCACACAGAAATATTCTGAGCTAGTGTGGAGTGAGAAAAGGTATATAGAAGAAAATTAACATGAATGTATGTTTGTGTGTGTATGCACAAGTGCACCTTCAAGTCACATGTAGAGATCTAATGAATTTCATAGGGTTTTCTCAGGCAAAGAATACTTAGATGCAGTTTACCATTGCCTTCCCTTGAAATTTTGCCTACAGGATCTGGTGTACCTTGGCCGTCTCTCAATCAAGTACTAAACAAGCCTGATCCAGTTTAGCATCTAAGATCACATGGGATCTGATGCCGTCATGGTATTTAGGCCTCATATGAGATCAATACATTATCAACAGATAGTGTGATTGGCATTACACAAATGGATAGAGCCAGTGTGGTGTCATGGTTTGAACGTTTGACTATGACCCTGGAGACCAGGGTTCAGTTCTCCACCCAGCCATGGAAACCTACTCTGTGGCCTTGGATGCGTCCCACAGCCCCAGAAAATTCAGTGATAGAGTTGCAACCCAATAACAGGGTTGCCATAAAGCCATCCTAAGTCAGAAATGACTTGAAGGCACACAACAACAACAAATAACTTGAGCATTACCAAATGGAAGCCCCTTTACCCACTGAGAAGTGGGAGTTCAAGCCCACCTTTGTAGCTCAGTCTTTAACATAAAATTGCTTTGCAGATACTTATCATGTTTATCTCCATGTTGTGAAAAGCTTAATCTGCTGATTCTTGTATATCCAGGCTGATGTTAAAGGATCTTTTTTTTCTGTGTGTGCACATGCGTGTGTGTGTGCAGGATTGCAGGCCTTCATCATAAAAGGTCTTTAGCTGGAGTTGTTGTGAGCTAGGGATGCTGCACTCTCCAGCATTTCACATATGAAAACCAGGACATGTGAGGCCAAGCAACTTCAGAGTGGGGTCAAGATGGCAAAAGTTATTCACAGGGAAGAACAGACAAGCTAGGAGAGACTGTGCAGTTTGCCTTTGCCTGAGTTTACAGGTAAGGGCAAAACCCTGCCCCTTCCTCTCCTCTCCCCACTGTTGAATTATTTGGTGCTGGGGAATACCCGTTCAACACCCTGGCCAATATATTGTGGTGTCCTTCAGGGCTTGGGTCTGTCCTTCATGCTGCTTACTATTTACATGAAAGCACAGGGAAAACCCCAGAGTTTTGGGTTTCAGTGTCGTCAGTACACTGATGACATCCAACTCCATCTTGCCTTTCCATCTGTTACCCTGATTTCTGGGGGTCCCGTTAGGGACACCTAGGTGCACTCCAATTATTATAAAATTGGGAATTAGCAAAGAACACAAGCACTACGAGAGGCAGGGCAACATAGCAAGATCTTTAACTCTATGTTTACAGGGTCAGGCTGCAGCAAGAACTAGGCACGGTGGGTCAATTTAAAAGACTTTATTATAATCTCCTCAATTCAGCACACACAGACACACGCACTCCCGCACTCATCCAAGAACTATAGAAGTAGAAAGTGAGGAAAATTGATAGGGGTTTTAAGCGGATTTCTGGGATAATACTCCACCTGATCCTGCAGTCCGGGAGATGGGAAATAGAGTTCAAGGCTTGGGTTCATGGTTTCCCAGCACGTGGAGGCTGAGGGGAGGCTCGCCAAACAGAGCAGCAGCAGTTCGGGATGCAAGGCACAAACGTTCTGACAAGAAGCTCAAACTTGAGGTTTTTATAGGGAAGGTTGTACCTGGAGGGTAGCCCTCTCCCGAGGAGAACAATAAGGATTTGAATGGAGACAAAGCCTCCGAAAGGTCGAAATCAGAATTGATGAGATTTGGCCAGCACTGCCAATTGTTATAACAATATGCAGATGAGGAGCGCTTAGCGATTGTATAGATGGATGCACTAATCCCATCAAGCAAGCAGTTCGGGGCTGAGTGCCCTTGCATTTGCTTAATGGTCGGTGGTGTCTGGAGGGCACTACGGGCTGTGCGACAGATTGTTGTTTACTGGCCTAGACCTAGCTTGCATAATTGAGACCGTACGGCCATGCCTGCCTACACAGGCTTTTCGTGACCCTTTCAGACACATGGAGTTCACCTTTATGGAGTGCCATGTGGAAATATTAACCATAACCAATACAAAATTGTAGACCTCGGGCTTGGGCCAGATAACCACAGTAACACATCCAGTTCCAAGGAAGCTGTTTCTCTTCTAAACCAATGTTCTATCAGTAATAGACTGAATGATGGTGAACAAATTTAAACTTAATCCTGATAAGAAAGAGCTACTGGGGATTCAGCTTGTGCTGGATAGGATTGCACTCCCCCTGAAACCTCAGGTTTGCAACTTGGGCAAACTCCTGGACCCAGAACTGACCCTGGATGTCCAGGTTTCAGCAGTGACCAGGAGTGCATTTTCACAGTTAAAAGTATTGTGTCAGCTGCACCCGTTCATTGAGAAGTCAGACCTGGCTACAGTGACACATGTCCTGATTCCATTTTGTGGAATCCTAGAAGGTGGAGTTTCACCACCCCTCCTAGTCCACTAAGTTTGAGCCATGGGCCAACCTAGACATTACACAAGGTCCTTGAAGAATCCTGACAACAGGAGGCAAATCCCTACTCCAGGGCTTTCCAAGTGGTGTGTCACAACACATTGGTGTGTCACATGAAGTATGTAGGTGTGTTGCCTTCTTGGACTGAGAAAGACCCCCCTTCACCAGAGCCATTCCTGCTGCCATTGCTCTTACTGGGGTCTTTGCTTGCCAAGGGTGAAACAGCAGGCCAAGATCAGGGGGGATGTCTTTTCTGCTGCCGCCACCCTCCTTGAGGTCTTTCCTTGGCAAGGGCAACAGCAGCGGGTCAGGATTGGGTAGGGGGCTGTCTTTCCCACTGCTGCCACCTTCACCAGGGTCTTTCCTGGCAAGAGTGATGGCAGCGGGCCATGATTGGGGCAGCTGCCTTTCCCCACCCTAGATTCATTTCTGGGTGCTGCACATACATAATCAGTTAGTTTAACCTCTCGTTTGCTAGTAAAATTGAATTACTGTGTCACGAAATGATGCATATCTAAAAAGTGTGCCCTACTCCCTCCATTCTCAGGAGTCCCAAGCCAAAACAGAGAATTCAGGCACCATAACCGAGCAGCACCATGCTGGGTTTAGAATTAGGCTACTTGTAGTAACACATGACCACACATTCCAAATATATGGAAGTGGACTGATTTAAAATGAATAAAAGAGACTTTACAGACAAAATAATTAGAAATCAGAGAACAGAAAACTGAGAACCGTTTTGGAATCTATACACAAAATAAAGCTAACTGTCCTAACTCGTGTACACAACAGATCCATAAATGTGGATCTCCTTACAAAGCAAGTCTGAAGACCATGGGAACATAATGTAACAATGTAAGGGAGCCATTCCCAATTTTTCCAGAAGGCCAAGTTTGGAAATGAAGAAGCAGTGCTCTGTTTTACAAAGAAGAGTACTCATAGCTCAGGTGGGTATAATTAAGCAGTGAGTCCCTGCATAGGTCCAAGCATTCTAGGCCTTTGGCATCCAAATCAGTTCTTTCCAGATACAGGTGAAATCATTCTCCCACTAAGGATCAAGGCCTTTGAACATCTTTCAATCACCCTAAACAAGAAATAATGCAGATGTTGTAATCATTATGCCAGAAAGTACAAAAAGGCAGAGTACAGCCCTGAGGCCCATGCAGGGGTTAGCAGGCTGGTTTTGTGGCTGTCAACAGCTCCAGACAACCTTAGTCATCCTTCTTCTGGCCAAAAGAAAGTGGAGAAGGCAATTCACTTCTTTAAAGAATTTAATATGTGTGTGTGTGCAAAAAAAAGCATAATGTTCAAAAACAGATAGAAAATCTTCCAGGTTTTTTTGGGGGGAGGGCAGCTTCTTGGCAGCCTATGCAGCCCTAGAAAAGGCCCTTTGGGGTAGGAAACTGGCCCCAGTTGCCTACCTCTGCATTATGCTGCCCCAGAGTAACTTCTCCAAGAGTGTGTGCATATTGGATAGCACAAAATGGAAACAGACAGGAAGATTCAGAAGTCAGTCAAAATCTCTTAACACATTGAGCAGAGAAATATCTGTAGCTCTTTAATAAAGAATGGTAGTTCTCTATTTCCCCACCCGGAATGGACAGCTGTTGCCTCTGGTCAAGGGCACAGAGTCCTTTCTAAGCATATTATCTGCAAGCACAACTGCCTTAACAGCCTTATTTATCACAATGCTTTTTTTTCCCTGCTAACCTCTCTAACCAGACACAAAGACAAGACAAAACTCCCTTACTTTTATTGGCTGTGTGGAAGAGGGACTTTTGGCAAGTGCAGTTTGTCAAACAGGGGAGAGAAAAACTATACATGCAGACTCTTCCTTTTCTAGTCAGCTATGCAACTAAGTAAGTAAGGTAGCCTCAGTCTCTTTTATTCATTCTACTTCTCCATCCCCAGAAAAGGCCAACACAGCAGCCTTCTTAGAAATGTACAGTTCCATCCTCTCTTAGTTTCTTTAAAGTTGGCAGAAGCAACGTGAACAGGCTATGATATGATTTTCTTTCTTGAGAACTAGAACCAGCATCAAGGTGTAGGGGGAGTTGCTGTAGCAGATACCTCCTGGTAATGGGTGTCAAAGCCAAGGTAGCGAGAGCAGTGGCTTCCACCCTAGAACAAAGATGAGTAGAACTGGTATGCATCTGTTAAAGAGCAGCTTTTCTGGGCTGCTAGCCAATAGAATGAGACTGGCTGAAGAATACTCACATTGTTGAGCATTTCAGCAGAGGTAGGCTGTGCTGAATTACTATAGGCCTGGCCAAAGATGTTTTTGATGCCTGAGGCAGAATGGCAAATGGCACAAGCACCTCTTCTTTTTATTACTGTATTTTACTGTGAAAGATGAGGAGGAAACTAGGCTACCCACTTTCTGTCCTTTTGTGGTATTTTAAAACTATAGGGGTCCTCATCCAAGGGAGGCCAGGCTGGTTCCTTCCTGCTGTCCAAATATTAGCAGGCAAAGGTGCTTTACTCAAACAGGTATTTGGCAACTGACAGGTTGCTCAGGAAAGCAGCTGTTGTCATGGGCTTCCAGGACCTGGACTGAGACTCAGAGTCTGAGACAGCTGAATCTGCTGTGAGCCCTGGCACAGATACTGTTACAGCAGCACCTACAGAGCAGACACCTGGCCCAGAGACAGAGCAGGGGGCTGTGCCAGCCCCATTAGGGAGCCCTGCTCGAGAGTGACCTATGCATACATACCTTCACCCAGCATGGACATCAAAAGGGTCTCCTGCATCGCTCCCAGCGACTTTATGCCAATTACAATTAATGAAGCACCACCTGTGCTGATATTGGAACCTATAAGAATGGAGCTTTTCCCCCTCTAGCTTTTGTTGGTAATTAATTGACCGCTTCTCCTGTGCTCCCATTTGCTGCCCTTGCTCCCCTTTGCTGCCTTGCCTTGAGTTGTGTTTGTTTTGCCTGCCTCTGATTTAGGGACATTGTTGGGACCATTATTGCTTCTCATTGGCAAAGCTGTTTCCTTGCTTAAGTAAACTGACCACTTAAGTTACTGCTGAGTTTCTGACCTGTGTTTGTTATCAGCTTCTCCTGGCTGCCAGCCCAGACTAAGCTTAGACACCTATCATGGATTAAGTCAAGTAAGAAACATCAGAGGAACTGAGGACCATTTTCCAGCCCCCCTTCTTTGTCCCTACTAAGCTTTCACCAGCCAAATAGAAACACTTCCACTTTTTAAAAAAATAATAATTATTATAATTTTAAAAAGTCTGCCTCTACACACATAGATACACATACACACACACACTCACACTAATATAAGGGTGCCCTATTTTAGACAAGAATCTTGACCCGTGAAACCCATAAAATCACCTTAGGGGTGGGCAACTGTAGAAGAACAGGGGCACACATTAGCCCTCCAGGAGTCCTTAGAAGGCCACTCACCATAGCCACAAAAAATAAACTTTTTTGCCCCCTAATGCCCAACATTTTGTTTGACTCCTAATCCGACTGAAGTTTCCAAACACTCTTAAAGGCAGCCCTACATACCACACAGAGGTCTCTCATTCATAGGGTCACCATAGGTTGAAGCTGTCAGCAATTAGCAATAACAAAATAATTCAAATAGACTGTAATGAGAATGTGTAGTGGGGAGAGGTGGTGCACTAGCTTTCAGAGTATAAAAGTGCTTCAGGCCACCATAGAAACCTTGGTGTCAGGGTTAAATCCAGGAGCATGTACAAACTGCTAGGCTGTCTTCAGAAGCATATAACACCCATCTGTCACATATTGAATCCCTATCTCCAGCATGCCATTCGACTGTTCAGTAGTACTGTTGTCTGGTCTGGATCGCTACCTCACTCAGGTTTAGCATGGAAAAAAAGCTTCCTTGGCATTAAAAAAGAGAGAAAGAGAACTGGATGTCATCAGCATACTGGTAACACCTGACCCCAAAACTCCTTCCAGCAGTTTCATGTATGTGTTGAATAACTTGGGGAACAAAACAGAACCCTGAGGGACTCCACAGGACAGACACTAAGGTATCAAGAATCTCCTAGCACCATCTTCTAAGTCCATATGTCCTGGAAGATACAGAGCTACTGTAAAACATTGTCTCTAAGTACAGTCCAACTATGGTGGTCTGGAAGGATACAATAGCCAGTAGTACTGAAAGCCACAGAGAGATCCAGCAGAACCATCAGGGACATATTTCTCTGTCCCCTTCCTGATGAAGATCATCTATTAAAGTCATCAAAGCCAGGTTCAGAAACTGCAGCTAGTGCAAAGTATGGCAGCCAGACTAGTATTGACTGTACATTTTAGAGACCTACATACAAGAACTGAACTGGCTTCCAGTTTGCTTCTGAGCTCCGTTCAAGGTGCTGATTTTAACCAACAATGCCCTAATATTAGCTTGGGGCTGAGATATCAGAAAGACTGCCTCCTCTCATATAAGCCTGTCTGAAATTTTAGATCTTCAGCAGAAGCCTTGTTGCCTGTCCTAACACCTTTCAGGACTAGGCTGGGATGAACACATGACAGAACTTTCTCTGTAGCAGCAGTCTAACTGTGTACTCCTTGCCAAGGGAAGCTAGGCTGACTCCAGCTGCCTTGAACTTCCAGTGTGCCAGGAAAACAGGGTTGTTCTACATGGCATTTGGTGTTTGAAACCATTCTGTTGATTTTGTTTCTTTGTTAAGTTATTTTTAAGGACTATTTTTAGATTGTTTTTAAATGGCTTTAAAGAATATTTTTAATTTTTAAAAAACTCTCTCTCTCTCTTTTTTTTTTAAATATTTATCTGTTTTCTATTTGGTCAGAGTTGGTGGTCTGGAAGGCAATATATAAACATTTAAATAAATTAATTTTTCTTTGCCATGTGAATAAAAAAAAATCTATTTCATCTTTCACTTAGAATGTGGGCCCTGGATTGCTATGTTGATTCTGTGCAGGGTTGATCAAGACTAAGACCATTTCCTCACTATACTGTTATACTGCTAATATTCCACTTTCAACATCCTGTGGAATCCTGGGGTATGCAGTTTAGAGAGAAGCATTTAGAGTTCTCAGCCAGAGAGCTCTTTGGTCTCAGTAAACAGCAAACTCCAGAATACCATAGCATCTTGAAAGTGGAATAATAGCAATTTAACAGTATAATGCAGAAATGACCTAAGTCTATTGCCTTTAGGTAGGTGGTAGTACCAGGAAAAATATTTGGGGATGGTTATAGAAGGGATGAAGCATATTTCCAAGTGGGCCAGTTGAACCAAGTGTCATTTGCAAATTACAATGTAAATAAAAACAAAACACTAGTGTGCTCCAGAAGGAGCCTGTGGGGATCCATGCAGGAGCTGGGCCACATCTATCCCTAACCTATCCAGATGTTGGTATGCAGATGCATTTATATATGTGAAAAGTGTCTTTCATTTAAATAAATGATAGGAGTCCAGAACTGGGGTGAAGAGAATAAGATGGAGACAAACTCTTTATTTAGGTCCTACTTGCCTTTTGCTGTCCTTCTGGAGTCACACTTGCACCAAACTTTACATCAAATTTGGTTGAAAGCTGAAGCAGTGCCCACAGATTAAGAAACAATTAGTTTACAGTGTGGTCCTAAGCATGTTTATTAAAAAATAGGTCACACTAAATTCATTTTCAGGCTGTAATTATTTAATATGGAAGCAATTTCCACTGAATAAAAGACCTCTGATCTTTTAGAATCTAGAATTCAGCTATTAGTTCCAGAATGGAAAAATTCTGACATGCTAAAATGAAGGATGCTTTGAGCAATGGAGTTTAAATATTATGCACTTACTTGAATCTGCCTTTGAAAGTATGAAATTGTACCTATGAAATTGATTTCCAGATCATCCCCCCTTTTTTGGGGGGGCAATCTCTAACTGAGGTTAAGTAGGTCAAAATCCACAAACTTGTCCTTATTTCTTGAAAAGCCCATATTCTGATGATCTAGCAGCCCCACTCATAACATCCTGGCTCACAAACTGCTCACACATGGACTAAATCCACTTTTCAAGCTGAATATCTGTGGGAAGCTCGGTATTTGCAGAGAGAAGGTCAGAAGAGTTATATCTCTGAATGATCTCATGATTGCCAGAGAGATTAAAAATAAGGAAAAGGCTGTTTGGACTATGCTCAGAACAAGAGGAAGAATATGGAAATGGTAAGGCCACTAAACAGAGAAGATAGCGAAATGCAAAGAAAATGCATTTCTCTGTTTGACACTTTCTTTTCTTTAGTCTTCTCCCCAAAGGAAAAGAGTGCTCTGTGTGGTAAAAATATAACAAATGATGCAGTAAGAGAACTTCAGGCCAGCATAAGTAAAGGGGTAGTACAGGAATACATAGCTACTCTAAACGATTTCAAGTCTCCAGGGCCCAGTGACCTATATCCAAGGGTACTACAGGAACTTCCAGATGTAATCTCAGAGCCTCTGACAATAAATCTTTGAGAATTCTTGGAAAGCAGATGGTGGTTGGATATTGTCTCCCTCTTGAGCAGATGATGATGAATCAACTTAATAGCAATAGCAGGAAAGGTTCTAGAAGAGATAATTAAATATTCAGTCTGTGAACAGTTAGGAAGGAATGCTTGATTGCTACCAGCATGGGTTTCTCAAAAACAAGCCATGCCAAACTAATCTTCTCTCTCTGGATAATGTTACAAGCTTGGTAGATCAGAGGAACGCTGTATATTTAGTTGGAGAAGACTGAAGGGTAACGTGGAAGCCACCTTTAAATTTCTGAAAGGGTGCCATGTAGAAGATGGAGTGAGCTTGTTCTCTGCTGCTCCAGAGACAAGAAAATGAACAAATAGTTAAAAAAAAAAGAGACAGTTTGCCTGAATATTAGGATGAACTTTCTCATTGTTAAGAACTGTTCAACTGTTAAATACACTGCCTCAGAGGGTGGTAAAGTCTCCTTCTTTAGAGACCTTTCAACAGAGGCTGAATGGTCATTTTTTGGGCTTGCTTTAAGTTGTGTATTCCTGAATAGCAAGCAGATTGTACTGAATAACCCTAGCAGTCCCTTCCAATGCTATGTTCTATGTTGTTCATCATCAGTCTTCTGAGCAGGTTAAACCAGTACTTCCCCAATTATCTGATGTGAGGGACCAACATTTTTTTTCCCTAATGTGCCAGGAACAGTATCCTATTTGTGCCTATGGAGTATAATTGTTTCTTTCTTCATTGGAAACTTGCCATGGACGGGAAGCAGATGGTTCATGGACTAGCACCAGTCCCCAGACCACTGCTTTTAGCAGCACTGCATTAAACAACTCTCACCTCTTTTTCCCCCTCCAAGCACATATCATGTCATTGCTCTCTGCAACATGTTTGTTGTATGTGAAAATATTAGAGCAGATGAAGGACTGCCATCAATGATTGTGAAAGTCAAGCAATTTATGTGGTTCCCTTCAGAAATCTTAGTCTGAACACACCCATGGCAGTAGATGGAACAAAAGAACAATTTCAGGCTGCTCCACTCTTAGTAAAAATGTAAAAAAATGCAGCTGGAAACATAGAACACTGTTAGCACTGTGGGATATGGGTATTACATATTTTGTTGCTCATACATAAATAGTTGCAGAATTTTAAAAGACATGGAGCTTGGCATATTTTAGGCACGTGCAAGGAACAAACACCATCTGGAGAAGGGATAAAGTAAGAGACTGTCCCTATTTTTTTTTTTTAAAGCAGAGATAGGAAAATCAGCAAGACCGTTCCAGATGGCTCTCAGGGAATGGAATAGCTGGAGGTTCTTTCCAGTTAACATCCAATTGTGTGCCAGTTAGCTACTAGTCCCTTTGCTCTCTGTATTAATCATGAATTTACTTGATACTATATGCTTTTATTTCCTATTAGGTATGTAGTCATCCTTGGCTTTTCTCTCTTGCATTCACTCCTCCATCTAACCTCCTTTCCCTCTAGTAACCTACTTGTAAAATGGGAACATTAAGGCTATTAACCAGTGGCATTTGTACATTGAATTTTTAGTGACAATATAATGAAGTTGTAATAATATTTACTGAATAATACCCTTCTGGGTGATTTTCCCCTCCTTCAAAATCAATGTTTTTCTTCAGTATTATTTTTCTTTTAAGAAGAGGGAAAACTTATCTCTGTAAGTGTGTAGTTCTCAAAGAGAGTAATACGGCTCCCAAAGGAGACCATTTGTTTGAGCTTTAAAAGGCAGGCCAGGCTCCCCAGCCCCTGCTCCCTGACTTTTCTATGGCTCTGCCTACCCCTAGCTTCAGCACATGTGTAAGCCACCAGCCCAGCCATCTGTCCTTGTTTTTCCCCCTCTTAATTTACATTTGAAGAAATTGAATATGACAGGATCTGTTTCATGGAATGTATAAAATGGCACAGACTGGCTTAATAACAGAGTTCTCTAGTCATTTCTAATCACAGCTTGTAAACATTAACTCTTTTTGGACTGCAGTGTTTTCTCAAATGTGGCTAACCGATACTGTGACAAGTTGGCTCCATTCACTTGTCTATATTATCATTTGACCATGCTTAGCCACGCCTCTAGTGGCACCTTTAGCCACTAGTGAGTTAAAAGGGAAGGCCGATTCACCCAAATAAATAAATAATATGCATAATTTTTTTTTAAAAAAATGATGGAATAAAAATTAGTCTCTCTTTTGCAGTTTCAAGAAGTGTTGCAACTGAGCAGAAATACTGCTGTGAGTCTCAGAATGATTCTTGATATCTCCAATATGGGCAATCAAATACATCTGGCCTGTGTGGTGCATGAGGCTCACAAGCTTATCCCAGCCCCCCACCAATTAAAAATTTGCAGGAGGACTAAAAATGTACATTTGTTGGCTTTGTTCTGAAAAGTCCTCCCCCAAAATACCCCTGAAACTAAAGTGGGTTTTCCATCACTTGGACTGATGTGGCCTGTGGGAATCTGTGGGGATGAAAATTGGCTCCTCAATGCAAAAAAGTTTCCCACCCCTGAAGCAGAGGAATCAATACGCTCACAGCAATGATCTTCATGTCCTTTCAATGACACCAGCACATTTGTTGTTGTTATTTGCCCTCCAGCCAACTTCAACCTATGGTGACCCTATGCGTGAGACATCTCCAGGATCCTTGGTCATCAGCTGCCCTCTTCTAGTCTTGCAAACTTAGGATTGTAGCTTTCTTTTTTTAAAAAACAAACAAACTTATGTTTATTAATTTTAATACAAAGTTACAACAGTAGAACAAAAGGAAAAACTATACATAAGCAAGGTACCTATATAACTAAAGCTAAAACTAAGCTAAACTTAATGAAACTAAACTAAAACTAAGACAAAACACTAAATTATTACCATAAACACAGGCTAGCTACACTATCTTAAACCATGACCTTCAAGTTCCACGAGTCTCTGTTCTGTAAGTAATTCTCTCAGCCACACAGAGCAACAGGACTCAGAATACAATTTAATATTAGGAAATCTTTAACCACCCTTTTCTTTAGCATCATACATTGTTTCAAGATTTATTATAGGTTTCTTTGCTTGCCAAACAAATCTGGGAATAACTCTCTGTCATTGCACAATAGGGATTCCATTTCTTCCTATGAGGATCGTTTGGAAATCAAATAAAGTAAAAGCTTTGGCAAAACATTTGCTTTTATTACTGTAATTTTCCACACACAAAAATAGACTTAATTTTTCTCATTTTTCTAAATCCGTTTAAATTTCTTTCCAGATTTTCCTATAATTGTTTTGGGGGGAAAAATCACTGTTAATCTTTATAATTGTAATTCCCAGATATTTGATCCCCATTTTTCCCACTTTGAAATTGGAAAGAGCAGTTAAATTATTCTTCTCTTCCAAAATCATATTTTTGGTCAACAATTTTGTTTTGTCACAATTCACTTTGAATCCAGAACAAGCCCTGAACACCTTCAGTTTTTCTAAAACAGCTTCCATCAAATCTAATGGATTTTGTATCATTATCACAAGATCATCCACATAACCCTTCAGCTTATAATCTTCTTTTCTTATATTCACTCCAAATATTATATTATTTTGTCTACTATCTCCAATAAAGTCTCCAAAAAGCAAAGGTGACAGGGGCATTCTTGTCTGGTTCCCTTTTGTATCTCAATTGATGTTGTAATGTTGTCATTTACTAAAATCTGTGCTTTTGGAATTGAATATATTGTCTTTATAGCCTGGATGCTATTTTTTCCCACAGTCCATACTCTCCAATACTTCAAACAAGTATTTCCAGAGGATATTATCAAAAGCTTTCTCAATACCTTAGAAAAATCAAGGCTGCCTTTTTATCATTATGGAATTCCAAATATCCAATAATATTCAAAACAGTTCTTTTTCTTTAATTTGTATTAAAGTTTATAGTTGAAAATAAAAAATCTCCCCTCCCCACTTCCCAGCTTATTTTCCAGTTGAATCTGCTTGTTTTCTTGCCATTCATACATAATTACTGCATATTCAAAGGAGAAGATTATCTTACATTGTTTCATCTTACATTATTACATTGTTGCATTGTTACATTACCTTATCACCTTATTATTACATTGTTACATTACACACAATCTTACTTTGTTACTCTTTCTTTTCTTATTCTATGTCTTTAACCAATTTAAAACTTTTCTCCATTCTCTTTCAAAGTTCTGGATATGTTTATTTTTCAAAGAAAATGTTAAATTTTCTATCTCAACCATATCCAGGACTTTAAATTTCCATTCTTCTATATCAACATATTTCTTTTCTTTCCAGTATTGCGCATATATCAATCTTGTAGCAGTTATCAAATATAACGTCTTCTGGTGATTCCTTATTTCTCTTTCTTACCCTAGTATATTTAACAGATAAAACTCTGGCTTCATTTCAAAATTTAAATTATAAATTCTTTGAATTTCATCATGTATTTCCTTCCAAAATTTCTTTGCTATCTTACAGGTCTACCACATATCATAAAACAACCCCACCTTTTCATCACATTTCCAACATCTTGTATTTCCATTTTTAGTTATTTTTTGCAATCTTTCTGGTGCCATATACCATCTATGTAACATTTTATAAAAGTTTTCTCTTAAATTTATACTTGATGTAAATTTTATATCTGTTTTCTGAACCCTCATCCATGAGTCCAATATTTTGTGCCCACCTAACCATATTATCTTTAACACAAAACAGTTCTTATATTACTCCTTAATTGTCTTTTTGCCAAAAATCCACTGTGATCCTCATGGATATTGTCAAAGATATGTTTCCTCAATTTGCCAAAATGCTGATAAATATCTTACAATCATTGTTTTAAAAAGAAATAGGTTTGTAGCTCTTTGTTGATGTCTCATCTTTATCTCTTTGTTAATCACTATAGTATCATATAAGCATTTATCAAAGTCTGGCATCTGCCCTGTTCTTGCTGTTCCATCACATACCATCTTAAATGGTTGCAGTAACTCAAATTTTTTATAATATACTGCACGTAGTCCATACGGGCTGGTAGATTTTTCCTGTTTAGATCTTGTTACCCTCTTTACTGGGGGTCCCGTGAGGGACACCTAAATGCACTCACAATTAAACAAGTTGGGGAAATTAGCCAAGAGCACAAGCTAGCAATGCGAGAGGCAGGGCAACGCAGTGGAATCTTTTACCCAATGTCTACAGGGTCAGGCCAAGCCAAGGAGCACACCAAGTTGTAAGAATAATTGAGATCTTTATTAAATACAGACAGTGTATGCAACACACGCACTCAGATAACTATAGAAAATAAAGGTTGGAATGGGACAGAAGGAATTTTCGGAGGGATTGTTGAATTGGGTGATACGACACCTGTCCTGTAGCCTGGATAGATCACTGCAAAGGTCCGAAGTTGCACAGTCTCAGCCAATATGACTGAGGGGAAGGCTCGCCAAGGTGGCAAGACAGGATGGAACTCAGGAGCGATCCGAGGAAGGTCTCAGAATCAGGGGTTTTTATAGGGAGAAATGTAACTGCTGGCTATTCCGTATTTGGGAAAACAATGAGTTTCAGGTATGAGACAAAGCTTTGGAAAAGTCAGAATTTAGCATGATTTTGTTAAGTCCGAATTGACAAAGAGTAGCCAGTATGCAGATGCGCAGAGTGCTTCACAATTGAGAATCCAGCTGTCAAGTTGCCTGCTCGGGGCAGGGAGTTCTTTGTAAGTAGTGTGCATACACAATGATGGTGTTTGTAGAGAGGTCTCCTAAAGTGGTGATCTGGCTATTTCTGGCCTGCCTGTATTGTTTTGGGATATTGCAGCATTTAGTGGCCGAGCCTAGTTCTGAGCTTGTCCGGGGGCCTCACAAACATGTGGAGAGGGATGGTGGAAGAGAGCCAAATTATTGATATCAAAATGATATCTATGCCACCTTAAGTGCAGCCCAGACATGGCAGTAACAATCTTTTCATTGTCTCAACAAGCTCCATAGTAGTCACAGGTCCATTCAAATTCTGCCTCTATTCCATATAAAATTTCTCCAGTTGGAGTCTTTGAAGGTATTCTATCATAACTCTGACTTTTTCCTTGTGTTTCTCATATAAGCCTCTGTAAAATTCCTCAAAAGCTTTTAATATTTTTATGCTATCCATTACACATTGGTTTCCTTTCTTAATCTCCATAATTTATAAATTGTCCTCTCATGTTGACTTTACTTGCATCCCAGACTGTTGTAGGATCTGTATCATTATTTCAATTCAACTCTAAAAGGTTTTTTTTACATTTCTGTACTATTTTCATCTTTAAAGTAAATACTCAGTAAGTCTCCAAGTGAATGTCACTTGTTCTATTTTTGGGGACATCATGATGGGGGAATTATCTGAGAACATTTTTAGTAAAATGTCCATCCACTTTACTAGATTAAACATCTTCTTGGAAATCCAAAACATATCTATTTTAGAGAAAGATCTGTGACAATTTGAAAAGAGTGTATAGTCTTCAGCATTTGGGTACAAATATCTCCAGCTGTCTGTTAACCCAAAGTGATCTGTATATTTGAAGAATGTTTTAGGCAATGTCTTTTGTTTTTTCCTTAATTCCTTTCCTGGAACATTTGTCCTAATTAGGATCCCTCACTATATTCCAGTCACCTATCCAAATCAAATTTTGTAAATCCAGGGCTGATACCTTCTTTAATACATTTTCATAAAATGTCGCTTTCTCATTATTTGAGGCATAGGTACCCATTAGATGCATTAACTTGCTATTACAATTAATTTCCACAATTAAATATCTACCTTGTTCATCTTGGTACCACCACAGGTTGGTGTTTGGGATTTCTATTTACTTTATTTTTATTTGCACACACACATTCTGAGCTCACAAAATCTTTTTTCTTGAATGCAAATCACATCATATCTATTTTTTTAAGCTTCCCCCCTCCTCTTTTCTTTGGCAAATTAAGGCCATTGGACTTCCATGAAATTATTTTCAAGTTCATTTTGTTTGTTTTGTTATAACATCTGTTTATATAGACTTTTTTGAACTTTCTCTTTCACAAGTTTCCTCTTCCAACTTTTTAAACAAATCTCTCACTCTTTCCATGGAATTTATCATATATTTAGTATCTGTGTGGGTAGCAATCAAACACTCTGGGGCTATCCAATGGAATGGTATGTCCTTTTTTACTGAGAGCCACCGCCAGATCCTTATATTGTCTACATCAGTGATTTTTAACCTATGGTCCGCAGACCCCCATGGACCTGTGATGTCCTCACAGGAGGTCTGCAAAGGCTTGAAGGCTGCTTAGCCCATCTCCTCACCAGAATACAGTGTTGCAAGAGGAACTATGGCAAAGGCTGGATGGGCCTGCACATTGTCTGTCAACTGGTTGTTCTGCTGTAGGGAGGAGGTGGGCTGAGCAGCTGAGTGACAGCGGAGCTGACAACCAGCCAGTTAGAGTTTACCCTTTTCTCTCTCGCTCCCCTCCTTTCCAAGAGAGATCAGTCCATTTTACTATCAGAAACTCTCCAATACACCCTTTTTTGCCTTCTTCATCAGGAGGGGAGGAGACTGAGAGAGATGAAGGAGGGAGGAGGAAAAAAGGCAAAGGGGGGGGGAGTTAAAGGCAAAAAGGGAGTTGAAGTGACCCCTCCATAAAAGATCCAGAGCATGCCTCATTATTTCCATTCATAAGCTGCACATACTTTCATCTGAATTGAATAGTGGCTTATTTTGCCAACAATGATCTGTTATTCCAGCTTCCAGTTTCTTGCTGGGGGTGGCACTGCTGCTCTTCTCATTTGGTCCTGCTCCTCCCTGCTACCCTTCTTCTGAGTTGGCTGCTGCCAGAGTCCAGGGTCATGGCTCCCTTGGTGAAATCAATCCACTTGTAGTATGATATTCTTCTTTTTCAGTTGCCTTCTACTTTATCAAACATTACTGTATTTTCCAGTAAGTCACGTCATTTCATATGTCCAAAATATGACAGCCTCAGTTTAATCATCTTCAATTATAGTGAGACCAGTCTTGATTTGCTCTTTCATTTGTCTTTTTAGAAGTCCAAGGTATTGACAGAATTCTCTTCAAGCACATTTCAAATGAGTCAATTCTTTTCCTGTCAATTTTCACAGGCATATATAGCAATTTGAAATATTATGGCATGGATGATTCTGACTTTAGTATTTAATGCTACATCTTCAATGATATGTGTCTCATATTTAATGACATCAGGACATAGTTAAATCTTATTGGGTACGTAGTGTGATAACATCACAACATTTAGTGCCTGATCTCTGACTGGGAAAACCTGACAATGCATGAAATAGAGAAGGAGAAAAAAAAGAAAAGAAAAAGTTGAAAGAGGCATCTTAGGCCATTTCTGCACTAGACTGTTATAGTGCTATTATTCCACTTTCAACATCCTATGGAATCTTGAAGTTTTTAGTTTAGGGAGGGGCCTCAAAGGCCCTTCCCTAAACTGCAAACCCCAGGATCCCATAGGATGTTGAAAGTGGAATAATAGCACTGTAAGTGTCTAGTGCAGAAATGGCCTTAGTAAAGACTGTGGAAAGTTTTGGATAGCCATGGAAAAAGGGAGAATTAAGAGCCTTTTCCCCCCACTTTGACTTAAAAATTGAACTTGACTCAATGGCAGGTGCATTCTGTACCAGATCTTTTCCCCAACAACAGCTGCAGATCAGTGTAAGGATCACTTGTTCTGCCAGCATAATGTTTTCATCAAGCTGAGGTCTACTCAGACTGCATTAGTTAATAGCTATTAATATCCTATTTTATGCAAACTTTCAATGCAAACCCTTATGTATACACAAGTCCCTAAATTTTTGTTTGTGAGTATAAGAGACTATCTGTTTCAGTTTTCCATATGGGTCCTCGTCGTAAATCACCCAATGTGGGAAAGCTATTCTCATATTCCTTGCTCTTTCTTTCCTACTCAGCAGCACATTCATTCCCCTTGAAGTGGCAAACATAAAATAAGGGGGCATTTTGTTTTAATTTGGTTTTGTTCTGTTCTGATCCAAACTAGAAATGGCCAAAAATGTCCAGCTTTCGGCAGTCTGGTTTGAGAAACTGGCACAAGGTGAGAAATAATCAGCTCCATCAGACAACATCTTCTTGCAGGAACAACTTTATAGGTGTGAAGTAGTTGACTCATAACTAGTTTTGCACACAATATCTTCTTTTATGTATTAGATACAATAGCTGAAAGAGAGAGGGAATGCTAAAAGGTAGAATATCTATTTTTTGCAAGCATGAGGCTATACTGATTGTGCTTGTGCTTGTGGAGAAACACCTGGCCTAGGGGTTTGTGTGACTTTAATTTGACTCCATTTTATGGTGATGCTATCACAGGTGATCCTTAGCCAGATTTGTTCAGGGTAGGTTTATTCTTGCCCTCCTCTTAGACTGAGAGACTGTGACCTGCCCAATGTCATCCATCCAATGTCATCTATGGCTGAATGGGAATTTGAATCCTGGCCTCCTGGAGTCTTAAACAATTTCTGCACTACATTGTTATAGTGCTATTATTCCACTTTCAACCTCCAATGGAATCCTGGGGTTTGCAGTTTAGGGAGGGGCATTTGGAATTCTCAGCCAGAGAACTCTTTGGCCTCAGGAAACTACAAACCTCAGAATTCCACAGGATGTTGAAAGTGGAATAATAGCACTATAACAGTGTAGTGCGGAAATGGCCTGAGTCTAACACTCAGACCATTATAACACATTGTCTCTTGGCTCAGCAGCTGCCATTTAACTATGCTTCTCAGTTTACGGAAACCCTAACAAACTGGACAAGACCCAAGAACTCCAAAATCCTGAGTCCCCTTTGTAAAATTAGTGATACATCTACTTAGAGCAGTTTCAGGTGGCATAGCTATGTACAAGCTCAGAGGGGAAGTGGTAGTCTCATTATGATTAATTTATTAATTATAAAAATATTTAGCTCCCACCCTCTAACCAGAGACCTCAGGATGATGCACAGCAAAACCTGTCAGGGTAGCACAAGGTAGTTCCTCAGAGCATGCACAGAGTGCTGACAGGGCAGCAACGTCCAGCTGCAACCGGCTCCAGGCAGGCCAAAAAAGTTCTGGAGACTCATAGATAAACTTAGGGCTATTTATTTAGTTAAGCCTCAACAAAATCAATCTGACAAATTAAAAAAGTGTGAATAATTAAAATGATTTTAAAAGGCTAAAAACATATCAAAATTTCATGATAAAATGACAGATTAAAAGAGTTAAAATACCTTAAAATGAAGTAAAATAAAGTACATGCAAGTGTATTAGAAAAATCAGTTAGGCCCCCAAAGCTTTCATGTTTTTACTTAGTGCCTGAATAGCAGCAATGTTGATGCCAGTTGAGCCACCAAGGGGAGGGTTTTCCGTAGCTGGAGTACCACAGTAGAGAAGGCCCTCTCCCATATCCCACCACCACATGTTGCCCTGACTGATGAGACACAGAGGAGGGCCCCTCCAGCAGACTTTAAACCTTGGGAATGTATATATGATTAGATAAAAGTGCCCACTTGCATGCAACAATACATAGGCAAGAGGTAGCAGAAGTTTATATATTAGAATACATTGTTACTAGGGGAAAAACTTTTCCCATCCAGCAGCTATAAGGACTGCAGGAGTCCAAGAAAGCTGCAGATAATTGAGGGGGGGAGAGAGAGAGATTATCTATCTCTCTATCTTATAAAACAAAAATATAGCTATAACAATATGTGACACAAAGGTTAAAAACCACTACAAAATCCAATTAAAACATTAACTTAAAACGATTAAAAAAAATTGGTTAAAAAAAAAAAAGGATACAGCATACTCCATTAAATATACTTCTGCCCAAAATTAAAAGTTGAATGCCTGTCAAAATAAAGAAATCTTTGCGTGCTGTCACAAACAGAGTGGAGAGATGCCAACCAAGCCTCCAGTGAGAGGGAATTCCATAGCCCAGGAGTGGCTAAATTAAAAACTCCTTGCAGTTTCAGCATGAGCCCTAGCTCCATTGTATGTGCATATGTGCTTGCAAGTTGCCTATTAACTTTTGGCAACCCCATTAATTTCATTGGGGTTTCTTGGGCAAAGAATCCTCACAGTTGGTTTTGCCAGTTCCTTCCTTTGAAATAATAGCCTACAGCAGCTGGTATTCATTGGCAGTCTCCCATTCAAGTACTAACCAGAGCTGACCCTGCTTAGCTTCAAAGATCAGACAGGATCTGTTGCCTTTAGGGTATTTAGACAAGCTCCACTATACCACTGTCAAAACTATATGGAATGGGACATGGCTAGGGAAGGCTACTTTAACAAATAACTGTACTTTGCTTGGACTAACTTTTTTCTTGTTCCATCACTGGTGTCAGCTTTTTTTCCCCCTGAAAAGGATCCTGCCTCCTGAAAAGCTCTGCAGCAAACAGAAGTTAAGGAGGCAAAATTTCTTCTAGTACTGCAGTCCATTGACAAAGAAAACTTCTGCTGCTTGATGTCTTCTTCTTATGTACCTGTACAAGCAACCAATTGTAACATGACTGACAACAAATATTGGCTCTGTTAGCACATGCTAGAAGTGTTTAAAAGTTAATAGTTTTCTGTTTCATAGCAAGTAGAAGTAGCATGGACACTACTGGTAATTCATTGAAAATAAAAAGGTTTTAATAGCTGGTAAAATGAAAAAGTGTTCATCTGATCCCCAAGGGAGAATGTTTTCCCAGAAATGGCACTACCACTGAGAAAGCCCTCATCTCAGTCTCAGTCTCCATCTGCCATCCCTCATCTAGTAGGAGCACCTGGAGAATTGCCTTTGATAATGACCTCAACGTACAGGCATGCCATCTTTTATGGTCCCTAGTCATAAATGGTTTCAGCATTGGCAGTTTATGGTGTGAGTAACAGGGAACCTCACCTGCAATTTCAGAATAGTCATGGGCCATTCCTGACTTTTAGAAGTTACTACAGTCAATATAAATTCTGCCCAAAAGCAAAGAAGAAGCCAGTTAAGAATAGTTAAGACACAGATGTGTTAGTTTGTATCAGCATAAAAAGATACAAAGGAGTCCTGTAGCACCTTTGAGGCTAAGCCCTCATGGAAGGCCTTTTCCCATCCAGCAGCTATAAGGACTGCAGGAGTCCAAGAAAGCTGCAGATGATTGAGAGGGTGGAAATGGCTAAGCCCATTTCTACCCTACACTGTTATAGTGCTATTATTCCACTTTCAGCATCCTGTGGAATTCTGGGGTGTGCAGTTTACTGAGGCCAAAGAGCTCTCTGATTGAGAATTCTAAAGACTCCTCCCTAAACTACAAATCCCAGGATTCCACAGGATGTTGGAAGTGGAATAATAGCACTAGAACAGTATAGTGCAGAAATGGGCTAATTTGCATCTGATGAAGTGGACTGGAGTCCACAAAAGATTATGCTAGACATGTCTTTTTCTCAGTTAATCTCAAAGGTACTATGGCATTCCTTTACATCTTTTTATGGTTAAGCACTCGTGAAACATAATGCCATATGGTTAAGTTTAGTTCTATGTCCCCCTTACAGAGGAGTGCAATTATGTTTACCTGTTGTTTTGTGCCTTCAAGTCATTTCTGACATGATGACTCTAAGGTAAGCCTATCACAGGGTTTTCTGGGGCTGAGAGTGTGTGATGCACCTAAGGTCATCCTGTGGGCTTCCATGACTGAGTGGAAGAATCAAACCCTGGTCTCCAGGGTCATAGTCTTGACAGTAGGAAATCCCACTGATTTCCATGGCGCTTGCTACTAAGCATATATGTGCAACATGAGGAAATCATTGAGTGCCCCCTCTCCAGAGGTTAGAGGGTCCATTGACGAGACTTTCCCTGCAGTGGCACCATTGTTGTAGAAGACTCTCCTCCAGAATAGCGTACAAGTCACGAGAATTAGTAGCCCCTGGAGTACCAGCTCAGGACAATATTATCTTGTGGAGGTGACAGTCTGTTTTCTGTTGCTGCTGTTTTGCTCATACACATTTTATTGCTGGAATTGCTGTGTATTTTCTTCGTTTGCTAACCAAACTGAATATTTAAAATAAATATTTTGAATAAGTATAGTGGGACGGAATTCCTTGGATGTTTTCCAAAATAAGTGCAGAATGTACAGTCAAGATCAGTTATACATTCTGTACCGGCTAACTTAGGTGAGGGTAAATGTCATTAAGTTCAGTCAGGTTTACTCTAGGAAAACCGGTACATGATTGCAGTTTATCTTGGAAGAACCACACTGACTTATTTCCGAGCAAACACATTAAACTGCAGGATACATTAGCTCTTTAAATCAGCTTTGATTCAAGCTGAAAAAAATCATTGCAGGGTGAATTCCCAACTTGCAGATCAGAGGCCATTTCTGCACTAGATTGTTGTAGCACTTTCAACATCCTATGGAATCCTGGGGTTTGCAGGCTCCTCCCTAAGGCTATTTCCGCACTAGCCTGTTGTAGCGCTATGATTCCACTTGCAATATCCTATGGAATCCTGGGGTTTGCAGTTTCGGGAGGGGCCGGTGGGTGGACTCCTCCCGAAACTGCAAACCCCAGGATTCCATAGGATGTTGCAAGTGGAATCATAGTGCCATAACAGGCTAGTGCGGAAATGGCCTTAGGGAGGAGCCTGCAAACCCCAGGATTCCATCGGATGTTGAAAGTGGAACAATAGCGCTACAAAAGTCTAGTGTGGAAATGGCCAGAGTTTCACGGCATTCACTGAAGCTGCAAGAGCAATGCTCCCTGGGTGCCAAAGGAAAGGAGGCCACATTCCTTCCAGATCAGGTACTCAAGCTAAAGAAGTTGATGAGGGGAAAGGCTCAAGCGGCTTTTCGAGGCCGGAACCTGCCCGTTTACTGAGAAGGCCATTTTGGAGGCCTCCCATGAGACTTAACTGCTCTCTAAGGAGGCGTGCGCAGGTTTCCTGAGGTCCTTCTGGGACACTTAATTCCCGCCTAAACAAACTTGCACAGGACCTTCCTGGGCGTTAGTTCCGCACCAGGGGTTTAAGGAAAGCCCGTGGAAAGAGCGCCTCATAGCCAGGCTCCCTTACTCGTAAGAGAACTTGGTGGTTCCCCCCCCCCGCGCGCAACACCTCCGGGCAATTTCAGGGAAGGCGTGGGAAAACCGAGTCGCCCTCGGGCCTAGCAACTCATGAGGGGCCGTGCCTTGGCAGAGGGCTCGGCGGAATACTGGCCAGAAGGTGCCGCGGCCCCTTTAAGGGCCGGGCAGGGCTGAGAGCCCCCGCCGTAAGCCGCGGCGAGGAGGTAGCCGCGCCGCCCTGAGACCTCTGGAGCGCCTCGGCTCGTTCCCTCCCGCGGCTTCCAGAGCGCGGAGCCGCCCGAGAGAGCGGGAGCGCGAGAGCGGCGGCGAGGGAAGACCCGGGCGGGCCGCGTGTGCGCGCGCGGGAGAAGGGGCGGGAGTTAGGAGAGGAGGAGGAGGAGGAGGAGGGCGCGCTCTCCGCGAAAACACCCGCGGCCCCAAAGCGAGGCAAAACAGAGAGGGCAGCATAGCAGCGGGGGGGGGCGACTGGGCGGGAAGAAGACGAAGACCGCGTCCCGCTGCTGGAGCCCCCGAGCCCAGCCCGGGCATGAGGCGCGCTGGCCAGGGCTATTGTAACCGCCGCCGCCGCCGCCTGCTATCTTGTAGCCGGGCCCGGCCTGCCCTTTTCCCTTAAGAGCGGGCGCTTCCTCCTCTCCTCTCCCTTCCTGCTTTCGCCGCCGCCTCAGGGGAACAGCCTGTGGCGGAGGTTTCCTGGGCGCAGTGGATGGGCGGCGGTGACAAAAGGGCTGCCCGCTTTGCTAGCCTCGGGGGGGGGCGCGCGTGGTCCCTTGCCCGCTTTTCCCCTCCCTGTCCCAGACTCCCACATCTTGCCTGTGGAGGGGCGTGTGAACCAGGTCGCCTTCACCTCCCCTCTCCAGCCTTTCGGTGCGCGGAGCGGGGCCGAGGTGGCTGCCTTGCCGGGAGGACTGCCTCAATCCTCCGTGTAGACCCAGACTGTCTTAATCCCTTTTCTTCCTCCCCTCTGCCTTGGCAAGGGTGTAGGTGACCTTTGTTACAGTTCTTGCGTGTCTCAGAGGCCAGGGCTGTTTGGCGGCCTCCCTCCTCTAGGCCTCTTTCCTCCCCTGCTCAGCTCTTCCCCTTTCCCGATTTCTCTTCCTCCTCTCTCCTTCTCATCCACCCCCCCCCTCGCAGGACCCAACAAAGACACCTGCTGCTGGAAGTAAGGTCCAGTTTTCCTTTCCCCTCCTCCCACGGTTGCCTTTGGGGTTGGTTTTAAAAGTTTTTCCATCTGCAGGGATTCATTGCCCCTTCTCTGGCAAAGGCTGTTCACCGTTTCTGCCTTCCTCCTTTTTTTTAAAAAAAAGTCCCAATTATTATTATTTTTTTAGAAAGTCCCAAATATTAAACTATTTTTGTTGGATGAGATGAAAGTGACAGTTTGTTTTGGAAAGACGGGGATTGTGGTTCCCTGTAAGGATGGACAGATCCGGGTTAGAGACTTAACCCATCAGGCTCTCCAGAGGTACCTCAGAACCAAAGAAAAGGTAAGGAACAGCTTCAGTTGTCATACAGTAGTCGAAATCACCTGGGGCAACGCCTACCTGCTAGGTGATAGGGCGCATTTTTCAGTTGCGTATATTTATAGTGTGAAGAGGAACATATTGTGAGGGAATGAATGGCCTTTTTATGTAGATGGTAGACTGCTGTCAAAAATGACACTACAGAGTAAACTGAGAGATGGGATTGTGATGTTCCTTGTCAGTTTCTCCTACAGAAGTGTTGTTTTGTTGGTATACTTTTTTTTTAAAAAAAAGAAGGAAACTGCGGTGTCTGTGTGTGGGGCTGATGTACTTTTAAGGATGTACTGTTAGGCTCAGGCAGCAGTGTCAGACTTGGAACTCTTGGACTGCTGTTTTTCTAGGTGGTCTTTTTAAGGTGCTGCCCAGCAATCCAAGGCAAGAGGGTGGGGGAAATAACTGCATGGCACTTCCATATATTTCTGTATCAGTTGTCACAGCTTGAACAGTTAGATTTGCAGTTCCGTTTTCTTTACCACATAAAAGTGTCTTGATTTAAGTGTTGTACTACTTGATTTTGCTGTACTACAAAATTCAATGTTAACTGGGCAATTTTTCTTTCTTTCTTTCTAAGCTAAATGCCAGAAGTACCAAAGGCTCCTACACTGAAGAACCCTATGAAAGACATAAGATCTACAACACTACATCCCTATTACTTCCTAGCATCGCATGGGCTGGAGCATCCATCAGAGTTGCCAAAGTGATGTCATCAAACCCAACCTGCAACATCTAAGAGCACTAAGGATTGGCCATCCCATTTCCAGCCTTTCTGCTGTCAAGCCACCTTCCTGGCAGCTGCTGAAGGAGGTATGAGAAGAGGCTAGAAATGGTATAGCTCAGCTCCATATGCTTTTAAATGTTCTGGGCTGGACACAGGCCACTCACTGTTGGGAGTCTGTTGTCCGTGATCATCCCTATGGCAACAGAGATATGCTCTAGCCTTATGCTGTGATCTCCTTTAATTCTTGGAAATTCCTTATCCCAAGGCCCACAGACTGGTTAAATTGCTACCACTAGTACCTGCTTCACTTCCTGTGATCCTGGTATTCCAGGTGACAATGAAAGTGGATATAGAATGAACAAGGCTGTGTTGCTGGGGTGTAGACCTGTCCGTTCTGGGGACAGGATTGGGAGTGAAACACAGGACTCCAGAGAGATGGCCTTCGCCCAAATTCTTCCTGCATCCTCCAGTGCTGTCACCAGATGCAGCAGAATATATACAGGGAACATTGACATCATAAGCAGGCTGTATAGTTTATTATGTAATATTTAGTGATGATAAAGTCACTTAATGACTGTGAAAACCATGAGCATTTTTTTAAATTCATGAAATTATGAATCGTCATAGCATTGGTCATTATGATTTATGATTATTAAAACAAATCAAGTGATCAAACCTACACAATTCAAACAAAAATCCTTTATTACACTAATTGCTGAATAAGCTAATGCTTAAACAGGTAACCTACTTGAATACTTTTAGTGCATTCATTTTAACAGACATCAATTAAGTCTGCAGAAGGAAATATCCTACCATTCTTGCCTTCTGCTGAGACCTTTCTGACCTGCGGTATGTCATAGGCAGGCCATTACCAGTTTAATGTAATTAAAGATACATTTGGCCTATGCAAAGAATATTGGGATGCAAATGGTTATTCTTTTTTTAAACAATTATTTATATCCAGTACACACTCTTACTATCTCTCTTGCTGAAAGTCATGCTGAAGCCTTGTTGTCCCTCTCTCCCTCCCAGGGTTGTTGTTTGTCTCAGTTATGTAAAATGATACATTTCCTTCAACTTGATACTTCCCAGTCTCAAGTACATGCTTATCCACCCTTCTTTCTGTTTTCTTTCACAATGCGAATTTATTTAGGACAAAGTCAAAAGTTAGATTAAGAACAATGTGTGTTTCTGTACAACTGGCGCCTACTCCTGCAAATCAGAATACTGCATTTTACAGCTGTTCTGCCTTTACCACATCAGTGTATTCATTAACTGTAATAAGAAAAAAGATTGGCAAAATGATTGGAAAACATAGTGGGGGGATTACAAATGGAAGACATTGTTTGCAGACCATATTAAAAATTGTGAATGAGGAAGGCAACTTATAATAAAAGCTTTGCCTGGACACACAAAGAAGTTGGTTAACCACTATTTCACTCACTTACCTGTCAGAACATAGTCTACAGTCATGGTGCTTACAGACCTGCACAGCAAATAATTTCTGATCAACCAGTTTTGCCAGGCTATATATTATAGTGTACATAAATTTACTGTTGTCAACCAAGAAATATACCTGCAGTATATTCTGGGAGTAAGTTTTCTATTTAACTCTGTAAACCAGAGGTGGATGTCATATAGCTTGCCAAACATTCTCTTACCATTAACTGTTCTGCCTAGGGCTGCTGGGAGTTGTAGTCTGTATGGTTCCTGATCATGCTGTCACTGTCCTGAGCATCAAAGGTGAATGACAGGATGGGCAGCATTGCCTAGGTGAGAATAGTGACATGGATTAGACAGTTCTGAAAACTCAACACAATTTAGTTTTCAATTTGTTGTGAAAATGGAGACAGACTGGAGGAAGATTAACAAGAGCAACTTAACTAAAAAATATCTCTGGTTTCATCTAGGCTTGAGATTGTTCTGGCTTCTGAAATGTGTACAGGACTAAGTTATTGTGCAGTTATATGACATAATTCTGCTGGCTTGGATTCAACAGGCAGAATTCAACAGCGCAGCCGTGATTATCCACTGACTTTAGGAGATATGAATGAGTATACTGGGACCCTCAACACAAATCTGTACCCTTTGCTCCTTCTCTACACCCCTGGTCAAACCTGGGAAAAGGTGAATGTGGATTATTTTAGAAGGTTAAGAAAATGTTGGCCATTCAAATCAGGTGTCTCTTGGGTTTGGTAGGCAGTGTTTTGTAGTATAGCAGAGAGAGAAGATGTTCTCATCCTGCTCCCTCTTTCATTCCCAGAGATGTTCTTTTTATGACATGATTTTTTTTTTGGTCAAGCTGACTTATTCTGTATCCCATGGTATACTTATTCTGTCTTCTGTGGCAACTATTGTAATTCATATAAGACAGAAAAGTCGTGGTATGTGCAGTCATCACGTAGACTCACAAGTGGTGCCTAGCACTGACAGCCCAGAGTCAGGGACTGCTTTTCTCTGGAAACCTACCCTTGCTCCGTAGCATCTTTTGTATACTAATTTTGAAGACTTCTTCACTTTTTTCCCCGTTACGCTTGGAATTAGCTGAAAGCTGCCTATGGTTTGTTTTGATATTGTTTGTGAGGCACATGTATTGTCTGTAACATACTTTATGTAAGGTTTGGGCCACGTGTGACCCTCAGATATTATTGAACTATGCTTCCCAATATCCTTCACCATTGACTGGTCTGGGTTGATGGAAGCGGCATTTCAGCAGCATCTGGAAGAGTCACAAGTTGAGCCTCCTTGCTTCGTAGCAAAAGGGCCACTGTACTGTATGTTACTAGTTTTAATTAGTGGATAGCTCTTCCCCTTGTTAGCATAGTTTCAAGCATCCCCACCCTATCCAAGGTACATTTGTACAATGAGGAGTGTTTCTTTTGGGAGGGATGACAGTTCAGTGCTGTAGTGTGTGTTTCGAAGAAAGTCCGAAGTTCAAAGAGAGTCCCAAGTCCTCTGAAAGAATCACTTATGTCAAAGCTGGGGAAAAGATCTCTGTTCAATGCTTGAGTAGTACCACTGGTTGGAGTAGATAGTAGTAGGCCGAAAGATCAGACAGTTTCAAACATTCATCTTGTAGCTACACTTAAGAGTAGAAACAATTCCACAGTCTGAAAACAAGAGAGAAAATAAGAACTTGTAGCTGAGAACTCCAGAGATTTGTGAGATTTGATGCTTGCTTTTGGCTCTGACCTTTTCCATATGATACATGGCTTGCTAGTACTCCTCCATCGTCCATTGTCCAGGCAGGTTCTGGTGGCTTTGGTAGCAAAAGAGTATTGTTTGCACAGTTATGCTTAGTGTGACAGCTGTAGCTTTTCTTGAGCTGTCCTGATATGGCGACAGTGATCCATTTCTGTGGTACATTATGCTTAGGTGTCTCTAACATACTCAGTATATCACTGTCCTTGCAGAGTACCTAGAAGCTTTAAGATGGTGCAAGATGCAATAGATAGGGTAGTAACCAGGATGTGGTAGTGAGATTTTATTACACTGGTATAGAAAGACCCAGAGTGATTTCTAGTTGTTTTCTGGGTTCATTACAAAATGTTGGTTTTACATATTAAAGTCCTCAATGATGTAGAGATTTTCTGTCTAAGGGGCTGACTACCTTGATATAAATATGTTTGGTTGCTTATACCCAGGGGACACTCTTTTGAAGAACTTGCCCATGGAATGTTTTACTATATTCATATTCTAATAATTTATTAGTAGATTTTTAAAATATGATTTTAACATATTTCAGATTTTTTTATGCAGAATCCTGGTTGCTTTGTGCACAAAGGACAGTTATAATGGCATTTATTATACAATTTTGGCCTCTGTCCTGTTCATTCTCTCATTTAATTGACCTAAAATCATGGCGTTAGAGTGATTTACCTGTAGCAGAAGGTTGGACTAATGACTTTTTACGGTTCTTTCCAGTTCAGTAGTTTTATATGAAGTATGTAGGTTGCAGACTGGTGGATGATACTGGTTGCTAGTACCATAAAAGTATTGCCTCTATCTTGTCTGTTAGAGCTGTGGCTCTTAAGAGCTGCAGTTTCTCAGCATTTTGATACTTGAGTGGACTTGGAAAGTCCTTCATGTTAAACTGAAAGGTGATTTGGGTTTTTTTGTTTTTGTTTTTTATGGGAAGAGGTCTTTTTCTGGTCCAGCATGGCTGTTTTTAAATGAAATAAAGTGGAGAGTGGAAGATTATAAATTTACAAAGCAGAGATCTCCAACCTCATTTGGTCTGTGGACCCATTAGGCATTTTAAAGTATTGTGGGTGCAGTAAAAGAAGAACACCAGCTAAAGGAGACATATCTGGTCATAAAGTTGCTGTCATTAGGTAATAAGCAATCATAGTCCCTCCCTGTTTTATCTCTTTGTATATATTGTCATTAATAAGCACAGATAACATACACGTACAGAGAGATAGAAAGAGAGAAAATGTGTACTCATGGTATTCGTGATCCATTTGGTGTGGAAGAGAAGGGAACCACACTTCTGACAAAGGATGGAAGTCCACCTGTGCTTATACAGCTGTATGAGGCTGTATGATGCCCCATTTTGTGGCCTGAAGCAATCTTTTGGCAAAAATGATTCAAAACAGCTCAAATGCACCACCAAACATGGCAGGTGTATCACCAAGCCCCCCAGTGTTCAAAACCCAATGCACAACACTCTGATTCCCAAAGCAGAAACAGGAAGTGGCATTATGTCATTTCCAGTCGTGTCAAGACTGCTGGTGAGACCCCCGAAAGGGATGCAGGATTGAAAAATGGCTCTTGCCACCTCTGCAATCGCTGTCTGCTGTTTGAAATATTGGATCTCCTCCATTTGCAAGTGAATGAAAGTGTTATAAGATCACTCTTGCACTGGAGAAACAAGGTGTGTTGGGGGTACAGAATGGAAGCAGCAAGAGTCTGAGAGGTGCCCTGGCACAGTTTCACAAGGGAAGTGTCACATATGTAACAAAGGAGCAATTGTGTTGATAGAATGTTACCATATACTTATTATTTGTTTAAATTGGAGGAGGGACTCATATGGCCCTGCAGATGTTATAGATGACTGCAAGTCCCAGGAGCCTTAGCCAGAATGCTTCCCATCTATGTTGTAAATGGCCTTTAGAGGTTTTTTTTCTTCAAACAATTGTGTTTGTGCTCATTTGGCCTCAACAAGATGCCACCAGCCTATGCTTTGCTAACTGACTAACAAACTAGTTGGTAAATGTAAATCAGGCACAAAACACGTGTTTCATGTTTATTGCTCTGTTAACACCATAAAATCTAGGCACCTGTGAGTCATGTGATTGATTTAGAAGAGAGTTGATTGCAGACACATTTCCTTTCTTGATAATGCTGCTCCACAAACTACTGAACATTATTTCAGTCACAAGATATCCTGTTAACTGAGGAGGTTCAGAAAGAACCATGTCTTTATACTAATTGATGTGCTTTACAAACTACAGATTATATGCCTTTTCTCTGTGCTGTGATGGGTATGCTGTGCTTCTAGTTTTTGAGGCTTTAAAAACTTTTTTTGAACTTTCCTGTACAGATGTAGTACTACCAATGTGTCTTACATTTTTGAATGAGCAACCCATGAAAGAAATAAAGGTCTGGAAAAACTTGTTGCTGGAGGAATCTTGTAGCTGAGGAAATGTGTTTCTTATTATTATGGGTCTTTATGTATTGTCCAGTTTAGCATTGTTTTATTGGCTGCAAATTAATATCTGTAACAAGAATCTAGGATGAAGTCTGAGTCTTGTGTAGGGGAAGTTTCAAGTCAGTTTTACTCCTGAGCTGTGTTTTCAGAGGGGGAAAGATGAGGATTCAACTTCTTCCACTTTTGATAAATGACTTTTGTCATTAGTATGTAGCATCTAAAGTGTTGGGTTGTTTATGTCGGCCTAAATTGACACTGGTAATTACTAAGGTAAAGTAAACAGCCAGCTTCTTCTGTTTACTTTGTAAGAAAATATGAAGTTACAGATTCCAAAACAAACATTCCACAGAGCTGAGAATTTTAGGTCACATGTCTAGGATATGATATTTTCTGCAGACAGATCATTTAGCATAATAGAGATAGGCTGACCTTTTTTCTTCTTCTCATAATCTCTGCATGGAAACAGAAAATTAGAAACATAAAATTTACATTTTAAATTAACCTCATGTCATGTGAAGAAAATATAAATGAATAATTGTTCTTAAATTTGATACCCATAACATAGACCAGAAATTGGTAGACCAAATTTGCCTTTTAGAACTACTTAGTTTACTCTCTGCTACCTCTCAGCCAAATTTTTAATTTAAGTTGTGATAAGATGTTCTCAGCATGTATGAAACAGAAACATTACTTCTGTTATGGAGTTTGACTACTTATGAGTAGTGAGAGGTTCAGTTCAGTGTCTCAAGATAACCCTTTGGCCCCACAAGCGCTCTCTGGAGAGTCAAGTGATCTCTAAGAAAACTGAGTTGAGTCATCCCTGATAGAAATTAATCCCAGGAGGTCTTTAATAGATAAGATTAGTGGCTGTAATTCTGCAGAGCCTGTGTTGTACTCTGGGGCATCTTACCCACTATAAAGCATCTTTAAATGACAGACCACATTTTTGTTCCTTGGAGGCTAATATAAGATCCTCATTCCCTACTTTGCTGAAAACTGTTATTAAAATACAAAGTCATTATTTAAAAAGTGGAAACTCAAGTACATGACTAATTTTTAGGGATATCATATTTGAATTAAATGTACTTAAATTTAATATAATCATACCTGGAAAGCTTTTTTTAAAAATCTGTTTTCAGTTCCCCTCTCTCTGCTTTTTGTATTTTTGGCGTGTACAGTAATAACTGATCTTTACCTGCAGCATTTTGTGTGTGTGTGTGTGTTACATATACTTACCTAGGACACGCAGAAACTGTTTTCTGTGTGTGTGTGTGTGGGAGGGAGGGAGGCAGGGAGGGAGAAATATTTTTGTCTCTTTTGGATCCCAGGCAATAACTGGTGTTTGTGAGCTGATTTTAAGGAGGGCCACAGAGATACCTGTGGGGTACTTGACCCATCAGTACTTGATGTGTAAAGAATCTTGGGATTATTGTTGATGGTAACTTGAATATGAGCCAGCAATGTGATACTACAGCAAAGAAGGCAACTACTATTTAGCCTGCTTTAATAGAAGCATAGCTTGAAAGCTGAGGGATTTAATAGCCCCCTATATTCTCACTGGCTAGACCTCATCTGAAGTACAGTTTTGGGTGCCTCATTTTAAGATGAATATAGACAAGTTGGAGTGAATTCGAAGAAAGACAATGAGGATGATAAGAGATATAGAGAAGAAAACATGAGGAGAGGTTGAAGGAGCTGGAAATGTTCAGGTGAAATCATCATACTCATTAAATACCTTAATGGCTGCCAGAAAGAGGAGAGTGCAGGCTTGTTCTCTGTTCTCAGAAGGTAGAACTAGGTCTAATGGTTTAAGGTTATAGGAGCGTAGATTTCAACTGCACGTTAGAAGGAACTTCTTGACTAGTGAGTGTAGCTTGTCAATTGCCTAGAGAGTTGGTAGGGTCTCCTTCTCTGAAAAAAGAGGCTAGACAGCTACTTGCTGGGGATGTTCTAGCTGGAGATCCTGTACTGAGCAGGGGGCTGCACCTGATGGCCAATAGGGCCCTTTACAATTCTGTGATTCTAGGAATTACACCCTTTGCCTGCTCCTTCATTTCCCATGCTTTCTGTAGAGTGAGATAGCATGGAGTGTTGCTTGGTGTTAGAGCTTGGAATGTGTGTGCGTGTGGGGGGCTACAGCGTGAGGGGCATGACTGCAGTGCATGGGGGTGTGGCCAGGGTGCGCGGGAGAAACATTGCCGCCTTAGGCGATTCGCTCCCATGTCCCTACGCAGTTGGCGTTTCTGTTTAGGGTTCCTGCCATTCAGTCCTCTTTATTTACTTCTCACCTCTTTATTTAAAAACTAAAGTGCACTCATCAGTTTTCTATAAGCATACTGGTCTATGTGAAAGCATCAATAATGTACAATCTTCATAAATTTCTTTACACAGAGGTAATGCAGCCCTTTTTTTTAAACACACAAAGATGGTCACAGGGGATTATCTGGGGTTGTACAAAGAGACATTTAGCAAAAGTTTGAAATGCGAGGTTTTAAACTACATGGGGGCAAGAAAGCTGTGGTCCTTGAGTAAATATAGAAGATGGCCTGGGGGAGGATCATGGGTAGTATTATGGAAGGGAAACAATCTTACCTATTTAGAGGATGACTTCCTGATATGAGTTGCCACTTATAAGCTCTGTTTGGTGAAGGTTTTAGAAAATATCCTTGTTTTTGATAGAAGCGTAAACACATGAAAATAGGAATGGTAAGCATTGCAGTTTATATACATAGACATATCTGTGTTGCATGTCTAAGGAGCTGGGCCTTGAGAGACAGTAGTCTTCCTGACGAGGCTTCCAGCAAGAGAACGTACTTCTTCCAGATATATGTTGATGGCTGTTGATCAGGAACTCTGTCCCTGCATTGTTGATTTATGTCCAAATGGCTGTTGATCAGCAACCGTGTCCCCACATTGTTGATTTATTGATTATTGCCCTTAATTTATTCTTAGTGCCCATTTTAAAACAAAACAAAACAAGTCCTTCTGGCAGCTTTTAACAAAACGTATTAGGAGTGAACCGTTAGAGTTGACCAAAATGTTTCACAAACAGGTTAAACCAGTGGTTGTGAAGCAGTTTTCTTCCAGGTGTTTTGGACATAAGCTGCCAGAAGCCTTAGCCAGCTTGGCCTGTGGTAAGGTATTTTGAGAGCTGAAGCAAACAACATCCAGAGGACCAAAAAGTGAGAACAGTTAGGTTCGTTACACTTAAACCTGTGTAGTACTTCATGTAACCAAGGTAAGTCTAACAGACCCGTATCTATCCTGAGACTAACATTTTCTTTCCTTTAAAGTCCTTATCTCTAATATTCTTATCTCAAACAATCAGACATTTTGTATTCATGACTTAGGTTTTTTAAAAAGGAACAAGAGTTGCTCTACAACCTGTAATCCAATTAGTGAGACTTCATGCATCCAGCAGAGTTAATGCTGTGTGGATGTAGTTTGTAACTGATTTTGTAAGCATTTAACGGAAACTAAGGTGATTAACAGTAGTGAACAATACGGATTTTCAAAAACAAATGCTGGAACAATCCAGTTCTCTCTCTCTCTCTCTCTCTCTCTCTCCCTTGTGGCAAAGTAACTGGTTTTCGGTAGGAATGCAAATCACTAATTGTTCTCAAGCAGCAGGTAGTAAGTGGTGTCCTGACACCGTTCTGTGCAGAAAAAGTTAAGTAATGACTTGGGTAGGGGTCTGTGTGTGAGAAACTGAATATTAAAGAAATGATCCGGATAATGAGAGTATTTTTCTGAAGAAAGCTCCTAGTAATGTAAAGTAGAACAGCATAAAAGTTCTCAGAATAAATGTAAGGCAAATACTGCAGCCAGTTCCCTGTGGCTAGTTCCACCGGAGACTTGTGGAACCTCTGGTGGAATAACATCTATGTGCTTGCCTTTCTTGCCGTACCAAGAAGATGGTAGTGCAGATATAGGGGGAGGGGGGATAAGGATGGTTCCTGTTACTTCTCGGATCTGATGGGGTGACTGAAGCAGTGAGGGGGAGGCCAAAGACTGGCTCTCTTCCATCTCAGCTGGTATATTTGGACACATCTTTGGGTGTAAATGAATAATAGTAAGAAGGTTGAGAGTCAGTGTGGTGCAGTGGTTCGAGTGTTGAACTATGACCCTGGACACCAGAGTTGGATTCCCCGCTTGGCCATGGAAACCCAGTGGGCGACCTTTGGTGCGTCAAATACTCTCAGCCCCCAAAAACCCTGTGATAGGTTCGCCTTAGGGTTGCTATAAGTTGGAAATTACTTGAAGACACACAACAGCAGCAGCAGCAGCAGCAACAACAAGGTTAAGGAGCAGAGGACACCAGTGGTAGGGAATATATATGGTTGTCTAGAACAGTGCTACTCAAAGCAATGGTTTAGGGACCTATTACTTGTCTCTGGAGAGTTTGCAGAAAACAAAGAACCGGACACTGGGCACAAATATGGCACTGGTTACCGTCACATTGGGAATAAATACTTATTGGTCCCAGACATCAGAGAGCTTGGGAAGAACTAGTCTATATGATAAAGTATTTTATTTCAGTAGGAAATAGTGAGTGAGTTCTTGTGGTCAGAAATGCTGAAAGGGGAGGCAGTTCATGATAAGTGGGAGTTTCATAAGGTGAGATATTGAAAGCACAATCACAAATAATTACAGTGACAAGGAAAAGTGGAACTGTATAACGAAACCAGGATGGATTTGTATATAATTTTAGGTGAGCTGAGGTTTAAAAGGAACATGTCCAAGAAATGGAAGGAGGAAGAATTATTTAAGGGGAATATAGATGAATGCCCAGTACTTTTGTAGGGCAAAAATCCTAAAAGCTAAAGCTCATGCCTGCTAGAGAGGCTAAAAACAATAAAAATAGGTATGGTTTTTGTATGTCTGAAGCAAGATGAAGAACAAGGAAATTGTAATACCACTGCATGCAGAAGATGGTGAAATGGTAATGGGAACAGAGAGAAGAGAAAACTGTTTGACAGCTACTTTGCCACAGTCTTCTCCTAAAAGATAAACAGGAGAAGTCATGCAGTAAGGGGACTGCATCTCCAGATAGATAAAAGAGTTAACAAGCTCTAAATGCATAGCTGCTCTAAATGAATTCATATCTCCAGGGTCAGGTGAACTGTAAGAAATAATGCGGTTTAAGGTTAATAAGATATGTGCCTGGGTGAAAGGCTTAAAGGTCTATGGCCAGTGTCACAGATTGCATATTTCTGTACCCTGTTGTGCTCCGATCCCATCTTGCAACTATGTAACTGCTACTATACCTGTGGTGTGACATCAACTCCATCCATGTGTCTCATCAAGTGGATTGAAATCCACAAGAGCTCATGGTGAAGTAAATCACTTAGTCTTAAAGATGTTGCTGGAATCCTTTGACCCCTACTTTTCCCCCTCCTTTTCATGCTACAACACACAACTCTCTCTTTCAAAACTAACATATTCTGTGTCACCTACATGATCAGAAATTTTTCCAGGGTAGTGAGAAAATAAAAATTGAAGTGGCTTGTGAGCCTCTACAACACACCAGTCAGTTTTCCCTGTGTGTGTGTTTCATTTCTGCAATTGTATCCATGCTAATAATAGTGAACTTTGATAACACCTTAGCTTTCATGGTTCCATCTCACAGAATCCTAGGATTTGTAGTTCAGTGTGCTCAGAATTCTCTACTTAGAGAGCTCTAGTCCACTCATCCTGAACTACAGTACTAGTGTTTTCTAGCAGAGAATTCTGAGCATTCCTCATCAAACTACCTTTTCCATAGGAAGGAGCCAAGATAATTAACTTAATACTGAGCTAGTATCAGTGTGTACTGTAGATGCTCTCAGTTCTTACAGGTGGGAGAAATGTCTGTGTAAAAGATAAACATAGGAACTGTTCACAGGTATACAGCTTATCATGGACCTGTAAGATAGCAAGGAAATTTTGGAAGGAAATCCATGATGAAATCTGAAGAATATATAGTCTTAATTTTGAAATGAAGCCAGAGTTCTATTTGTTAAATATGTTACGGCAATAAAGAGAAATAAGAAGCCATCAGAAGATATTGTTATATATGATAACTGCTGCAAGATTGGCATATGCACAACACTGGAAAAAAAGGGAATGTGTAGATATAAAATAATGGAAACTTAAGGTCCTGGATATGGCAGAAACAGAAAAGTTAACATTTTTATTGAGAAATAAGCCTACCCAGAACTTTGGAAGGGAATGGGGAGAAGTTTTGAATTGGATAAAGAAATAACAAACAATGTATAAGATATGTATCAAGCAGCAATGTAACAAAGTAAGAGCAACAACGTAAGACTACTGTAAAGTTAAAAATATGTATGTATTAAGATAAACAAGCAGATTCAACTGGAAAAAAAGAAAGTGGGCAAGGGGGTTATTTCTTTTTTATTTTTTACTGTAAAATTAAAAAAAAAAGTTAATAAAAAGATATACAGCTTGTCAAAGATCTTGAAAGATTGCCTTAGCGTAGTCAACACAGCAGCTAAATTCTGCTGAATTCTTACCGCAGCGTAGCATTCTGTGAGACAAAGTGTTTCTCACACACTAATCGGCAAGATTTCTTCAGAGGGAGTTTGCCAGTGCCTCCCTCTGAGGCTGAGAGCGTGTGACTTGCCTAAAGTTCACCCAGTGGATTTCTGTAATTGAGGAGGGATTTGAACCCTGTTCTCCAGAGTCCAATGTTGAAACAACTACATGGTGCATTTTGGCATGTCTTGAGTTTAGAACTATACCAACATTCCTATAAAACTTTGGTGTTTCTGTTATACTGTTCCTATCTGCACATTTTTAAGGCCCATCCAGGCTTCCTACAGCCTCTAAAACTTGCATGTCTTCTTAAATGTGGGATAGCAAACCTTTTTGGGTGTTTTTGATGACTCCCATGATTCCCCTATGAAGAGATGTTATTGGCATGTCTTGTCCTTTTTTACTCTGGGCAGGAGGAAGGGCTCATCCAGGGCACTCTGTGATCCTGGTTGAGGATCTCCATGGGCCAGGGTGTCTCTCCCCACCCTCTGCAAGCTCTGTGAATATATATGTATACATATGCACCCATACTAACTGCAGATTCTTCTAGTCTTTAATGAATTGTACTGCTGCTACAATAAACTATATTGTCTTGAACACCCTGCACCATATCGGGATAATGGATTTACATTACTGAATGGTCCTCCCTCTACAGCAAAATGGTTATAGTAAATATGGACAACAGTGTGGAGCTGGTGTAACCGACAGTTTAAGCCACAGCCTTGCCCCTGAACTTCATGTATGCGTTGTGAGGGTAATTATTGACAAACTCCTTTTTTAAAAGTAAGACCTGGGCTAAAAAGAATTCTTGTTGTTATCCTGTGTCAGCTGTACCAAAAACCTTGATTTTTAAAGTATTTCTGTAAGGGCAATGATAGGTTCTCACTAGAGAGGCCCCCATTCCCCAGTGTTTTAACCACAAAAAAAGGAAGTTCTTTCTCCAGATAGTAAGTATGTCAGTAATTGTTGTTATGTGACTTCAGGTTGTTTCCAACTTATGGTGATCCTACGGCAAAGCTGTCATGGGGTTTTCTGGGGGCTGAGAGTCTGTGCGGTGCCCAAGGTCATCCAGTAAGTTTCTGTGGCCAAGCAGGGAATGAAAGCCTGGTCTCTAGGATGACAGTCCAATGCTCAGAACATTATACCATGCTGGCCCTCATGTCACTAATTGCTCTTTAGCTAGAAACTCTGGGAGAGGGGGTCTGCGAGACTAGGTGTTCATGAAACATATACTTCAGTGCCTATTACGGTAAGTTTTGCCTCCTATTTCAGGTTCTGTAAGAGTTAAACATTTCTTAAAAGCCGGGGATTATGGCTTGGAGAAGGTCTGTCTTTGCCCTCTTTCTGATACCACACACAAATGATTTGCTCTCTCCTGTATGAAGCAGAGCATTCGAGTTCTTCCAGTATCTGATAAAAAGAGAAAGTAACAGATTCTAAGCCTGTCTTGTCTTGTGGGTTGGCCTTTCAGTTCCTTTAGTGATCTCTGGCTGATTTTGGCTGTTGTTTTAAAAAAAGTTTCCTGAAAATAGACATATGTTGCTAAAGTGGCCTAATATATTTGAAATAAATAAATAAATAAATAAATAAATAAATAGTAAACAAGCTTGTAGCAAGTGTTTTTGATCTTTGAGGATTTTTAGTTGGCTATAGCTTATATCTCCCTCTTTTGCCTGTTATGTTTAGTGTTTCTTGTGAACAGGATAATGTTTATAGCAACAGTAACTAGAAGCTGTGCTTTTAAATGCATTTACTCAGGCATGTTCAAAACTACACTCTCATATCTATCCAAATATTAATTTATCCCTTTATAAATCAAAGTTCATTAACACTCCTCTAATTTGCTTCTCGTGCATCAGTATATTTTCTTGAATAAAAAATCTTAATTAAGCTGTACAGCACTCAAGTTTGCTCATGATGACAAGCATATTAATAAGCTCAAGTATCACTTTGTACCTCAGTTCTTCATGTTATAGTGGGAGTTATGGGTGATTGCTTGCCAAGTTTAGGAGAAAACCCTCTTGAAAGCATGAATCACAGCCACAGCGTTGTATTTGTAGTTGAGAGAGAATTTTATCCCACGGAATTGAATGAAAGAGAGAGAAGGCTATATGTACTTTGGAAACCTTTTTTTTTAATAGAACTATACCACAAGATGATCTCATGGATTTCAAAGTTGGAATTTCCTATAGTGTTACGTGCTAAACCACAACTATTTCCTTTGTTTACTTTTGCACCATACATTTCTACTCCTAGTAATAACTGTTGTGGCTTTCTTGAATTCTTGCTGACACATGTCTGTAAGTTATTTGACTGGTGATAAAATCTTAAGTCCTAACTCCTAGTCCTCTGAATATGGTTTTTATTAGTAATGTAAAACTTAATAAAATTAAAGCAATAGGCACCATTAAAAATATGGCTGACTCTCCTTGTTTTAGTTCAGCTTTAAGCATGTGGATGTGAAGTGTGCAGATGAGTTTTCCTGACCCTTTTTTGTGTCCGGGGAGACCTTTGTGATAAACACTGTGCATGGGGGGAGGGGCAAATGCTATAGCACCCCCAAAACCACATCCCAGGCCCAGTCCTAAGTAGAGGCTTCCAGGGTGAGCCTCTGTGTATATACGTCCAGTGAAGAGAGGCTTGCAGTAAAATCTTGTTCCATGAGTGGACATTAGTTCACATAACACTGGATCTGTCTACATGTTTGTCCATACAGAGAAAGATGTGCTTGGTGTAATCAATAGCAGTTTCCCTTAAGTGGTTTGTTTGCCTAACCTTTTCTATTGATTAAGCACAGCTTTCCTTAGACCGCTGCCATTCAAAAGAGTCTGGCTGCTGCAGTGATGGAAGAGTGCTTTCATTGGTATCACAGTTGCTGAAGTGTCTAGGAGGCAAAGCTGTTCAGCTTTATGTATTGTTCTCACCACATTGTTCTTAATTCTGGCACAGTAGACTTTTGGGCCTGTAGAGTATTGAGCTTCTGTAGTGGCAGAGTTGAACTGTTACTGTGTGTGTGGTTGGGATTATGTCTAGCTGGAGATGCAGTGCCATGAACTGTGGCATTATTCAAGGGGTAGGAATTTGGCTTATTATCTTATAGACTGCTGCGCTAGGACAGTAGCTTATAAGTTCTTTGCTTTGGATTTTTACATGGGCTCCATATATTTCTGAAGAAAGAACTAACTGCACAACTGAAATCAGCTTTGATCTGAAGTTGCCTTGGGGATAAGAAGTGTATCTAAAGAGTCTTCTAGCTGACTGAAAGCAATAATTACCGAAGAAACCATGTAGCATAACATAAGTTGGTTACATGCTTCCTGTGTGCTCAGTGGAACTGGCTCATTGCAAGAGATAGCTTGCCAAATTACTACTGCTCCTATTTTTGTGAAAGGCTAATGTCTTAATCGTTATAGATGACTGTCTACTTATATTTTGTAACATTATTTTTCAGCCTGTGGCTTGCTTTAGTAAATAAAGTGTTTGTGCTTATGTGTATGAGAGAGAGAGAGAAGGAAAGAAAGAGATATAAAGTTATATTTTAGAACTCAGAAGGGTAGAGCAGTTGATGAATAGTCCTGTTTATTATATTTATGACAGAACATATTATTTCTAATAGCTATATCTTTGCAATTAGTATTTTACTAAATGGAGTCTTTGCCCAATCCCTGCCCTTTCTTGTTTTCAAAGGTTCTTTTTAATATGGAAGACATCCTCTTGTGTCCAGACAGTTGCATTCTTGATAGGGCTTTATGTTTAGATATCTTTCAAATATGAACACTCTTGTGATTGAGTGCTTTCCCTCCTTCTTCCTTTTTTGTGATTTGTGACAATCATTTATGTACTGGTTTTAGATGGAATGACTGTTTGGTTCATCAAATAAAAGGTCTAGATTCTAAACTTCAGAATAATGGGTATTACCTTGATATGGTAGCAAGAGATATTCTGTGGAACAGTTAGGGTCCATGAACAAATTAAAATGGGACTGTATGGATAGTTGTCTTTAATATAATAAATGCAGGTTTGTATTACTTTCCTGTTGAATGACTCAAGGAAAATCCTACATCTGTTGTGCAGGACAAATGGCACAATGAAAGCTTCACTATATTTAATGGACTCTCGTTCATTTCAGGTATTGAGAGTAAGCTAAGTTGTTTTAGCTAAGTGTTACTAAAATAGTAATATATCTAATGGCATTCAAACATTAATAAAATTGCTTTGACAAGTTTTAAGCAGCATTTCATACCTTGTACAGGTTGCAGATCAGTAGTTGACCAAATCTAGGCTTATTTTTCCAATGTAATTTCTAAAGGAGTTGCATTCTAAAAACAGGAAAAATTAAAACAGGTAAATTATAACATGTAATGCTGCTGCCTATGGAAACTATTTTGTCTATTTAATACTTATATCTTCCTATCTAACAGGGCTAGATACTGTGAGTAAAAGTCAAGTTAAAGTGCTGTTTAAACACTTAGAAAGAATTCAACAGAATGAAAGAAATCTATAACCCAACAACCCAAAACCTTGTGATCACTGAATGCCAAATACTTTGGTTATGCAGCCAAGTTTTAAGTGACACCAACCAGTGAGGCCAGCATCAATGTCAGTAGAATCTTTAAGGGCAGGGCATTCTCTAGCTTGGACTACATAGCACATGATCAGAAGATTAGTGTTGTGTTACTGAATAAGAGAACAAATTGCCTGGGCTGAGATCATAAGGAATTCTTGCCACTTTGGGAGGAGAAAGAACATGTCATGGTGGTAGGTGATTGCCAACTCAGGGGATAGAGACAGCAATGTGCAAACTTGATGGGATGTCCTGAAACATGTGCTGTCTTCCTGGTTTGTGGATCCAAGGTGTGACAGAGAAGCACCAACATATATCAAGTCTAATGATGGTATCTCTTTCCTTGTAATCCAGTGGGAGCAAGTCATATTGCCAGTCAGTCAATGTATTGTGAAAGGATTATAGTGGTTTGTGTAGGAAGCTGACGGAAATGCTAACAAGTGACAGAGAGGAGGAGGAACTGATCAACACCTACTTTATGTGTATCATCTCCCAAAAGGAATAACTTGTTCAATCTGGTGAAAATAGAACAAATGATACAGTAAGGGTGCTGCAGCCAAAGATAGGCAAAGAAATAACACAGGAATACTTTAAACACATTTAAGTCTCCATGAATCATAGAATCATAGAAATGTAGAGTTGGAAGAGGCCACATGGGCCATCCAGTCCAACCCCGTGCCATGCAGGAACACCCTCAAAGCACATGGTCCAGTTACTAAGTGAATCTGCACATGCAGTCTCAGTCCATTTGCCTTGAGAATCTTTGGAGAAATGGTGAGGTCCCTGTGAACTGATGGTGGACGAATATTGCCCTCTCTTCAAGAAAAAGGGAAAAAGAGGACTCATGCAACCACCAAATTATTAGCCTGACAATTCATAACAAGGAAGTTTCTAGAAGAGATTATTAAACTTTATGTCTGTGAGCACTTAAAGCTAAACATTGCTGCTAAGCGACCCTATTGATTTCTCAAAATCAAGTTATGCGAGACTAATCTTATCTCTTTTTTTTGATAAGCTTACAGACCTCTTAGATCAGGGGAATACTGCTGATGTAGTACATCTTGAGTTCAGCAAGATTTTTGACAAGGTCCACCATGATATTCTTGAGACAAGCCAATAAAATCTGAGCTGAACAATGTGGCAGGCTACTGTAACTGTTTGACAGACTGAATCTAAGCAGTGTTAATCAGTGGTTCTTCTTCGTCATGGAGGGAAGTGACTAATGGGATGCCACAGGGTTCTGTCCTGGACCCAGTGTTGTTCTGCTTTTTTGTTTTTTTCTTTACATGACTTGGATGAAGGATAGAAGGAATGCTTATCAAATTTGCAGTGGACATCAGACGGGAAGGGCTAATACCTCAGAAGAGAGAAGCATGATTTTTAGATGACCTCATCAGCTCTGAGAACTGGCCGGAATGAACAAAATGAATTTTAGCAGCGAAGTAGCATGCTTGTTTCTTTTGCTTTAGAAGATAGGACATGAATCAATGAAGTCAAATGATCCAGGCAAGGAGATCCTGCTAAACATTAGGAAAAACATCCTAATGGGAAGTGCTGATCACATGATTCAAAAGGTGATCAGTTCCTCTTTGTTGGGGATCATAAAGCAGAGGCTGAGTGTTATCTGTATTTTATCTGTGGACACTTGGAATGGAAAGAGGTTGGACTGGATCACCCTTCTATGATTCTGAGAAAGTTACATGGTAAATTCACCCAAAGCCTGGGAAGGTGGTACTTTGCAGTGGAGTGTGCAATGCTTAACTGTGTGACTTCCATTAAAAGAACCTGGATGGTGTGTGATCTCAGAACAACCATAAACTCTATGATTATGATCATGTAGGACATACCATAAACTTTACTACTAGATTCTGCTATCTGCTGTGGTTCAATATTAGAAAACCTATTTTTAGGGCCGTAGTTCTTAGTTGTTTTTTTGAGAAGGTGGATTCATGGGAACGTTTAATAATGACAGGAAAGTTATGGTCACACTTGTTAGAAAAATACACATAAACACATACACACAAAGTTTTACACTGAAATTTATTTTATAGCATTAGAAATTGGTTGAGTAAGCTGGGACAAACAATTTTCCAATCAGCATTTAAAAAGATGAGATTTATACTTCAAAATTTACCATGAGAGGAAAAATTCAAGGTAACAGGACGAAAATAAAAGTTGTTGGTTTTTTGTGTGCATCCAGTTCAAAAACTCTCTGAAGTGTGTCCGTGTCCATGGGCTCCAAAGAAATCCAGGGGGATCCTGCCTGAGAAGCCCTGATTTAGGAAGTAAATTATTATGTGTTTATTCTTGTGGATAAAAAGTGCTGGCTTGGAGATGAAGCCAGTTAGAGCGCTTTGGAATGAACTCTCTAAATTACAGAGGAAGTTACTGTGGTCAAAATTTAAATTCTTTTGAGTTTTTGACAAGTATGCAAGTAGGCTAAGTGCAAAAAAGCAAAACTTTTGGAAGGTTTTACAAGTTACGTTCCCATTCCAGCATTTGTGCTTTCTACGCTAGACAGACTGATTGTGAGTTTACAAATTAAGCAGAGCTCATTGTTTTTCTTTGTAGATTTATGAGGTACTTGATGTTCAAATTATGTATACTTGTAGTCATGACAAAGGGCTGTTAATGGGGATGCTTTTTATAGCTGCATTTTTATATTCAGACAGTTACCCTGTGGGTGTAGACCAGTTTTGTAATCAAGCACATTTAATGACAGAAGACAACAAAAATAAACAGTTACTTTACCCATGTAGAAACAATTAATTTTCCAAAATATTTTTAGCTTATTTTGTACTTTGAAATATAATACCTAATTATATTTCAAAATAACTACAGTACCCACAGTATTTTAAATTTACACAATCTGCAGTTGTTAAGAGGTCAGGACCTTTAATGTTTGATATAACATTTCCTGGGAACTGACAGTTTTTTCCTCTGGCGATCCATAATCTACCCTCAAGGTAAAACTGTCTAGTTTGGTTTCTGTTTATTTTTTTGTAAAACCTAGAACAACATTAAAACCATTTATGGACTTGTTAATGCAGAGACTTACAGATGGGAAAGTGTGGAAAAAATGGAAATTAATAATAATAATAGTACTACTACGAATAATAATAATAATAATAATAATAGTAACAATAGCAATTTTCTTCTGAAGCCACCACCATGACACTTCACTTCTCATTTTAAAACACATGTTTTTTTTTATGTGAAACATGTCAACCTAAGAGAGGGAATTGACCTTTTATTATTTTATTTTATTTTGCCAGAAAAAGAGTGGATTGATGACTCTGGAGTGGTTGAGTGTAAAAAATGGTAGTGGTGCATGCCACGCCTGCTATTGACCATTAGTTATATTCCTTAAGAACAGGATAATCTTATGCATTTACTCAGAAGTAAGTCTGTCAAGTTGAATGGATCACAATTCACTATCGACTTCTGAATCCCATTGATGATTTCTTCCAATAATTTCATATAGATGTTTTTATTACTGACTTTATTTATACCTCTCCTTACCCCCAAGATTGGGACTCAAGGTGACTTACGCATTGAAATGATGACTATACAGGCATGTCTCAGTTAACAAAGCCTCTGACAAAGAAGCTGTATTTCACAAAGCCTTTTTATGGCTGCCTAGCCCCTATTTTCCTCCGCATCCTCTGTCTACTTGTAAGTTTTTAAAGCAGCATCTGCACTGAGGGTGGCAAAGGATGGCAGAACTAACACAGGCTGCTGTAGCTGTGTGTGTCTTCCTATAACAGTGAGCATGAGCTTCTCAGATCCAGAGGTTCCTAGGTAAAGTGGATTATGTAGATCCCTTCCAGTCTGGTGTCAGTCTATCTATGGAATGGAGACAGTTTTGGTTGCCTTGGTGGATGACCTGCGCAGGACACTGGGGTGTGTCCCTGTTGGTTCTGCTGGACCTCTCAGCACCTTTTGATACCATCAACTGTGGTATCCTTCTCAGTCACCTTGGAAGTCCTGTTCTATAGTGCCTCCATTCTTCTTGGAGGGGCATTCTCAAAGACTGGTACGGGGGGATTCTTGCTCAATATCCATTCCAGAGTCATCCACCCAATTGGTTTGAAACCTGAAACCAGATCAAAATGGGTTCAGATCACATTCTTCAAAAAAAAATTGTACAACTGAAAGGCTATCACTATCTAATACTTTACTCAAGGTCATTCAGATAATTTAACAAGGGTGCACTCTCTCCTTCAGTTTTGGGGGGACCACACCCTGAGAGTCATGTTGTTATGGATGCTTCACCAGTTTTAATTCTAGTTTAGCTCTGACTGGTTCACTAGTCAGCATGGACAAGAATCTACATCACATATGGTAGACCTCTTTCATCATAAGTGGCTTATCAGTATATTCATTGCAGAAACAGAGAAGCAGTTGTAGCAACATGATTAGATGGGATTGTAGCTGTATCCATTTCTAATGCTCAAAATTATAGTATCCAAGTTGGTGTTGATGTGAACTATATTGTGTGGAAATTGTGAAGCATGCTGACAGCATTTACCTTTTAAAGGTCCTGCTCCTTTATCTCCTGAGTGTCTGTCTGTGATATAGGCATTTGATCACACCAGAAAACCATCTGGATGACATTTTGCACATGATAGAAGAGAAGACTCAAAGCACAATTTTGGGCAATGCCAACTGTATTCCCTCTTACATTCAAGAGTCCTAACTTGCTACCCCACCCCTGCCAAACACAGGCTTTTCTCTATAGCTGGGTGCAGGAGGGAGATACAAATGGGAAATTTTCCGTGAGTTTTCTTATGTTAACTTGAGATTCAAGCCAGTTTCTCCTGTTTCATGTTATACGTACAAAATAAATGTCAGTGGACAGAGTATGATAAGCTGAAGCCAATGAAAAATATGTCTGACTGGGCTTGTGATGTTTTAGTAAGAGTATGTGGGGACATGTCACAGATACTTGTGAAATTTTTTTGAAGAGTTGAAGTGTAGGTTTTGGAAGATAAGACTTAAAGACCTTGACAAAGATTTAGATGGTAGTAAGCATTATTTGACAGCAAAGAACATTGTTACAGCAGTGAAATTAGGAAGCACATTATTTCAGTAACACAGTTTTTCACACAGATTTTAAAAAGAAAGTTTTCAAAGGAAAAGCAGTATCAGTTTTTAGGTAGAGGGAATTCTTTTACAAGGACATAAGCAATTCATCTGAAGAGCCTGAAATAGATCTGATTGTAGTCTCCATAGAAGACACGGAACAAAATGGTTAGAATTTCTCTTATCCAAAGATGCTACTAGTCTCTCCTCTTCTCTCTTGTTATTTGATGGCATTAAAATTGAGACCTGGGGCAAAGCAAAGATTATGAGAGATTTAGATAACACTACTCTGATCTCAGTTAGCTTCAAGACATCTAAGTTGTAACCTGAAGTGAATTTTCCTACTGCACAATTACATATCTGAATGTATTACAGCATTGATAAGATATCCAGTAAGTGCTGAAGCTATGTTAGTTATTTCATTTAAGACTGGCCCAAACAGCTATAAATTACAGGCCATGTGAGATGTGCATCAGAGATCTTGTGAGTTGAAAGGAAATTATTGAAAAGATGCTGCTGACCAGAAAAGTTTTATTAACCTGATTGCTCTCTTTCTAGACAATCTCCCCTAAGTCACAGTTCAGCATTCCCTTTATTAGAGCCAATCAAAATATTACAAAATAGTAAGCAAGTCTTCAGGTTTGACAGGCTGGGTATTACAGAATACTCAGGTAGGGGGCAGGGGATGATGCAGTAGAGGTGGTGACCATGCCGGCTTTGGGGATTCTAGGAGTTATAGGCCAAAAAGGTACTGTTTTCAGGTCCCATGGTAAAAATAACCAGGCTAGAGATCATGAGAAATTTCCTAGGCTTTATGTTTTCAGATAGAAAGGTCAGCTGTTGCTTTGTTGTTTCACAATCTTAGATGTAACCCAATACCTACAATAGCTAAGTCTGTCTGCAGTATTTATCTTGACACTGAGTCTAAATGCAAATATTGTGCAGGGCAGGGAAGACCTTGAAAAACAACAATAACAAAAGGGGAAAAAACAGTTTTGATATATCTTTTTTTCTTGAAAAAAATTGAAAATGGAAAGAAAAAATAGATTGTAGAATATTTTCTTTCAAAATGATGAATAAAATGTTTAAAACAAGGTTTACATGTTTCTAAAAGCTATCTGCCAAGAAGTTTTTTTTTTTAATAATGTACAATATATGAGTAATGCAGTTCCTCGTCTTCTTTTCCTTTTTGCTGTTCTTTTTGTGGGAGCATGTGCTTTATGCCTGCTTAACACCTTGGAAGGATTAAAGGTGGGGGGAGGAGAGGGGAGAATCTGTTTTACTAATTTTAATGGTTTTTTTCCCCTTGCTTTTTTCTTGCTCTTAATAAACTAGCAAAACCGAAGAGGTTCTTTCCAGTTCAGGACCATGTAACTCCATTTGTATTTATTTATTTATTTATTATGTCAAACAGAATTAAACCTTCTAGTAACAAAATGACTTTCAAGTTATAAAGAGTGGTGAGATCATATTTTCAAATAAAATTAATTTTTTCCTGTACAGCTACAACACTAAACCATTTTAGTGATCAATAATAGGTCTGGGAACTTGTTTTTTTTGTTGAATAAACAGTTTGGCCCTCCAACCCACTTTAGTTTAATGCTGGAATGGCAAGGGTAGTATGTTTTGGGATGCAAAGAGTAATCACTAGCTTAAAAGAATAGTGTTTAGCATTCAAGTATCAGATTTGGTAGACATCTCTCTACTCCCTGTACATGGTACTAGCAAATATTTAGCATATGTGGGGGTTTTTTATTTTGCCCTGAGTAAAAGGCTTATCAACAACAACACAACAACAACAACAACAACAAATGACATTAAATGGAACAATATTTGCAATCCTTTGCTGTGTAACCCCCTGTTGTATGCTAGGACAATCTGTAGGAGACTATGAGGAGAACTGAATGTGAAGAGTGGCATTGGGGAGCAAGCATGCTCTGTTGGACTCAGCTTTGGGAAGCTGAGGCCAAGCTCCTTCATCCTGGCTAGAGTTCCCCAGTGGAAATGCCACACAGAGGAAGAAGGCACGCCTCCTGCTCAAATGAGCCACTCATTTCTGCCACTTCAAAATGAGGAAAGAATATTGGTTGTTCACCAGTGGCTGATGTAGTGCCATGTTCATCTTTGTAATCAGTAAAGAAAGGGAATTTATTGAATCTTTTCTGAGGTCACTGTTTTCAGACACAAGATATAAACAAATACTATATATCCCTTTTGAGTTGTCTTCCATCTAGTATCTCCATATTTTAACTTGACTGCTAGGAAGAGTGAATCTGCTGATGACTCATTCCCATCATTTGCTATTTACTGTCAAGTCAACTTTAGCTTACAACAGTTCTATGAATGAGAAACTTCCAAGATCCTCAGTTATCAGCTACCTTCATCAGGTCTTGCAGACTCAGGGTTGTGGCTTCCTTGATGGAAACAGTCCACTTGTAGTGTGGTCATCCTCTTTTCCTACTGCTTTCCACTCTGCCAAGCTGTATTCACTTTTCCAGTGAATCACATCATCTCATGATATTTCCAAGGAACACTAGCTTCAGTTTAGTCATCTTCACTTCTAGTGAGAGTTCAGACTTGATTTGCCTTAAGATCCATTCTTTTGTTAAGTTAATTTGTTTTTAGCAGTAAATGATATCCATAGAACTCTTCTACAGCAACATGTTTCAGATTTTTTTTTCCTGCCAACTTTCCTCACTGTTCAGCTTTCATATCTATGCATAAAAATCAGAAATACTATGGCTTGGATGATTCTAACTTTAGTCTTTAATGATATTCCCATTATACCACCTTCTGAAAGCCATCAGCATGACTCCTTTAACTGCTTTGCCCCAACCTTCACATCTGTGTAGGTTACTAGATAGAGATGAAATGAAATGTTGATTAACAGCAAAATAATAAAATCACTCATCACTCAGAGTCATATTGACTGATGTCTGCTCATGCAGTTCCATGTCTGTTCCACACATTTGTCTTTGCTTGGATTGGGTGCAAGGGGCTATCCTCTAGCCCTTTCTGTCCCATCAAGCTCTCAGAGGGACCATTGCTGACCGTCAGTGGGGAGGGAGAGAGCTGAAGGGCTATTGATAAGTTGGCAGACTAGCTCATCTTAGCTAGAAAGGGTGAGGAAATGGAAGCTTGCTCACAGATGGTGTGCAGCTTCCTATCCCTTTGCCTCAGAGCTACATCAGTTGAATTGCTATCCCACTCTTACTTCTCACCACTAGTAAGCAGCAGCTACTGCTGCTTCTCCAGGGTCTTGACAGTTATGATGTGTGTTTGGTCTGGACATTGCACAAAAAGCTACCGCAGGCATGGGGGACTGCACGGGGGATAGGGGTCATCAGCCTAAAGGATACTAATGAGGGAGTCTAGGGGCTTCAGTACATGCATTTAAGGGTTACAAGGGCAACTTGCAGCCCATGGGTCACACTTTGACCACCTCTAGACTATAAAATAACACTATGTTCATTATCGAAGAAGGAACATCCACACTTGCAAGCCATAGATAATGGCTCTAGAGTAAGCTCATTGAATCAAATGTTGACTGACAAGTCTGCATACAGTTAAATCTCATTCATTCTATTAGTTTGCTGTAGTCAGGACTAATGATAGGATTTAAGACAATGTGTACATGTGCCAATAACAGGAGAATCCAGTTTCTGTCATTACTTTAAGGCCAGGCAAAGTGTTGCCTATATGCTCCATGCAACACCATCTGGTTTCTGTGCTCAGTACCCACCTCAGATTTCTGGGAAATTGAACATTTTCTGCCCCCTGAATGTCCACCTTGGGGACAGCGTTGTTGGCCTGGAAATGCCTGGAAACATGGCAAAATGCCCCATAGTACTGCTCCCCCCAGGCTTACCCATGATGGTTCCATAAAAAATTTGTTTGGGAGGGAATGGGGTAACCATGAAGGGGGTACAATCTCTCATGACATTTTGCACACCAATGTCTTAAAAGACTTTCCAAAAATAATAAAATTGATAAATACCTGTCTTGTTAAATGAAACACCACTATAAGTTTAACAGTCTAATAATGCAAGCATTCTTCATGTCAGTTTGCTGGGGGAAAAACCATTTTTTCACGAAAAGCTTTCCTGATTTGCAAATCACGTAGACAACCTTGAGCAACAAACAATTAAATCTGTTTAAAAACATTTTAATTCCAGCACACCTTTTTTGAATTGAAAATAATTCCCTAAGAGCAGTCATTAAATTGTTTTTCTCCCCAGTCAATCAATAGTCACTTTTGCCCTGCCATTTCTCCAAAGTCTTGGACTGAATGTAATCTTCCAGATAAAAAGAAATAAAATAAAATCACATCTAGCTAAAAACATAAAATAAATCAAGAGTAAAATTGTATTAAACTGTCAGCAGGATTAAACTATTTAAAACATTTACAAATATAAAATTAAAGGTAGAATAGCATACTAAAACAGAAAGTCCCTTATGCATAAATAAAATCAGTTCCCAAACACTTGCTGGAATAGGAAGATCTTCCCCTACTGACAAAATGGCTGCAAAGAGGGAGATATTTTAACCTCCCTAGAAAGGAATAGTACAGAAGCATGGAAGCAGCCACAGAGAAGGTCCTTGTGCTTATTTCCCACTAGATAGGTTTTGCAGTTCGAGCCTAATAAGATGCACTGACATTGTCAATTAGCCCTTAGGCCACATTTTAAACAACATCTTTGTGTAAAAGGGCTGGAGTCTTAAGTGTTCCCTCAAAACCAAATAGTTTGTTTATGGTAGCATGTTGTTCTTTATTATCAGTAACTTTAGACAACTAAGACTACTCAGTAGTTACGAAATAAACTGTATCCTTCATTGTAGTCAACATTAGAAATAAAGTATCTTGTTAAGGTTCGTATAAAATGTACTGTTGTTACATTAAACAGTTCAAACTTCTGACAGTCTATGCCAGTAACTTCTAGCTTTAGACACCAGTTCTCTGTGTCTTTTTCTCAGCTTATTCTTAAACACAACCCAGCCACCTTCTTTGGCCAAGATTTCACTGAACACTCTCTTTCAATCAGAATCTCTGCCTTGTATATAATTCCTCTGATCCATACGCCTCTCTTGTGCACACCAATGTGCTGGGTTTCACTCTTAAGGTACTGCTGAACAATCCACAATCAGATTGCACTGGCATTCTAAATAGGTGACTCCCAAAGCAACTTCATTACGGTCCTTTCTCACATTGCCATCCTGTGCTCCTCTGAAGGTGGTGGGATTGATTTATCTAACTAAATATCACCCCATAATTATGTTAAAAATAACCATTCCAAATGATGCAAAGAACTGGTGAGAAATTTAAAATGACAAGAGCCACACAAATAATATTCTACATATTTATTTATTGGTATAATGAGCCACAGGTGCATAATAAAACCAGAATAAAATATGGCACAAAACTGATACATAGATTAAATAATGTCCTGCAGCACCCCACAAACTAAATGCCATGGGTGGGCAGATGAACACCCTACCATCCCACTTCCTGAAACCGACCCAGCAGATAGGGCAAGAAACCAAGGAGCAGAAAAAAAATATCCTTCTGATATCCATTTTACACGGTTGATCCTGAAGGGTATCAGGGAATAGTGTCAAAAGCCACTGGGAAAGCTAGTTAAGAGCAGCAAGGTAGCTGTCTTCTTGACTGTCTCTTAGCATAAATAAACCCAGCTCTGTTCTGAACCTACTGATGGACCGAGACTGTCTTTCCTTTCTTTGTTTTATTTATTTGATTTGTATTCCACCTTTCCACCAAAAAGGCACTCATTGATATTTATTATATAATATAAAAGGGTTTTTCATGAAATACACATCCTAACAGCTGTTTGACACTATCAGGTTACTTCTGGATACCTTCTTAGAAATGTATGATAGTACATCTGTTGACAACAAGACCACTTGTATATTATTTTACTTGGGATTTGTGGGATATTCTACAGTTCCTGATTATATCATCCCTTTTGCAGCAATGAAACCACTTTAATAATGTTGTGGGGATTTGCAGTCTCTGTGTTGGCTGAAAACCAAGAATCACAGACACATTATCTAGAGTGATTTCTATTTTTCATGACTTTGGCATATTTCCTGGTTTTAAATTGGGTCTTTGTTTATCTTTAAAAGGCATATGTAGATCACGTGTTACCATGATCCCCATCATAAAGCTGCTGTCATGAATGGTGGTTTTATCAGTACTTCTAAACAGATCTGTGAGGGGCAGATTCTAAATTTATTTGCTCCATTCCAGCCGTAAAAATGTACAGATAGTCTTATCTTCTTTTGGCACTTAATGTGTGTGCACATTCTTTATTTTACCAGCATTGCTTCCCAGCAACAGGATCCAGTAAAAGATACTATCATGCATACTTTTACCTCTGCTTTGGGACTAACATAGCAACACCTGTCTATATTAAACTATATTACCTATAAAAACAGAGGGTAGTGTCTGAAGGTTTTTGTTTATCTGGTGAGAATGTCTCCATAGAATTCCACTCGCAATACTTCCCCTGTCAGAAAGAGGGAGGGGATTTCCATAGGTTCTCTGTCCCTCTGCAGTCTCCAGAACCACTTCCCCCACTCTTCCAGAAGATCTTCCAACCCCTCTACACCAGATTATTGGAGTATTTAAGATATTGCAGAGAGAAGTTGATGAGCCCAGTTCAGCCAGTTGAAGAGTTCCACTATACCAAGAATCTTCCATTGGTGAAAGGAGTTCTTTCTGCCAGATATATTTTTGGTGGATCCTATTGTACTAATTGCACGAATTTGCCATATTCCATACATCAGAGTTGTCCATTGCCTTATGCCTGAAAACAGAAACTTGTAGGCTCTAACAGATCACAGTTCACTCAACATAGCTGGCATGGTAAATTGAGGCTTTGGATTAATTTGTATTTTCAATATTGTCTGTGTTTCTCTTTTATAAGTAACAATCTTTCTTAGACAGCAAGGCACAGTAGTAAAATTTTCTAAGTATGTTGGGATGCAAGTCTACGCTTCAAGTTGACATATTTGCCTTGCCATATAGTTTGCATCATATTTTTTCCCCAGGGGAAAGAGGGAAGATCTAACACTACACTTTCATCTTGAATGCTTCCAGACTGTTCAGTCTACAGAAATGGCTTTGTACCAAATTTGAAAATTAGAAACATAAAGAACACTCCCACCCATTTTTTATTGTGCTTGAGAAATGAAAACGTTTGGATTTTGTGATTTTCCTCATGGATTCACAAATAACCATGAGAACATAGCAGGAGGAAACAATCTGCGATTTTATGACGTAATCCCATGCATCTCTAATCAAAAGCAACTGCCTTTGAATTCAATGAGAAACATTCCTACAATAACATGTATAGGCCTGTGGCTTTAAAAAGACAAGTCATTATGTGTATTCTATTTATGTATCAATATTATATTATATATAAATTTACATGAAGGAATGTGATTAAAACAAACAGGGATCAAACCAGGGCTTATTAACTAAAAATAGTGAGAGCAAACAACAGATGGCAGAATGTGGATACCATGGGATTTATTTCTGAAGTGGAAGCCTTCAGTCTTCTTCTCACACATATGTGGAGGATGATGGAATAAGGGGGTGGACTCTGTGAACTTAAGGCTCATGCAGGGTTGTTTGTATAGTTCTAAGCCTTAGATTTCCATGGTCTGCTAGTATTGCATCTGTAGTAGGCCATAGAATGAAACCTTGAGGAGATTTTAAATCCTGAGGGAACTAAATGCTAGCCTGAAAAAAATATTGGATCTCAGGCTGAAGAGGAAATTATTCTAGACGTAAGGTGTTCTACCTAGAAATTTTTGGTGTGAGAACACAGAATTTGTAGGATTGTTGCAGAAATGGTTCCCAGTTTCTTTGAAGTATTTCTAGAAGTAATTTTTTATCTGTCTCATCAGTCATAAAGGGCTCTCACAGCAGCCTGTGTAAAAACATAAGCCTTGCACACAGGCTCCGAAACTAAAAGACAGTTCAGAAAAGGTGGGAAACAGTGAAGAGGCAAGAAGTAAACAAGCAAACCTGAGCACTTCTTCTTAAACGTACAAAGTTCTCATAACGTACAACCAAAATGGAAACATTAGAAAGAGAAGAAGAACTAAATAGAGTGGGTTTCTCAGTAGAGCTAGTGCAGAGGAACCCCGGTGGGAATGGATACTGCCAAGTGATTCCTGTGTATCATTTACCAAATGTTTATTTTAAAAAAATTTCCTTATTGTTCTTTTATACTTTCTGTTACATCTTCCAATATCTTATTGTGTATTTGTGGCAAATACAATGTTGAGCATGTAGTTGGAGAATATTTATTGTAATGTTATAGCAAGGGTTTGGACTAAAAGATTGTTCTGTTGTTCAAGGCCTGTGGCTTTCATTATGGGCACCCTATTCTCTGGTGCCACCTCTGAATCTGAGGAAAAATCCACCTTCCCTGCAAAAAGCAGCCTCAGTGAATGTGCTAGGCACACGTGAAGAACACAACCCAAATCCCCCCCAGCCCCAAAACTAGTCATGCCTGGTTTCAATTTCATGTATTTTTGCTGTTTTGAAGGCTCAGATTTGAGGAGTGCTTTGAAGGCAAAACTGGCCAGGTGGCAGTAAAAAGAGAGAAGCTGAGGATCTGAGAGATGAGTGAGCAGGAGTACCACAGCCACCACCTCAAAGTACCCACTGGTGGCAAAAAGAGAGAGATTGAGCATCTATGAGGTGGCAGGAGGTGTGGGTTCATGCCAAGCACTATGCTTGAATTCCTGCAATTTCATAGATCATCAGTCTCTCTCCAGCCTCGTGTCTCATATACAACACAAGTAGTGAATGAACAAGACAGGAGAGTATTCCAATAGGTATTGTAATAAAAAATCCAAAAAATGTGAAATAGAGAACAATTCTGGTCCCAAGCATTTTGAAATTTGATCCAGAGGACAGGATCAAATTTCGAAAAGACCTTGACAGATTGGAGAGCTGGGCCAAAGCTAACAAAATGAATTTCAACAGAGAGAAATGTAAGGTCCTACACTTAGGCAGAAAAAATGGAATGTGCAAATATAGGATGGGGGACACGTGGCTGGGTAACAGTACATGTGAAAGGGATCTAGGTGTCTTGGTGGACCACAAGCTGAACATGAGTCAGTAGTGTGATGTGACAGCCAAGAAAGCCAACGCGATTCTTTGTTTCATCAATAGGAGTATGGTATCTAGATCAAGGGAGGTAATGATACCACTCTATTCTGCATTGGTTAGGCCTCATTTGGAATACTGCGTCCAGTTCTGGGCACCTCAATTCAAGAAGGGTAACAACAAGCTGGAACGTGTCCAGAGGAGGGAGACCAAAGTGGTGAAGGGTCTGGAAGCCATGCCCTATGAGGAAATGAGTATGCTTAGTCTGCAGAAGAGAAAGTTAAGAGGGGACATGATAGCCATGTTTAAATATTTGAAGGGATGTCATGTCAAAGAGGGAGTAGGCTTGTTTTCCGCTGTTCCAGAGATTAGGACAAGGAGCAATGGATTCAAACTGCAGGAAAAGAGATTCCACCTGAATCTCAGGAAGAACTTCCTGACAGTCAGAGCTGTCTGGCAGTGGAATATGCTGCCTTGGAGTGTGGTAGAGTCTTCTTCTTTGGAGGTTTTTAAGCAGAGGCTGGATGGTCATCAGTTGGGAGTGCTTTGATGGGTGTTCCTGCACAGCAGAGGGTTGGACTGGATAGCCCCTGTGGTCTCTTCCAACTCTGATTCTGTGATTCTATGATTTCAGGTAAGAGAGGCTCAACCTGTACTAGAATTTATAAGGTCTATCAGCTGTGTTTCCATGAGGCTTAGATGGCTAAATAATACTTTAGAGCTGCAGTTTTGTCACTTCATGGCTGATCAGTGGAGAGGACATTTATGTTTCTGCCCAGACTGCTGTGCAGAGAAATGGCAATACTTTCGAAAAATGAGTCTGGGAAGGGAATAGCACATGCTTTGTGGTGAGGCTAGGGATGTTCAGCAGCACTCTTCTATTCCACGTCTACTTCCTTGGACCTGGCAAGATCTCCTGTTGTATGCAGTCTCACATATTGTTTTTGGAATGTTACAATTAAGAGAGGTGGGTGGAATGACTCCCTCACTCTCTTTCCAGCTTGGGAGACATGGCAGAGTAGCGCTTTTTTTTGGGCTGGAAGGACCACTTCCATCCTATGCTGGTTGCTTCATTCTGTTTTGCTGCAGAAGCATGTCTCACACATTTTCTGACCAAGGAAATGTTGCTCCAGTGGAGAAAGATAAAGAAGACGAGGTAGTGGAGCTAATGCTAGGTGAGGCAACTATACACCTAGGCCCACAATTTGCAAAAGGTATTATTTAGCCAGACTAAATACCCAAAGGGCACCAGATTCTGTATGATTTTGGAAGCCCAGAAGGATCAGCTCTGGTTAATACTTGGCTGGGAGACTGCCAATGAATACCAGATGCTTTAGGCTATATTTCAGGTGAAGGAACTGCAAAACTATCTGAGTATTCCTTGACTAAGAAAAACCTATGAAATTCATGGTGCTGCTGTAAGTCAACAGGCAACTTGAAGGCATATACTCATACCATTTAGCTGGGAAGGAATTTTGCCTGAAGTCTGTCAATATTGAACACAGTCTTGATTCTGTATTTATGTTAAAGCTTAGACCAGTAGTGTTAGCTGCCTCTTCTTCATGTCAAATCCTTTATGTTGCCTCCAGGTGAGGGAGAAATATTTTCAGCCTTTTTATTAGTCCTTTATTTTTTTTTTCTTTCTGAAAGTTTTCTGAGAAGTCAGAAGCTCAAAGATTAGCAATGTTCAAGCCCATTTTGTAGCAATGTTCAAGCCCATGCTTCTGTATCTTGTAACTCCAATCCCCACTGGCCATTTCTTGTGGTGTGCCGAAGGCTTGTTAATCTGATTCGCATTTTTAGGCAGCAAAATTCCATCTTACTGACTCATGGGGAGTTACTGTGCATACCTTGTGCACTGTGTTTGACTGAATGGGAAATGTATTTTATGTCCCTATGTAGACATTTTCTTACTTTCTCACATTCATTAGGGTTGTAAGGAACACTCACAAAATTTCTCATCCTCAGTGGTTTGTATTTTGCATTTCAACATGCAAAAGGATTTGTTTTGTTTTTCTTGTTCCAAACCCACTGTTTCTTGCTCAAATATTTTTTTTTTTTTTTGCCACGAACAATTTTTTGTCGAACAATCTGGAAATATGAAAGATCTTTAAAGATGCACAAAACTTTACCCAGAAGGGTGGAAACATTTGAAGTTCTTTATTTTTACATGTGGGAATGAAATATAAAAAAGCTGTACTGCCTGAGCATAATTCATACCTGTTGTTGTTGTTGTTGTTGTTGTTATTGTATGCCATCAAGTTATTTCTGAGTTATGGTAGACCCTAAGGCAAACTTATCACAGAGAGTTCTTGACAAGATTTATTTGGAGGGGTTTTGCCTTTGCCTCCTTTGGAGGCTGAGACTGTGTGATTTTCCCAAGGCCACTCCACAGATTTCCATGGCCCAGTGGAGATTTGAACCCTGTTGTCTGGATTTGTAGTCCAGCACTCAAAACACAGTACCACTCTGGTTCTCTTTATCTTTTCATACTCTGTCAAAACCATGACTCATGCTGAACACTGAAGACTCTGTTTGCAAATTTCTCCCTTTCTCATATTCCTCTGCTGTGTTGTCATTCTGATAATGAGCTTGGCATTTAGTGCATAGAGGTGAGGTAAAATTATTGGTGGTAATTTGATTTTCTTGAATACTCTTCATTGCAAAGTGTGACTTAGATTTGTCTAAATAAGCACCCATGGTGTGTACTTAGCCTTTGAAAAAATCAAGTGACTTTTTAAAAGTATATGATTAGGAAAATATTTGCATAGTAATTCCCAATTCATTGCTCTTTGCATAAAGAATATGATCATAAACAACCATGGAATAGCTTTATGTTAAATATAAACAAGGTTTGTAGCCTCAGGCAAATAGTGCATACACATTAATGTTGCTATTCCATATTCATTTGTGCAGTTTTGAGGTGAATTTATACAAAGTAGAGGTCTCTGTCACATTTCCTCTTCAAAAAACGTAGTATGACATCTTGATTGAAACTATAGATACAGCAATAAGTTACGATACATTTTATCAGATGCTGTAGTCCATGATATATTACCTTTCCCTTAATTAGTAGTTCAGGTTATTCAAACGAGTGTTCTATAAAATACATTAACCAGCTGACCTCATTAACTCAGGAATGCAGTGGTAGGAAGCATATCAAATAAATGTATTTTCAGCACTTGCTCATAACCTTTTTGTAAATGGGGATTTCTTTTGGGGGACTGATGTCTCTCTCATGCCATTTTTAAAATAGAGAGGTGGGCCAAGAAGAAATAGCCTAGCCCTCATTTTTCCTTGAATCATTCACAAGATCTAGGTTTTTTTTAAAAAAAGCAGATAAGCTAATTGAAGACTGTTTTTAACATTAAATTCTTTACCTTGGTATTTTTATACTACTTTCATACTGAAAACTGTAGATTAAATTCATTTTAAATTAATAACGATAAATGTTAAAATAAACTCACAGAATCATAGAAACCCTGAATTATTGTTGCATAGTGTAATCCTGCATGTTTTCTTGAGTGTTGAGTCCCACTAGGTTTATTGGCACTTGTTGCTAACTGCCATCAAGTTGACTTTGACTTCTGGTGATCTTATGAATGAGAGATTTCGAAGTCACCTTGTTATCAACAGTTCTGCTCAGGTTTTGCAAACTCAGGACTGTGGCTTTCTTGGTTGAATCTATCCACCTGTGACATGGTCTGCTTCTTTTCCTACAGCCGTTGACTTTACCAGGCATTCTTGTCTTCTCTAATGAGTAATCTCTTCTCATGATATGTCACAATATGGAAGCCTCAGTTTAGTCATCTTGGCTTCTAGGAAGAATTCAGGCTTGGTTTGCCCTATGATCCATTTATTTGTCTTTTTTTTTTTTTGGCAGTCCACAGTATCCATAAAGGTCTTTCCAGCACCTCATTTTAAATGAGTTAATTTTTCTCCTGTCAGCTTTGTTCACTGTCTAGGTTTCACAAACATACATAGAAATTAGAAATACGATGGTATGAATCATCTTAACTTTATTATTCAGTGATACATCTTTGCAGTTAGGGATCTCATCTGCTTCCTTCATGGCTGCTCTTCCAAGTCCTAGACCCCTCAAGGGCCCCTCCCTAAACTACAAACCCCAGGATTCCATGGGATGTTGAAAGTGGAATAATAGCACTATAACAGTCTATTGCAGAAATGGCCCTAGTCGTCTTCTGATTTCTTGGACTGCAGTCTCCATTCTGATTAAAGAATGAACCAAGATATTGGAAAAATTTAACTATTTCCATGTTTTCCTGGTCTGCTTCAAAGTTGTGTAAATAACCTGTGGTCATTATTTTTGTTTTCTTTTTTCTTTTTTTAAATATTTTTATTAAAATTTCTAACAGAAAGTATAAAATGGGAACATTTCTTCTAAATATTCCCCCCAACTCCCATAACAAGTTTTCTTCTCTGGTTTTGCCCAGCTGAATCAAACAAGAAATACAACATAATACAATACAATACAAGGAGCCCAGTCCGCTGTACATAGAATCTTTGGCATAACAGTCATAATTTCTCTTTTAGCCAGTCAGTACGTTTTTACCTTTTTTTATCAAATTATATCATTATAATCATTAGCTTTACCATTGTAGCCACTCTTTTATTTTGCTACATTCTCTACCAAATTGTTGAATGGGTTTGTTCTTTAATGCATTTGTCAATTTTTCCATCTTCATCATATCTATAACCTTTAATTTCCATTCATTTAAATTTATTTTAATATTTTGTTTCCAGTGTTGAGCATAGGTTAATCTAGCTGCTATAACTAAATATAACATTATTTTTTATGCTTTCTAATTTCTGCCTTTGGTTTTATTATATTTAATAAATATAATTTGGGTATCGTTTCAAAATTCATTTTGAATATTTTTTGAATTTCATCATGTATTTCTTTCCAAAATTTCTTCGCCTTTTTACATGTCCACCACATATGATAAAATGTTCCCTCTTTTTCTCCACACTTCCAGCATTTTAAATTTCCATTCTTTATCATTTTTTGTAATCTCTCTAGTATCATATACCATCTATGCAGCATTTTATAATAGTTTTCTCTTAAATTTAAATTTAACGTAAATCTTAAATCTGTTTTCCATACCATTCTCCAACTCTCAATATCTATTGAGTGTCCTATATTTTGTGACCATCTCACCATCGTTTCTTTAATTGCTTCTTGTTCCATTTCTCTTTGTAATAACAATTTATAAAGTTTGGATATTCTTTTCTTTTGATTTTCTTTCATAAGTACATCCAGTTCATTTCCCTTCTTCTCCAATCCAAATAATTTTAAGTCTGTTTTATATCTTTCTGTCAGTTGTCTCCACGGAAACCAATTCATTTCATATTTTTGTTTTCTTAATGTTCAGCTGTAACCCTTTCTTTGCACTTTCTTCTTGATGTTCCGAAGTAGTCATTCCAAGGCAGTTTTTGTTGTGAAATTCTTTGGTGCACTCCATTATCCAATGTATGCTTGCAGTGTGATCCCTAGTGCCTCTTTGTTTCCTGAACCCAGCTTGGGCATCTGGCATTTCTCATTCCATAAATGGTAAAAATCTTTGTTGTAAGAGTTTGAGTGTTATTTTGCTTGTATGGGGGATTACTGCAATGGTCTGGTGATTACTGCCATCCCTGGTATTTCCTTTCTTGGGGACTGGAATGTTTATTGGTTGTTTCCAATCTGTGGGCCATTGTTTTGTTTTCTGTATTTATTGGCAGATTTTTGTTAGAATTTGAGGGTATTCTATCTCTGTAGCTTGAAACTGCTCTATAGATATTTTGTACATTCCTAGTGATTTATTTGTCTCAAGTGCTTTGAGCACTGCTTCCACTTTACTTTCTAAAATTACAGGTTCATCCTCAAATGATTCTTCCTTGAATGAATCTGTTATATTTTCATTTCTTTTATATAGTTGTTCAGTGTATTGTCTCAGTCTTTTCATTTTTCATTGATCATATAATATGTTCCCCTGCTGGTTGTATGACATCTACACTCTTGGTTTAAATTTCCCTTTGATTTCTTAGATTTTCTTGACGAGATCCGTTGTTCTACTTTTTATTGTTGTTGTTTTTCTATTTCTTTGCATTAGTTATTTATTGTAGTTCTCTATGTTCAAGTGCACAAGTTTCTGAATGGCTGTATTTGGGATTTTGACCCTATTTCTGTCACGTTTTCCTTTTGCTTCTTGTCTGTGCTTAACTGCTTGAAGTGTCGTTTTTGCATCTTTCCCTGACATTTACCTGGCTTCAGTCCAGAGTACTTATGGCTTCAGTCTAGTAGGCTTAATAATGCAAATCTGTTTTTTATTTTACCTTTAAATTCTACAGATAATGTTCTTTGGGTTTTATTTTGGCACAATGATTGATTTTTTTTTAAAGCTTTAGTCTAATTTTGAATATTAGCTGTTAATGGTTGGTGTCATATTCTGGCCCTGGTCTTGTTTTTGCAAAAAAAAAAAAATAGAACCTTTCCTTGTTCATGTTCAAATTATGTAATCTATTACATTTCTATATTGCCCATCAGGTGACCTCCTGTGTACCATTACTCTTTGGTTGCCTGAAAAATATTTTAGCAATGAACAAGCTATTGGCCTCACAAAATTCAGTCAGGTCAACTTCGGCAGCACAGTTTGCTTCTGCCCTATTACTGACGTTTGCATTCCAGTTGTCTAGAATTATCAATGCATTGGTGTGTGATTAGTTTCCTCTAGGACTGCAGCATAGAATCTTTCAATTTTTTCTTCTTCTGCTTCTGTAGTTGGAGCATAAACTTGGATTATGGTTATATTGACGGCTTTTCTCTGCTATCTTATTGACAGGATTTGGTCAGACTTTCCATTATAACCTTTGACTGCCTTTGCTACATCTCTCCTCACTCTTAATGCCACCCCAGATTCTTCTTACATTTTCATTTCCTGAGCAAAACACTTTAATGTACCTTGCAGGAGTGCATAGTCCCACAACCACAGAGAGGTAGTGCCATGGTGGGCAATAACAAATACTGGGTAATGAGGAAATGAAATATTTGTACAATTTTTAAAAGAACTTCCCAGACTACTTTGGTTTTAGCAGCCTTGATTTTATTGTAAATGCCTGGGAATTTTTTTTAAAACTATACAAGAATTTAGGTAGTTTAAGAAAACCTAGAGCCTGATATTTACTTTGAAGTGAAAGAACTCAAATTTAAGCCCAGTTCAAGCTTCTCATTTTTAAATGTATTAATTTCATTTATATATTGCCCTTCCACCAGCGAGCTCAACTTGATAGACATGACTCTTGTCTTTTGTATTTCATCTTCATAGCAATCCTGTAAGATATGCCAAGCTGAGAGAGAATAATCTAGAGGATAACCTAGTGAATTTTATGGCTCAATCCGTTTTCCTAAAGCATTTCACTTCATATTTACTTTATCTGCCTCAATTCAAAGACATAGCCATGTTAGTCTAGGTCAGTATTGTTGTGTGCCTTCAAATCATTTCTGACTTACGGTGACCCTAAGGCAACCCTGTCATGGTGTTTCCTTGGAAAGGTTTGTTCAGAGGGGGTTTTCCTTTGCTTTCCTCCGAGGCTGAGAGGGTGTGACTTGATTAAGGTCATCCAGTGGGTTTCCATGGCCAAGTGGGGATGCAAACCCTGTTGTCTGGAGTCATAGTTTAATGCTCACACTACGCTAGCTCTCTTTGGATCAGCATGCAAAGAGATGTTGTAGCATCTTTGAAACTGAGAGAGTGTATTCAGTCTACAGAAGTTTATGCTACACCCTTCTTTGTCTCCTTTAGTCTCAAAGGTGCTACAATATCCTTTTGCATTATTTGACTCAAGTTGATCATGGATCATCACAGTGGGACTTTATTGAACCTGCATTTTTGAAATGCCAGTCCAATAGTCTTAACCACTAAGTCGTATTATATTTTTCTTTCCTACTCCTTCAGTAAATTGAATGATGTCTTAAGCTAATGATGTTAGATGCTTTGAATGAAGATGAAGATGATGATGGTGATGGTGATGGTAATTACCCACCTCTCCTGGTGGATTGAGGAACAACAAATAACACCGAACGTCAGTTAAAAGCATGTATAAAACCTAACATGTATGTATGTATGGATTAAAATCTATTCTAAAATACTTGAAAGTTAGTAATTTAAAAATCATCTGGGTAGGCCTGCCACTAAAGACTGGTATTTACTGCTCTTTTAAATGCAGACAGCTGATGAACCTCTTTTGGCAGGGGTGGTGGTCAAGAAAAATGTTAGCTGCAACAGCTCATTTTTAGCTTGTTGGAGTAGATATTTTCCAGAGAACCTGAGTGTATTAAGAGCATTATGTGAGAGAAAGTAATCCTGTAGGTAACTTGGGCCCAAACCATGGAGGTCATTCAAGATTTTGGGTTACCAGCATGTGCAGTAGATCCTTTGGTTCTAGGGAGGGTTGCAACTGACACTGCAGCCCAAGTTGATAAATGCTAGTACCTTGGGTCAATTCTGCTAGACATGCTGGAAGAAATGTAATTCAGCTAAATTGTTGGGGCATGCTTATTCACAGTTTGGAGTCGTATGCTTTACTGCCTCCTTCAGATATATACAGCTCAGATCTTAATTATGTTTGAATCATGCCCAGGACCTTAGCTCTTGAATGAGATTGTCACTGATACCATGTGGCTCATGCACAGTAGTGTACATGGAAAACACTTCTGGAAAGCTAAAGCCCTACAGGTCAGGTGTTTGACAGAGAGCTAAATTGTTGGGGCATAAACTACTTAAAGTCCAGCAATTTCAGAGCTATGTGCTATGTCTCTTTCAGGTATATGCAGTGCAAATCTTAATTATATGTGAATTATAATTAATTAATTAATTCAGATATAATTATATCTGCAACAGACTCAGGATATTAGCTCTTTGGATTACTTTATTCATTTGGGGAAAAAGTCTTCATAAAATACTGGAGAGGGAAGATTAGGTAAAACATTATTCTTGTACTTATTATTTGTAATTGAGTTTTGAAATGTAAATTACGTCCTCTGTGTACTGATGTACTTGGAAAACAAACTCTTTTCCGCACATAAAACAACATCTCTATATTTACATACTGGCATCCATAATGTATGTTATAAAGAATAAAAATTTATGATCTGTTCTAAAATTTCATGGAAAAATATGTAGGCCTAAATCTGAAATGAATACTAAAGATCTGTGCTAAATTTTGTGGAATCTAAGCAGAACATTTTGATTGCTTTAAGTAACATTCTCAAATTAGCATTTACTTTTTTAATGTATGAATCAATTCCTCATCCTCTTACTGGTTCGTTAAATTACTGAAGCTACTCCATCAGTTCTTAACTTGAAACTTAGCTTTAAACAATATATGATACAGTAATATTTAAAGTGAATTCCTTGCATAATTCTTCACAAGAGCTGAGTTCCATGGGCTCTTATATACAAGCGTTTTAACATGGAAGATTAGGGGAGTCTATTAAAAGTACTTGGATATTCTGCACAGACTTTGGTTTTGAAATGGGTGCCCTTCAATCTTGATATCTTTAGTACTGATCCTTAGCCACTGATCTGGAGTTTTGATTTCATTGATTGCCCACTAAAACTACCCTTGATTAATCACCAGATGTTAAGGCATCTATGAAATTGGCTAAAATAACAACTTAAAAGAGACAACAAAGTCCACTACTAGTGTGACTCTGCAGAGTTTCTTGGGATACCTACTGGAGCTTTCCCATTCCAGGTTGTCCATAAAACACACACACACCTCCACTGTGATCCAATAATTTCACTAATTTAGACCACAGAGTGAAGGCTCAAGGTTCACAAAGGCAGAAGATTAGAAACTAAAGCTGATAACATGGCAGCTTGGGCCTGTCATCAGGAGTGATGCTGTGAACTATCACAAGCGGTACTAACTTTCAAGTTACCCTTCATGCACCTGCACTTTTCTTCGGCGATTCTGGCCGAAATCCAGATGGGGAAGGTAGAGTGCCTGGGACCAGCAAAAATGCCACCCGTTGTCCTAGTTTTGTATTTCCTTTAGGCAATCTGAGACTTACTGTCTTGCTATGGCAATACTCTTGTGAATATAAGATAGATCTTTTAAAACATCAGCACTCTTACCTTGCTGAGTCTGTGGCAATTTTTATCAGATTGGTTTGAAATTTGGTACCATTGAATTGATAAATGCCCAGTTAAATCATTAACATAGTATTTGTTATTTTTAAAAAATAGTAAAATAATTTTGAGGCTTTTGTGAAAGAGGAGTATTTTCTTACAGCATGCTCTAACAGTAGGACTACTCTGGTGTTCCCTTATTTTCTTTATTCCCCTTTATTTTATTTAGGTTAGATGTTATAATATCATCCAGTTTACAAAATTAATGATTAATGCAGGGACCACTATTAAAGTACATTGTAATTCCAAATCTTTTCATTTGAGGAGGAAATATTATTTATTTATTCCCAACAGCCGTATTTCCTCTTTGTTCAAAAGTTTACTTTCAATTTATTTCTCTTCAAGTCATAGTGGAAGGTAATTTTATGAAGGATAAAAATTGGAAATGTGAAAAAAAAATTACATTTTAATCGAATAATGCAATCCCATATGGTCTCATAGTTTGCTTTAACCAGGCATTCCTATCATGGTGCCCCCATGCCTTTGGGGCTCAGTCGGGACGGAAATGTAAACCTCCTCTCATCCTTCCTGTTACTTTGAATTTTTCTTGTTAAGGTAAATTTTAGGTTTAAAAACCCCAATCTTTTAAAGTGTTCATAGTATTTTTTTTTTCATTCTGAGTTAGTCTATATGAAGGAAACCAATTTCCAATGCAATATAGTAAAATAAGAGTATGTAAAATTTTGTTAGTGTATGCTAGTGTATGCATTTTTCTGCAGCGGCAACCCATAGCTTTCATCAGTGTCAAAGCAGTCTGTGACCCAAGAAGGTTAAGAGCCTAAGTGACTCTGATCTTGTACAGAAGCAACATATATTTCATTTCTCAGAACCTAAGTTTCATATTTTGCCATACATTCTCATACCAGTTTTCATACCATACTTTGAATTAGAGGGACTCCATATAGTAAAGACGTTTGTGGCCTAAAGATTACTGTCATACGCAGGGGTACGTCCAGTTTGGCTTCTTTGCATTCTTGGAAACAAAGGCACTTATTGAAATGAAAAGGGATTGGTATTTTGTGAATAAAAGGAACCTGACAAATATAACCCGTCACAAACATCTGCCCACATAGTTAGTAAAGATATATATTTCACCATCAGTACCAGTATTCAGCTGTGTCACATATGAGGTGGTCAGTCCTAGGAGTACGTGCAAGATTTTTGAGCTAATCCAAAATGTCAGCATAGTCAACCATGTACACATTTGCTGTGGCTCATTGCAAAAGGGAGGGATACAAATGTGAAAGTTAATAAAGGAAGCAGTTCTGAATTTTCAGTAAATTGAGTGCTGTCCTTACATTTCTTAAAAGAGTTGCTCAAGATGAATTTCAAAGCTACTAGTGGAAAAACTTGAGCATGGTGATCTGAGCACCATCAAAGCTGTTTCAGTGTTGCACAAAGGCTTTTCCGAATGTGACAGGATTTTTATCAAGTGTTGCATGAAGTCTCATGAAAACTTTGAAAAACCAGTTCACAGTAACAGAAGTACAAGAAATATGTATGTCTCTCTTTCTCTTCCTCTTTCTCTGTATATGTGTGTGTGTCTGTATATGATGTGTATGTGTTTTGAAATAATTATGGTAAATATTTTAATTCTTGTAGAATTATTCTCTTGTGTTCTTCTCTGTTTGTAATCTGTGTTAGTTTAGTTTAACAATGCATAGAAGGACTTAAATAAAGTTGGAAGGTTGCTTAGCTCTATACAGAAATGTTGGAACTACTTGGCGGACAATACTATACATGGAAGGAAGACTAGAATGCTATGCTGTGGAGATATTGGAAGCTGAAAGTTGTTTGAACGATAAATAACCTTGGACATTGCTTTATCTGGAATGTCTTGCAAATATTGAAGCACAGTCAGGAGTGCAGCCAATATGTATCACTCCTTTGCAATGTGAAGTGACTTGTCCCATATTGATGTAAAGTGATGGGTTTGGTTCTGTACTTGGATTCTGTATTTGGAATCTTTTGGTCCTAGTGTTATTAGTTGAAAATATTTCACATTAAACTATTGGTGAATATGATCTTGTGTCCTTACCAAACTAGTTTATTGTGACTTTTTCTACTTGCTGTTGCAGATAGTAAATGCAACTTATGGAATTTATTTCCTGCCCTTTGCCCAGTCTGGGACTCAAGGCAGCTTACAAGATGTAGGAGCTAAAAAATTAACATTGTACAGAAGTTTAAAATGCAATTTAATTATTGATAAGAATTAAAAGCAGTTAAAAAAAAAATTAAAAAGAACAAGAAAAATAGAGTACAGCACATGAAAGACCCTTTCACTTTAGCTTTCAAAGGCTTGTCAAAACAAAAAGATCTTCACTTGCATATGAAAGGATTGCAAGGACAGCACCAGTCTAACTTCTGTAGGGGTTTCATAGCCTAGGGGGAGCCACCAAGAAGGCCTTCTCTAGTGTTCCCACCAGATGTACCTGGTGGAACAGAGAGAAGGGAGTCCCCAAAAGATCTCAACACAAGGGCAGACTGATGTAGTGGAGTGGCACAAACCAAGAGTAGAGGCTTTGAATGTTCTCCCTTCACACATAAGACAGAAGGAAGTCCATGAGGACTTAATTTGTATACATCTCAACAGAACTGCTATCTCTTCATCAAAAACATTTTAATACAAACCTGAAGAGAGGAGAGGCAAGCGTAAAGGATAAAAATTAATTTGTATGAGAATTATGGAAGCCACATAGAAACCACTATGCCACACCATTTTTCTTTTTAGTAGAGAATCTTGATTATTAGTGATGAAGTTACCCTTCACTAACTTTAAGCATTTTGTAAACATTTGGATACTTTTAAAAAATTAAATGTGGCAGAGAAGTAGAAGTAAAAGTAGTACCACTCCATGTGTAGCATTTAAAAAGATGTTTTAATTAAGTCATAAGTGCTTCTGTCATTTCCCTGATTACCTCAGTCATGGAGTCAGTTCATCTTCTGAGGAAGCCAAATGTACACAGTATTTAATTTAAAATCTCTTTTGTTATTTAGAAAAGGAAAAATAAAAAGAAAGATGATGAGGGAGATAAAAAAAAATATCACAGTCATCCCAAAACTTTATAAATACAGTACATATGAAATATTGAAAGGAATAGGTGTTGGCAAAAGATGGTCTCCTAAAACCATATTTCAAAAATGTCATAAGAAATAGCATTACTTCCTCTACAATATTTTTAGAATATTTTAAACTAATGGCTGTAAAGACATCATGCTAAACTAATTAAAATCTAGAAAATTATGCTACCATTCAAGTAACCAATGTTTGAAGATTTAACACAGGCTTCTAGGAAAAAGACTGTGTCCTGTTGAGGTCATCTGTTTTTCTCTAGGTTGGAGGAGTCAGCTGAACTCAAAACACCCTCACCCTGTCACACCAATTTGTAACTGGGCTTGTGATAGTATCCCATAGTCCTGTGTTTGTTTCTTGATTATAACCTTTCATCTACATTGTGACATGACTTTTCCCCCAGCCTCTTATTTTCCCTTTTTCTTTGGCATTTGTGTTTAGGACCCAATAGCCATGCTAGAATTGATATTTTATAAGACTGGCTCCCAGTGATATTCTAGCCGTAATTGTTGTCCTAGGCCTTGTTTCCTCTGTAAGATGTAAGACAAATCAATTTACATTTAAGAGATATTCAAAGTGTATAAAAGTCCTACCTGTGGGAAGCAGGGATAGTCCCTTTTTGTGACAGTGTAGTGCCGATAATAATTTAGAAATATTTACGTTTTCATCAAATGAAACAGAAGTCCTGACTTGAGGTGGCATACAGTGTAAGCCACTGACCCAATGCAACAAAGCAAAAGGTTCAAGTTGTGCATCTTTGTTTCTAAGACCAGTTATTGTGGCATGTTAAAATTAATTTGCACACTGCAAGGTGAGGAGTAATATATTCAAGTGGAGTTTTATCAGGAATAGAGATTAAAGCTAATGTGTTGTGTTATACATTTGTATCATGATTAGTATTGTTAGCCAATCAACTTTGTCACAGATGAGGGGAATGGTTGGCAGGAGGGCCTGTATACCACAGAAGATCTGGGGCTCTGCTTAAGTCTCTGTACAAGAGTCTGTGCTTTGATGTTATGTTACCTTAGTGCTCATTTGTTAGAATGTTGAGGAAAGTGTTAATCCAGGAGAATAGGTCAGAATCATGTGCATTGTTTCATATTTTACCTAAATGCATTGGATACAGATGTACTCTTGATCTAGTTCATAATTCTCAGTTGAAAAAAGAGAATATAAATCCAGCTTTGTGGCATTTAAAGACTTGAAAAATATGGCACAAGCTTTGGAAGACTGTTCAGTAGTGGTTCCACAGATTACAGTCCCCCAGTACAAGCCCAGCAGTAGGTGGTCCCACCTCTCTCCACAGACACTTGCACTGAATTGAATGGATGTCTTGACAGGGCTTATGTATGCCTACATTCAAGTGTTGCCTCAAGTAAAGCAGAACTGTTGAATCAAACTGAAATTATTGATTTATCTGCTCTACTGTTGTATTCTGGTGGGATTAATATTTGGGTTTAGGCCAAAATGTACACATTTCCAGGAGCAGAATTGTCTAGGTTTGGCTCAATGGTGAGTTAAGCCAGTTGAAGCCTTCAGTATGGTTCAAGTCAAGCTGTGTCCTCTCACAAGGTGTTATATAGGATGTTGCATGATGTTACTGCTAGCTGTTACACAACAGTTCATGGAACGGTATTGCTGCCAACATTTCTGTGGCTTGTGCATATTTGAATCCTGGTATTTAAAACAGATTTGAACTTTAGTCTATACCTATTAAATTTAAACATTCACAATATTCTGTCAAGTTCATAATCTGTGAATATGATATCCAGTTATTTATTTTTTTAAAAAAGTGCATTAACTAGATCTCTATATTTTACTGTTGACAGAAGTCTCCTAAAATGGTGATTAATGGGATTGTTATATTTCATTTGCAGGATCCTTCTTATTGGGTGAATATTCACCATCTGGAGTACACAGATGGAGGAATCCTGGACCCAGATGACATCCTAGCAGATGTTGTGGAAGACAAAGATAAGGTTGATGGAAAATTAATACTTTATTTTTAATTAGAAATTGTCAGATTGAATTAAGATCTGATTTGACTCTGTAGTAACCTCATATGACTTAATCTGTGTGATAGCCATGTGACAGTGTGATATTGGGTTGAAATATTCTAATAATAATAATAAAAATTGTCTGGCTTTAGTTGGGTAAGAATATTGGATATTGAAACATAGCTGAAGCATTCCCACTTTATGTCAAGACATCAACAGCAATAACAAAAATCTTTACCAACTTTTACATTTCTGGGAATAACTAATGGCCAGTGAGGTCAGTTGCGGGTTTAAGAGTTGATACCTGTTAATTTGGTAATTCAGCTCTTTTTTGTTGTACATATGTTAACTATTACCAGTAAAGAAAGCCATGTGTGCATGTTCACACACACACAGAGCCGTCAGTTGATTTACAATTTGAAATCACTTATTCAAATGAAATAAGTTTGAAATCACTTATTCAAGTTGCAACTTGAATAAGAGTTAAGAGAGACTGGTGCACAGGAGGGATTTTTCCATGTGTATAAGATCCTTCTATTATGGAGTAAAACTACAGGATACAGAAACAATCCTGGAAAGTGGCAAACAAAAGATGGCTTTCTCGTCCCCTCTTCTTCCTGTTGCACCCCTGGAAAAGCCCTTCCTGAGGGTGAGGGCATTAGTGTGGGAAGCTGAGGATAATTGCTGAACTCTTCTCTTCCTCTTTCTAGGCAGCAGGAAAAAGAGTTGATTCAACTATAACAGAGCTAACTACTTGGTTAGACTTTGCAGTCTCTTATTTATTTGCATGATACATTTATTTGTTTGCATGATGTTGTAGTTTAGGAATTGTTTTTGACAAAACGTGATTCCTTTCAAGTTTCTGCTTCTTACTTCTCCCATAGAATATCTTGTTGCAGCCAACTGTGAATTGAAATGTATGTCAAAGAATACATATTTTTAAAAATTATTGTCCTCTTGATAGACTTGTTAGGCAGGAGGTTATCATTAGGAGGACTTAAACTTAATGGAACATAGTGGGCGCGCTTTGTGATTCTTATGTTATATGCTCACCCTTTCATTGTTTTTTTTATGGGAAAGGAAATATCAGAAATTATATATTCTTAAATGTCATTAGAGTTATTGATAGTAATGTTTTTACTACACTAACAGAGAGCAATTCTTGAAATACTTTATCTTTAAAAGTAGTGTGTCTTTCTATGGTTTTTCGAATATCGGAGAGAAGAATGAAGCAATACCCATTTCTTTTTGTCACAGTGCCAAATAAAAGATCCCCCTGTGTCTAAAAACATATTGACTTATGTTTTGTGAAGGTGTGTTGGGCACTTCAAACAATTTAAGAATCATAGAGCTGTCAAAGAGAGAAAACTTGAGATGTTTTTAGATGTAAGGCTAAAACTTCTCTGCTTTTTAAAATAAAAAAGACACAAATTTGAATAATGTGCTGTTTCTAACTTTGGAAAATTACAGTATAATTAAATGTGGCAGGCTGTACATGTTTACTGTGCCTTGTTGCTAATTAACTGTTGAGATTTTAGAGGAGCGCTGGCTAACAGCTGTTTGAGGTAACAGGAATGTGGAGGGCTTTGGAGGTGATGAGCAAAACAACAAAGTCTTGTGGGCATAATGAAACTCTTTAAGTTTCCTGTCCTTTTGAGAAACCAACTATTCATGTAGGTGACTTCTTTTTAGGAGAATATGAAAGATGTTTGATCAGAAAAAAGATTAAACACGTGCTTTCTAAGCACCTGAATTTCCTTGACTTCTTGTCTCTTGTATGTCTTCTTTTTTCCAGATTGTGTTAACCAAACATTTCTCCAGCGAAAGGTGTCTGCAAGCTGCCAGTGTAGCTTTTCCCCCCTTTCTGCCTGGAGTAGATGTTTCTTGAGTATAATTAAAAGAACTTTGCAATCTTAAAGGTCTTCAGATCTCCAACTCTTCCACAGTGTTAACAAAGCCCACTTCATGGATTAGCTTGCTCTGCTATATCTACTACTAGTTAAACTTTTGTGTTCTTGTTGCTCCTTTTTTTTCTTACACCTTTCTTCTCTCTATGTACAATGGGTAGAGGTTGTGGGCTGCACAGGACCCCTAAGGCTGTTTTTGCAGCCCAGAGATATATCTGAAGTCCACCATCCCATGCCCTGATTTTTTAAAACAAAAGAAAATGCTACGGAAGTCCGTATGTCCCCATGCACTCCCTCAAAGCCCCCCTAAAATTAAAAAATGAAATTCGAAGAGCACTGAAAGCCACTTTTCATTTTGCTTTGTGAAATTTTTGGACTAGTGTTGCCCCTAGAGCAGCGGTTCTCAACCTGTGGGTCGCGACCCTTTTGGGGGTCAAACGACCCTTTCACAGGGGTCGCCTAAGACCATCGTAAAATACGTATTTCCAATGATCTAAGGCTCCATTCCCTCCTTGGTGGTGATGCGCAAGCGTGAGCCACACGCTCGCGTCCTCCTGCCCCCTTTGAAGTACCTTACTAAAGAAAATTTTCTTGGCATCGAGCAGAGTGAGTTGGGAGGGCAGTCTCCGACCAGCCACTCCGAGGCTCAAACAAAGCTAAAAACATCTAGTATAAGGAAGTCTGAGAAGGCAAGAATTAAAAAGAAGGTGAAAGGAAAATCACCTGGTAATGCAGTTAAGTCTGTTAAGGGCGGGGAAGGGCTCCCAACCGCTCCTTTAACTTCCGGTTGCCATGTTGAAAAGAGGCCATGTTCAGAAAGCGAGGGAGGGGCTATGAGAGGAAAGAGCTCTCCTGACCAATCCAAGCTCACCAGCAACACAACCAATCACACTCAAGCATGCGAGCAACCTCTGCCAGGAGAAACGGCCGCCTCTCCGTCAGCCGTTCCTTGCCCTTCGGTATGAGCAAATACAGTAGCGCAGGGTAATTTAGCATTGTGTATGGTGTCCTTATTCACTAGGAGTCAAACTGCAATGCCTATGGAACGTAAAGAAGTAAGATTTGGACCTCCTGTGTCCTCCATGTCTTCCCAGGGGAACGTGTCTGGGTGTAGTAGGGAGGTGATAAGACAAATGATGGCTGAAGAAATGGGGATGCATGTTAATAGGCAAACAATATGAGTGAAATGATTTCACAAAATACATAACAAGTTTAAAAAATGTATTGCAAGTTGGACAATTCATTGAATTTGAATGTAATGTCATTATTAAGCAATCAACAAACTACTTCAATGAATCCTTCATTTTCACGTGATTTTCCTGATGATACAAAAGTTATTCAAGCTGAATCAAATGATGCTGGTGTGTGTTCACCAAAAAAGTCTACCTGTAGGTCCAAAGTGACTAGAGCTGAGGAATCTGTTTTATCACGCTCTGAACAAATCCACACTGAATCTGAAAGTGATGAGGAACCAGATTTGGCAGATACTCATGGGGATAATGACTCTAAATCAGACGGTTCTATTTCCGAGGAGGAGGATGCAGAAGATGATAATAAAGTGAGATTATTTTCCTCAGATTCTTTTAAAAATTTGCTGAAAAAGGTGTTGGTAACTCTGGGACTGGACAGTCTGGAGAGTGCCACTTCAGATATTGATAGAAACAAGAATGTTGCATCAATTGTAAGGAATAAGCCTACAAAAAGGAATCTATGGGAGCTGCTTGGCTTCTACTCCTCTCCTCCCTCCTACTTTGGTGGGAGTCTTGAGAAACCATAGGGAAAAACACCCAGCTTGGCACTACTCCCAGTGCCTCCCACTCTCCTTCCCTCCACTGAGCAACCATCAACTCTAGTACTACCACCAGTGGTGAAGTGAGGTAAATGGTGACACCCCATTCTGCTTCATTCAACTGAGCAAAGACCCCCTTCCCTGTGAGAACAACACAGTGCCCCCAGGGGGCCATGGACCACAGATTAAGAAGCGCTGGTCTAAGCCATCCAAGGACCTTTCTTGCAAGCCGGACATTCAGATATAAGGCTTGCGTTGCCTTTCCCGCCTGTGCTTTGGGCGAGCGGCGGAGAGGCAGAAGGAGACGCGCCACACGGTCTCGCGCTGGGTTTGCTATCACAGGAGCGCGGGGGGCGGCAGCGTTGGGGAGGGCTCTTAGCCCCCAGGCCCCCTCCCTCACCCCTGCGTGCACTCCGAGCATGACTGCCAGCTTCCAGGGCTGCCATTTTGTCACCGGTGTCACTGACTCAGAAGGGGGGCAGAGAGCTGCAAAAACACCCCAATCGGGTGCCGTTCGCACGGGCATTGGGCGGGGAGGAGGGCAGCGTCAGCGGGTTGCAGGAGGGGGGGGTGTTTGACGGAGGCCTTGCACGGAGCGGGGGGCGGGAGTGTCCATCTACTGGGAAAGAGAGCTGCAGGTTGGAGCAGCTTCCAGGCAGCCCGGCGCTCCGCATGGTTTGGTGGGCGGGCTGGGCGGCAGCCCGGCATGGGTCTCAGCCCCTTTGGCGGAGGCGGGGAGCTCGTCACACTACCCCAGGGATTCCTGGCCAGGCCTGTAAGAGGAGTTTATTTCAGAACAAGGGGGAGACCTCCTTTTCCTAGTAGATGGGCAGTCTTCTCTCTCTCTTTCCAGCCTACTTTTGGAAACTTCTTGCTTGAATTTTGTGTTGCAGTTACTTGCCCTCTTCTCATTTGCCCACCCACCTACCCTCCTACCCAATGATAGGCCCACCTTAGGGTAAACATAAGTCAGGAACAACTTGAAGGCACACACAAGAAGCTTGTGTAGTCCCCCGAGATGTAATTAGAAATAAATATTTCACAATATATAATTACATATTGTTTTTGTGATTAATCACTATGCTTTAATTATGTTCAATTTGTAACAATGCAAATACATCCTGCATATCAGATATTTATATTACGATTCATAACAGTAGCAAAATTACAGTTATGAAGTAGCAACAAAAATAATTTTATTGTTGAGGGTCACCACAACATGAGTAACTGTATTAAAGGGTTGTGGCATTAGGAAGGTTGAGAACCACTGCCCTAGAGGGTCCTGGAAACCTCCCGAAGTTGCCAAACTCTGATCTAGAAGCTTTGGGATACAGATAAGGAAGATGTCTTTTTCTGAGCTAGTACAGTACTGGCCACTTCTCTTGAAGCTCCTGCTTCTGTGCTTCTCTCTCATTCGTAACAGTTAGCTTTTTCTTGTATTAATAAAACTTAGCAAACAGCACCATATCAGTATCAGGTACTCAGAATGCTCTTTCAGTAATTGCTGCAACTTTCTTGTAAGATTAGTCAGTGTTGTCATCCCCATGGACAGAAGACCTTTGTAAGGCCATGTAGAAAATTCATGATTGAAGTGCTGGCCTTCCAAACTTTCCTGTTTGTATGATGTATGATTTATGAACTGCAGGTTTCCTGAATCAGATCACACTATAGCTATGAACTTACTTGTCAGCCTTAGGCAAACCTTTGTTTAAATTTACCTCCTGATCCTTGGCATGGGAATAAACTGAAACTCCTTCATAGGAATATTTTGCATCTAATTATATATGTGGAGCAGTGGTTGCTTACTGTGAAACACTAGGGAGCCACATTAGTTCTTCAAGAAACCCTGGGAGGCCACCCCCACTGCACTTGCAAAAACAAAAAATCAGTTTTTCCCCCAAATGCCCCCCAAAGTCTTGTAGAGGGATATGGGGGCATGTTTTAGGACCTTCCTAGGCCCCTAGAGGACATGTTGGGCATGTTGAGGTAAAACATTGTTTTGAAAAATTTTGTAAAAATTTGTTTTGATCCCTTGGGGGTTCAGTGGAGCTCCAAATGTGAAGGAAATGCCCTCCATACCCCCTAGAGATCATTTGAGGGGGTCTAGGGAGCTGCATGCAGGCTGTGGGCTGGACTTTGCCCACCCCATTATAGAATCTTATAAATCCTCCTTCCCCTTTTCAACTCTGTAGTAGTAGTAGTTGTTTTGCTTTATTTTAGGAATTCAGGAATAACAAACCGTACGTTTTTAATCCTTGTGTTTTCTCTTCTCCTTCTGTAAGATCTTCTCCAAACAGATGGCCATAGGAAGACACTCATGGGATGAACAAATCCATGAAAGTATGACGTTACCTTGAAGTTGCCACTAGTCTTGACTCTAGTCCATCTTGGCTTATTCAGTCTTCTATAGGGAGAGGGGGGCTGAGAAGGTAGAATGGATGGGTTGGTTAATAAATCTCTTTGTAAAGGGATGGTGCCAGGTGCCTTAACAGATGCAGTTGTATGGTTACTCCTAAAAAATCTGTTTGTACCAGAGATTTATTACAACTACTGCCCAGTAAAAAATACCCCCCTTTTGTCTTATGTGAGCTGTATAATGGGTTCCATGAATCATCAAGTTCCCTCAAACTCTATCCGTGCTCTTTGATAGCCAATTCCACATTAATTACACTGCCCTTGGGCTTGATTTGGTGGTTGCAACCAGTGCAGAAGGCAGAAGCCAGCTTGCTGGGCACACTAACTCATTCTTTGAAAAATCAGCATGGGATGCCAGTTTTATGTACTGACCCATGCCTGTTTATCACTTTGATTTATAAAGACTTACACAGATCATGTCCAAGTTATCAGAGATCCCATATTCTCTGCTACTGCCCCACCCACCCCGATCTTTGCTCTGTGGAGGGAACTTTGCTTGTTGTATCTTAGTCCCATGAGGTTCGTTGGGTTGTAGAGTGGACTGGTGCCTTCTTTGTTGTGTTTGCACCGTGTGAAATAGCCTTTCCATTGAAAATAGGTGGGCTCCTAGTATTTGGTGTTTCTTCTATTAACTGAAGAACTGTGTGTTTATGCAGTCCCTTTCCTATTCATTCTCATGATTGTTAATGCCTGTATATTAAAGAACTCACATAACCACCTCTGAGTATTCCTTGCCTAAGAAAACTCTACGAAATTCATGGGGTCGCTATAAGTTGACAGGCAACTTGAAGGCACAGTTACACACTATTGCATGGTTTTATGGATTTCACTGTTGGTTTTTATCATTTTATCTTGTAGCTGCTGTTCTATAAAGAAAACTGCTATGGGAATGTTGGAAAGGCATGATAAATAATTTTGTATGGTTATGTACCATTTTTTTTCATGCTGCTGATTAAATGTGAGAGTTTCTTGTTTGGTTTCTCATGTCAAGATAGTATATACTAACAAGTTTTTAATGTATTCCTGGATTGAAATCAGCACCCTTAAATATTTTTGTTCCCCCCCCCCCCGCTACTAATTCTACAGTGAATTTGAGAAGGACTTGGTTTGGTAGTACTTTTGTCCTTGTGGAAAAACTGAGTGATAGAGAATTAGCTATCTTGATAGTGCATTATTAGTAAAATTTAATACAAACCTGAATGAAATGACAAACAAAACATTTAAAATCCAGTAGACCTATACTGGTTAATCTGCTGTTCTCATCTCATTTTGCAAAACATGATTTTATTGCCTTTTTAAAATAAATCTGTCACATGCTAGAAATATTGAAATAATTTAACACATTTGATTTTATGCATACATTTTCTAAAATTAACTGCCTTTTTCACACTAATCTGTCTTGTCTCTAATTGGGTTGAAATGTGTGAAAAGGAGAGAGATTTGATAGAGGACAATTTTTCAAAGGGAAGATTAGCTTCACTCAACCGTTATGCATTATAGGAATGTTTTGATCCAGAAGGGTGAGAGGAGAAGAAGGAGTCCTGTGCTAACAATGGGCATTGACTTTTGCACGGGGATGCTGCCTGTGGGTTGAATATTGTTTTTCCATATTAGTAATCTTTGGATACTGGATATTCATGTGAAGATGTTTGAAAGTACTGGTTTCATGATGAAGGGAATACTTGATGTTCAATAAACCTAGTGAAATGTTTTACACTTACTTTCGGCTATTGTTCTCTTAACTGTGTTTAGAGTATTGGCTGATACATTTTTTTGTTTCTCATCATATCCTGATACCCAAGAACAGAAATCCCATGGGACTCTTCTCCTGTTTGTTAATCTGGGTCCCCTCCTAAATACTGCCGGGAAGGGCTGAAGAAGGGTTAGGAGTGTTGTTATGATGACATCTTCCCAGAAGTGTCTTCCTTTAGCTTCCTTGAAGAATTTTACTTAGCACTAGAGAGTGAAAAGGGTGGCAAGAATGTGTGGTGAAGGATGTACTAGCACAGCCTGGGTCCTATAGCCACTTGTGGACTTAGACTAGTGCAAGAACCTGGAGGTGAGGGGTGCTAGGGTCCAGTAAGAACCTATTTCTCCTCTAGAGATGTCAACAAGAATCCTCAATGTGTGAGAGCCTGTCATGCCATGGGAATGTTTGCAGTTCAGGCTTATGCGTACATCTGTAAACCTATCCTCACTTTAGCCCTACAGTATGAACACATAAATGTCTGTATGGGGTTGGTGTCTGCTTGATCAGTTTGCATAAGAAGACTGAATCCTGCCCATGTGTATTTGTATTTTTAATCATTTGGCTGTTTAATGACTCTGACTGCCAAAAGGTTTGTTGTTGCACTTTGTCAGATTTCTTGCAATGTGCAAGAGAATTCACTGATGATTTTGAAGGGAAGACTTATCTGTAACAGCTTATTTGTAGGCTTATCTATACTTCCGTGCCTTAAAAAAAACAAAAAAACAAGCTTTAGCTTTAACAGTCTCTCCTAGTCCCACTTCAAATCTAGTTTTCCAAATTCATTTTGGCTACTTGTAATTGCTGACAAACACCTGCTCTTGTAACAAATTTCTGCGAGTTTCAAAATATAACATGTACAGAGGAAGAATGGAGAGATCTGATATTTCATTTTGTGCCTCTATAATAAAACAGCTTTATAAAAGTGAGAAGTGAAGAGGTAAAGGTTTGTGTGATCTTTGCTGTTTTTGCCCCTTGAGGCAATGGGCTGCAAAACAGTGGTAATTTCCAGATTACAGAATTGCTTTCATTTCCTTTGAGCTGCTCTTTTCAATTTTACCTCCTACTGCTGCTGCTGAAAGTAAAAGGAGCAACCCCGTGGAAAGCACCTGTGCCAAATTCACTTTTTCTAAGAAGCAGTGGGTGGTGGAAGGAATATTGTTGGCAGTTGTCCTCGGGCAGCAAACTAATCATAGGAGAAGCATTTTAGTGCCGATAAAACACCTGGGTTGCCTTGTCAACTGCTATGATAAACACATCTCTGGAAGCCATAGAAGGGACGTTACATTGGAATTTTGTTTTTTAGCAGGTTGGAGAAAAACCTGAGTGGTACTCAGCGTGCAAGACCTGTGACATGGGAAGACACAATTTGCCAGCCATTATGAACAATGCTATTGTCATGCGGCTATTTGGACCTATAAAAGACCCATTCTATATAACACTGGGATCCATTATGGTCTTCTGTTTGCTCTAATTTATTTCAAGCATTGCTTTGGGTAATATATTTAGAATTGTGGACATGGAGATAATGTCAACATCTCCTGTGCAGAAGCACTGGCAATAACTTTTCCACAGGTCAAGTGGAAATGCATGGAGAGATGAAGAGGCTTCTGTTTCAAGAGTTCTGTATTTTGTTTCCATAGCTCTTGGGGTAGTATCTCTAGGTGCTTTCCCCCCCATCACCCACATGAATAGTGCAGAAATAATATGTGACACTTATATCTAATCTTTATTTCTGTGGACAAGTGTTTGTGGGCTTATCTGCAAAAAGGAATAATGCAAAATTACGGATAGGCAGCTACTAAGATTAAAGTGTTGTAATTGGACAGTAAACCTATCATATCTTTCTTTTGGATTCTGAGCCTCTTTGTTTCCTATTTGGTTTTTGGGTCTGGTTTACAGAAAAGGAAAAGAGTTAAAAAAAATGTATATCATAAATTTTTGGACCTTGCCAAGGTCCAGAAGCGTCTTTGAATGGCTTGTCACATTCTTGTTAACCATGTAATCTCTCTGGCTTGATTTTTGAAGCAGTCCAGGGGAAGACTAAATCAGACAAATTTTATGGTGGAGCCCATGCAACTTTTTATATATTTCTCCTCTCTTTTCGTTATATCCAGTTTGAAAAGAATCATTTTCAATTCAAGTTCTAGTCTGAAGTAGATTCATATCCTTTGAATCAATTGAATTTATGTAAGTTTTGATTCACCATTACTTCAGAGAGTCTTTTCTTGGCACTTGCAGTTAGATTTTGGCCCATGTTTATAGCTATGGTGATGACACTCTACTCTGTCTATCCTTATCATCTATCTACAATGAAATTATCTTGGTTCCAAACCAGTGTTTGGTGTCAGTAATGGACTGTATGAGGACGTACAAATTAAAACTTAATCCAGACAAGACAGGACAGATGAGGTTACTCACTCTCTGAAATTCTTGAGTTTGTAGGTTGGGCATCCTCTTGGACTCATATCTGAATCCAGAAGCCCAGGTTTTGGCAGTGACCAGTAGTGTATTTGCACATTTAAGATGAGTGCGCCAGCTGCACTTGTTCCTTGAGATGTCAAATCTGGCTATGGTAAGACATACCTTATTATATCCTCTTTGGTTTATTATAACAGTGGGGGGGGCTGTCTTTGGAAACTGTTCAGCAAGTTCAAAATACTCTGGCTAGACTACAGATCAGGGCTAATTATAAGGAGCATGTAACTCCATTTATGAAACAGCTTCACCAGCTACAAGTCCAATTCCAGGCACACATCAGAATTGTTTGTGACATTTAAAGCTCTATACAGCTTGGATCTAGTCTGTCTGAAAGCTCTGCCTGTTCATATTACCCTGCCCAAGCCTCATGATCTTTAGGGGAGGGCTTTCTCTCTGTCTAAACATTCTTCCAGGCCCATCTGGTGAGAACACAAGAGAGACCTTCTCAGTGGTTGCTCCTAAGCTATGAAACTCCCTCCCCAAGGAAATTTGGTTGGCTTCATCTCTACTCTCCTTTTACCACCAGTCAAAGAATTTCCTAATTAAATAGGCCTTCATCCTTAACTGATTGAGATAGATGAACCTTTAGTAGATGTACTGTTTTCATTTTTTAAAATTAATGTTTTAAAGTATTATTTCAATCGGATGAATTGTTGAATGCTCTTTTAACTTCTTTTCCTACATTTTATGTTAGCTATTTTCTTTTAACTAGTATTGTAAGCTGCTTTGAGCCTTGTTTCAGGAGAAACAAATCTAATAAATAGAAAAAAATATATTCATGTAAACAATAAAACAGGTCAGAATTAAACTTGACTCCTTATCCTTGGTGTGTCATTAGCAACCATATGTAGCTATCATTTCCTACTTCTCTGTGTTATAAAAGTAAGTTTTAGGAAATGGCAGTAGAGAGTTGGCTGCATTACACTATGTATAACGAGATGTCAGTAACAGGTTCAGGGATGCTGTGGGAAAATTTCCTATCTCTTCAGTCATGAAGGTAATTTCTTGGTAGTGTGAAGAAGCTGTGTCTGTGAGCACAGTACTATTGGAAGTTCACTTATGGGGTTGCTGAGCAAGTTAAAGGCTGAAGCAAAGAAGCTGGAATTGGCAGAAAGATACGATAATAATGAGATGGTGCTATAGAACCCTCTCTGTAGAATAACCACAACCACGATCATACCTCCTTCTCCATTTTGTTAACGCTTCTCCCTCTCACTGTGCTCTCTTTAGTCATTAATAATACCACCTGTTGGAAATTTTTCCCTCTTCCCAGCTACTGGAATAAATCTTTACAACCTATTGATTTTTGTAGTGTTATCATCTTTGCAGCAATTTATTTGAAACTAATGTAGAAAAGCATATACAATTTACCATTTTAAAAAGTGCTTTTGAATTACAGTTCTCTTAAACTGTATGCGTCATTTGTTAAGGCTTTTGTTTTGTTTTGTTTTGTTAAAGACTCTGATTGTGAGAAGGGAAGAAATGCTAGAAGTGCTTAATTATCTTTATTCAACAAATTTCCAGTGTAAGGTATGAATACAGATAATTGTCAAAGCTCTTTTAAGGATCAACAAAGTATAATCCTTTAAAAATGAATGTAATACCATCTCTCAAATTGCTGTGAAATCAATGAGAATTTTTATGTTATACAGTTTGTCATGATTTCTTCTGACTTCTCCCTCTAAGCTACTTTCTGTTTTCTATTTTTATTACATTTGGTCTCTCTCTATCACACACACATATGCATTTCGTTCATATATAGTCATATATTTACACTATATTTTGGATCTATTGGTCTAACATAAATGTTACATTTTTACTTCTCACTACCTGTAGACAAGCTGAGTATGTGAATTGGCTCTGTTAAACCTCTCTGCTTTAAGAAGTGAGATTTTATGAAATTTCTTTGGTACATCTCATTCATACAAACAAAACAACCACCTGTTACTGTATGAAATGCTAGAAATGCAT